>VXBQ01007923.1:538818-752593 GCA_013400175.1 Phainopepla nitens | reverse complement strand
TTTTTTTTTTTTTTGGCCTGGTTGATTGATTCAAGATACACCCACCACAAGTTTATGGTTTCCAAAATGAGGAATTGCTGGTTGTGGTCCTCAGATGACTGAAATGATAATAATAATATGGCCAAAATATGTTTATTATAAAGCAATAACATTCTAGATTACTTCTCCTGACCCAGGTTTACACACTTACTTCAGTTTAACTGATAGAAATAGGCTAGTCACCATGTCATTGAGTTTCTCATATTAGCTTGAGATCCTTGTGAGTAACTATCACAGGGATACAACCACACTTGCACTTGCTATTGTAAATCCAGATCACTAAACCCTTCACAAACTGTATCAAAATGAGTCAACTATCTGCCACATGGTTCTCTGAACAAGCATGACCAAAGTGTACCATTTTCTGAAATTAGTGACGGTCATGGGTGCGATGCAGCCAGTTGCCTTTGAGACCCTGCATTCAACAGGGTCTATTTATAACAATTTCTATTTATTGAAAATGGCCTTTGACACCAGGACGGACCAGGTCTTGGTCTTAGATGTCTGGATTCACTAGGGAGAGCCCTGTCTGTCTCCCACCCTACCTTTTCCCTGTACGAAACAACAGCCACTAAAGGAGCTGTGGAAATAGTTCATGACTTCCTGCTATAAGTGGTAGTGTAGATATTCGCTGGATGAACCCATTCATTAAAAATAAAATCATATCCCCTCGTCTTATTATCCTTCCCTCACAAGAATGCATTTCATCTTTGACTTTTCCCCCACCTGCCTTACTCCTGATGGAAGCAATCTATTCCACACATTGCAACCTGTTGTTAAAATTATTATTTTATAGCGATTAATGTTTTATTTTTCTTAAAACTGAGTTTCTTAATTTTTTAATAGGAAGAAAAATCATCAGCTTTGTAAAAACGAAATTTCAGCATTACATGGCTTAGAGAAGTACCATGAATCTTTTGCTATTGCCATCTCAGATTTCTGGACAGTGGGACTTATTACTTACTGTATCTGTGCTTCTGCATAGTATTTTCATTGAAATATTTCAAAAAGAATGTTTCTTTCTCTTTTGCAGTGGATATTTCTGTTTGACATCACACAGTAATTCCTCTTCAATGGTGCTTGAAATAAGAGAGCATTGAAGATTGATATAATATTATGTGGCTCACTGCTACTCCTCACACCACCCAAAGGAATGGGACACCCTGAGAGCTGAAAAGATATAGAAAATGGCTAAAAATTACTAAGTGTATCTGCCAGATCTGTACAAAAGGTTCCTTTTTAACATTGAACTCCGTAATCAAATCTGCTAATTCACATTTCTTCTATTATTTATTTTCCCTTAAAATTTGTTTGGCTTTTTTTGTGTGGTTTGTTTTTTTTTTTTCAGGTTTGATTTTTTTTTTTGACATAGGGTTGGTTGGTTTGTTTGTTTGCAGGTATTTGACTTAAGGGAATAAAGAAATCAAAAAATCCTCAGGTATTTTTCGTAATGGAAGAAGTCTGTGTAGGTTCTTTAATTATCTTTTTCCTTGCCACTGCAAGAAAATTTCCACAGATCATCATTAAACCTATATTTTACAATGAAGAAATGAGTAACACAACACAAGCACATCCATTCTCTTAATTGACAAGCTACAGCTTTTTGGCTGAAACAAGCAACAATATTATTTATAACTCAAATTACATTCCACAAACTATGCTCTCATCCAAAAAGGAGGCTATAAATGGCAGGGTTTAAGATATTTTTTCTTTTTTCTTTTTTCTCCAATGATTTCCCTGTTGACCCTTCTTTTAATTTACAAATAAAACCTTGACTTTCTTGACTGCCAGCACTGAAAATCTACCCTGGGATCCAAGATCAAGCTGTGTACTTTCTGCTTTATGCCAAAATAGACTCTGGTTCACCTCCTCAGTGCTGAGGGGGCTCTGCAGGGCTGGCAAGAATGTAAAGAAACGACAGTAGTTTTGCCAGTAAAAAGATAAAGTGAACAAATCCTTTCAGAAGTAGAAAGATACCAATTTTCAAGTCAGCTTTATAGAAAACAGCTGTTCTTTGAAACAAATGCTCATAGGAGGGTTTGGGTGATATCTCATTGCTTGCTGCTCCTGCACAGCCTTTTCCCTTTTGATCTTTCCAGTTCAGCCTGTAGATCAATCCAGCTGAAGTACTTGGGGCTGTGGCTGCACAGCCTTTTTCCCTGTCAGCAGTGCTGGACTCAGGTGTTTCTGCCCTGTTCGAGCTGTTTGTGCCCTTATGCTTGCGTTGGTGTTGAGACAGTCGTGTGCATTGGGTGGAGGGGTGTCCTGTGGAGGTCCCAAGCTTGTCTCTTTCAAGCCAGGTCCCAACACACTCTGCAAACAGTTGGCCTGTCTTGGATGTATGCTCACCCTTCTGCTTCTGTATTTATGAGTATGAGTATGTATTTATCAGATGAAATCTAGGAAGTTGGTTTCCTAATTATTTTAAATCCTGGTGAAGGGTGAACACTCGGCCAGTTTTTTGCAATTAGTTATAAAACCTTCCAAAATTCTTTTGAAGTCAATCTTCTGTATCATAGTTGGCAAATACATGTTCTCAGTGGAAGTCTGATGATATAAAATCCTTTTGGACTGAGCACAAAAACTTTGAGATGTTCAGCTTCCATTGGTAAGTGAGTGTCTCTGCAGAGGTCAGGAACTCACTTCACTCAAACACAGGGATCAAGCCCTCTGCTGCCATGAAACCTGTCATGGGAGAAGGGCTCACTCCTTGCAAGGACAAGAGTTTACACAGGGCAGAGAAATGTGGGTTAAACAGAGGGTGCAAGGCCTGATAGCAGTCAAAAAAGGTGCCAACAGGGACTCCTCCAGTGGTTTTTCAGAATCTGAAATTATTCCTGCTGTCAACCAGGAGTACTGAGGCACATGATAGGTGAGAAACACTCTCAGGAAAATGGTAACAGATGAGGTCAGAAGGTGAGATGAGGTCAAAGACAGAATTGTGTCCAAAGGCACACATGGAGCCCCCTTTCCTGCCTGCAGTGAGTCTTAGCACTGTTGGCAGAACACAGGCTCAGCTGCTCAATCCTATAATTCACTATGTTTTATTTCTCATTTATTAAAGAGTAGAGAGAAGTTAATGACGTATAACAGACTGCTGCCCCTGGAGCTCTTTCAGGCTGTGGATCACAAAATCTCAGATTCCAACTCTGAGAAAGAATCAGGTACAGTACTGTTGGTTCTTAGGGACCAGTAAAGTTCATGATGACCTGCTGATGTCTGGATTGTCAGCTGCCCAGTACTGTCTGCCTCTTCCACTGGCTATCCCCTGCCACCCCATGCCACCAGCTGTGCTTAGAGCCCTGCGCTCATCATGCAGTGCTGCCACAACCCTTCTGGAGAGCCTGATGGGTATTGAGAAACAAAGCTGAAAAATTATTTCTACTTTATAACAGGACAGATTTAACAGGAGAAAAAATACTGAGACATGGGGAATGTGCACTGGCATTTACAGTTCCTTCTGTAGAAACATCCTGTACGAAATGTGTCTCTTCATTGTCCCCTTGGGTTTGATGAAAGAGATATTTAGTTGAACTTTATTTTTTATCTTAAATGTAATTTGGCTCACTGGGTAGACACTGACATGTAGACTAAGAGAAAAGGAAGATAATTACAAAAGCAAATTAAAATAGATTCCACACCAACTAAAAGAGATTTACGCAGAATTTCTTCTAGAAGAAATTGCTTTGTGCTTGGTTTGGCTTAATATAACTTAAGTTTTATTTTTGATGTAATTTTTTAGGCTACTTCTGCAAATATATATAATCACAGCAATCTGAATACTCACTTTTTTCTGCCCAAGGGGTAAAAGTCTAAATGTGGCAGAAAATGTACCTGTTAACACTGAGCCTCCGTAAATCTTTCCTATCAGCCACCACTGAAAAGATAATTATTTTTTAGGAGTAAACCCAAATTCGTGAAACCAAAGACATTCACAGTTAAGACATGGTCTCTTTTTTTCTCTTAGCTCAATACAATTTGTTTATGTATTACAGCATCTGCTGTAGGTTATGTAAGACCTGTTGCAAGAACCTTTGACATCTGATGAATAAAGGACAAAGTCTCTAGTCTTTAGGTTTGAATTTTCAGAGTTTAGTGCATTCTTCTGTAACCCAGTCCCAGGTCTTACTGCTCCAGATGCTTTAACTGGAAATCATGTCTCTCTCTGGTTAATGGAGAAACTCCTGTCACTGCATGCCTTGAGGTTGCAACCTTGTATGTAAAAATGTAATCAAAGGACATTCCTTGGGAAAAAGGGCTAAAATTCACACATTAACTGACAAATTTCTTTTTAAATTAGATGACCTGCTAGATTGCATTATCAGAAACAGCCTTAGCATTTTATGAGCTATCAGTCACTTAAATTAGAAGAATGACCCTATGAATCATAATTATATTCTTAGCTCAATTTTTAATATTCAGAATACATGGACTTCAATTTTGACATTACACAAAGTAGTTAGCAATCAAAAAGCCTAATCTTGTTAATTTCATTTCATTCAGATGAATATTCTCTGGGGTTAATGAAGTTCTTGTAAGAATGATATGAACAGGGTTACTTAATTCTTGCCTAGATAATGTTAAATCATTTGATTAAATCCCTTTTTTCCTCTCAAGGCTGCTGACAAGAAAAATTAACCAAGACTCACAAATATCCAGCTATGATCCAGTACAAACCACATATATTCTCAAGGGAAAAAATTAAAGGAAGTTTCTTTAAGCAGAAGTATACTTTTAATATGAGAGTGAAAACAGAGTAATACTGCTGGATTACCATAATTAACTAGGTCATCTTTCAAAAAACCCCAAACCCAAATATGCAGACAAATTGCCCTCAGAAATTAATAGGATTCTGCATAAAAATATTTTGCATTTTACTTGCAAATGTCCACTTTTCCTGAGGACAAAGGTGTTTGCTCATTAAATTAAATAATGCATGCTATGACATACCAGAAAATATGCAGAAAAGTGGATTAAAGGGCACATGGACACCCTAATCACGGCGCTTCTTGTCTTCTTAGCTCTAGAACCGGCCATTAAAACACTATGGCCATCATATGGGTGAAATGCACTTTGGGAATACAGGCAATATACGCTCAATTACTGCTCTTTATTTTACATATATAAAATTGAGAGGAGATAAGTGGTTTTAATCAGTAGGAATAAATTTACATACAGAAAACTGCATCAAGCAAATGCTGATGTCTCCACACTGACGAGCATTTCTAGCAAGGATTGTACCTGTGAGCATGAATGTTTGACAATCCGTACAAACAATCACACAGTGATGATTAAAATAGTTAACAAAGAGCAGGTAAAGTCCTATATGACACAATCAGCTCTAAATTTCATACATATTAAAATCCATAAAATTCTATATAATGTTGCCTCAGTGGGAGGCTGGGATGTAAGGACACAAAATGTTAACCTGTCCCATGGACAAAGCTGGGCTATTGCTCCAGGCAGTGCAATGGGAGGGGAAGAGCTGTTCCATGTGCCTTCTGCTTGAGCTGTGCAGGCAGCTCAGTAAACATGGGGTAGGGACAACACAATTTATTTTCAACAAATCACCAATAGCCATGTCTAGAAAAATAAATTAAGGTTATGCAACCTCTGGTATTTTCTACCTCTTGATTTCTTAATTGCTAAATAGCTATTACACTCTGCTCATTTGTTTAAGTAGTATTTACAGTTTTACTCTTGTGGATATTCCTCTCTTTTGAAATAAAAAAATCAAAGACAAATAAGTCAATAACAAGAATTAAAGTCTTTTGGCACTTTCAAATTAGTTTATTTTTGGAAAAGCATGGCTTCATTAATTTGAGTCTACATAAAACCCTGCCAATTTTTTAGCTCAATCCTTCCAGGACATTTCACCTTCAGAGCCAAAATGGAGATGTTTTGAAAGAGGAAAATCTTATGAGGCTACTGATATGTGATAATACAGCAAAAAAGAGATAAGAAACTGTCCCAGTGTTCTAAGTCAGTGTGTCCCAGCAGCTGCATCATCATCCCTCCACTTGGCAAATCAGCATGCCTTTTTTTCCAGGAGTCCCTTAGATCCCTCCTTTCCTTCCTCAGTCCTTCCTTTCCGGCCTCTTGTGTTTTACCCTGTAAAAATATATGTGCACCACAGGACAAGCGAGAGAATAGCATGACTTGGCAGGAAAAGTAAGAGATGGATATCTAGAATAAAAAATAAAATTGTCAATAAGAAAATGGTGGAGCAGATTATGGAAGACAGTCAGGCTGCTTGTAAGTACAGGTGGATACTGGGATGAGACTAAAACAGAATATTTAATGTATGCCTGTAGTAATTATCAATATTAATATCACTGTATAATGGCTGTTAAAAGCATAAAACTAAGGAAATAAAAATTGATAGAATTCATACAAACCATTATGGCAATTTAAATCCCTATTGTCAGTGTTTGCTTATGTCTTAGGTTAGAATAATGAACCTTTAATTGCAGGCAAGCAATTTTATGTAAGAATAAATCAGACCTTGGGCACAGTGATAGCATTTGTCCAACAATGCCCTTGATTTTGGCACTCATTCAGCATTCTCTATATTATGTTTTAATGCAAAACATCTGAAGCACACTGTTAATAAAGCTGTTAGGTACAACTCATATAGAATGAAATGTTCCCCATTTTCTTCCCTTTTTTTTTCCTTTCAACTCACACAGGCCTTATTTTTACAGAATGGCTTCACTTTTTTGATCTCCAAACTAAGGGAATAATGGAGCCAAACAAAATAAAACACACATGCAGCAAGCACAGTTGATTTCTGAGGCTGGAAGGGTGAAATGCAGAATGACTTCTTGTTCCAGGAATGTTTTTTCAAGTGTGGAGAAATATTGTTTTCTAAAGGAACTACACATATTAGTTGTTTTTAAACAGTGTCATATCAGAAGACTGATGACCGTATTTTAAATGCAGGAGATCTAATATTAGTCTAGAATAGAGTAAGAAGTATGTGTGTTAATTTATTCTAGTTTCAGTGCATATTAAACAAAATGTGACCTGTCCTGAACTTGAGATTCCTTGAGGAGTAATATAAAATGTTATTAAACATGCTAATGGGACAGAAAAAACCCCCACCCTTGTGTCAACACTCAGACTCCTGATTGTCTCAGGCAGCCCTGGCCAGAGGTCCATAGCCAGCAAACTCCCCTTCACACACTACCAGATCCCTCAGCACCCAATGTGGTCTGGGGTGCAGCCTGACATGTTTTCTCACTATTTAAAAGCAGATTTTTTGGTTCTTGCAAGGCACTGGTGCGTTCCTGGGAGATGCGCTTGCCAGTGAGCAAGATGCTGCTGGGCAGATCCAGGCATAGGGAGCAAGGTTTACTGCAGCTAAGTTAGAATCTCTACCATAATTACTAATGTTTGCCTGATTTAGAAGATGGAAAGCCATTAGGTAAACAACAAGATTATTGGGGCTACAAAGTCAAGGGAAGAGGATCATAGTGACATTCCAAAAAACACCAATCTGAAGAGAATGAAATTCTTACTATTTGTATGAGCAAGGAAAATAAATAAGAGGAAAATTAGGCAATGTCATCTAAAATAATTTCTGATGGCAAATATTTTAAAATGTCCAGAACCCCAAGGCCAAGCTCTCAAGCCACTGTCCCAACATCCAAAAATCTATGCAGACTTTGCCAATAAATTGCAAAGGCTCTGGCAAGAGTTTAGTATGAAACACCGGAACAAGATCTGTCTACTTACTTATCCAGCCATCTACAACGCTTTATTATGTATCTATATATAAATACACACATACACAAATGTTATTCTAAACAATCAAATGTCAATAGTGGTATCACCATAGTTCATGTTTTAGCTTTTATAAAGCTAATTTTATTAGTTCTAATTTAAACAGAGTATTGCACAATCTCAGTAAGAACTAGATTTGAATTTGAATATATTTAGGAGCAATGCAGTTCTAAATATTTCAAGTTAGAAACATTTATTTGTAAAGTAAAAGAAAGTCTACTCAGGATTTCATGGTTAGAAGTGAAATTATTTTTCTGGCTTTGCATTTAATTGGACTAATTAGTGGCTGGACTCAGCATAGTTTTTCTGTTTCCTAAGAAAGGACTCAGTGTGCCATATTTTACATGAACTATATTATCTGATACATGTTTTTACTAAATTATGGGGAAAAAAATGCAAGATAGAGAATCTTATTTTACACAATTTTGCACAATTTACGCAATTCGCACAATTATTTACACAATTGTTTCACAATTTTACACAACCTGTTTCACAAGTCTCTCTGAAACTAAGATGTTTAAATGACCAGAACAATCTTGCTTGTTGTGCTGATATAGCTTTTATACAATCCATTTATGGCTGATATTTCTTGAGTTTATGTAGCCTTATATCCTTGATCTCTCTTTAGAGATTATTTTATAACTAAAACTGAAATACGCACATCAACATACCCACAAAAGTTCTCTTAACAGAATTCTAAGGCTGTGAGTTCATGCACTCAAAGGATTTAGAAATGTAAGAATCTAGAACACCAGGGAATTCTTAGGTCATGTCCTTTTATGAATATACATAATATGTAATGATAATCCGCTATTCTCTGTTGCTGCTCCCACTAAGAATTTTTCCACAAATTTTTGTTTGGCTGGCTGTGGAAGGTAGCTCCTCCAGGTCAACAAGCCCACTGCTAAAGTTCTAGATTTTGTGATTATTTTAGATTTTATTTTTATTTTTAATCTTGATGAGATTTACGGGGTCATATTTTTTTCTTAATATTGATCATTCATTAGCAGCTGAAGCATAGGAGTTATGCATAGGCATATAAAGTGTTTGCCTTAGCTTGTTATCTGCCATGAAAAAAATCCAGCCTAAAAAAAACTGGAGAAAGTTACAAGGAAATTAAATCACAGGTCACAGGTTGGTAATAGGGAATATTGGACAGTCTAATATTAGTGCAGGCTGGGACTGATGATTTCTGTCTGAGCTGCAATCCATAATGAATGCAAGAATATGAAGAACATAAATTCCTTATTAGTTTGGTAGGCTTTTTTTCTTTACTTTTCTTTTTTTTCCAGGCTATTTTCAATAGCTTGGGAGGTCCATACTCTTTCTTGTCATAGACAGCTATGGAAATCTGACACAGAGGATAAAGCACAGGAGAATAAAAAATTGGACATAGACACTTGAGTGGCATTTTAGTTTTCACTTCTCTGAAGTAGCTTATTGCTCTTAAGGAGGTTGTAACTCTTCCTTGAGCCCACAGACAAAACAATTTAAATTCAGCATGGTTAGAATATGCTGTACAAGATGGGCTGAAGCTAACCGTGGGTTGGGGTCCAGTTTGAGCCTAGAAGTACCCTGAAAATTGCAATATTTATTTAGAAAAATTAAAAATAAAAATACTGCAACTTTTTATTTTCAACAACTACATGGTTTCAAAATTGACCACAATGTTACAGCAATGTCAAGAAGGGGTCAAATAAGCTCAGAATGAAATGATAGAACACAAGTCGAACATCCTGTCAGGCTAAATTGCCACAGACTGCACAATGTGATTATGCAGAAAACTCTAAAATGCTGGAGTCTCCACCCACAACATAGGAAAAAAAGAGATTTACCTAGTGATAAGTTAAAACTGTTCCTAGTTATGATTTCTCTGAGTTGAGACAAGTACAATACTTCACTGCAATCAATCTGCCTTGGCTTGCTAGAGTACAAAATGCAACCAGATTCAGAAAAAAAGGAGATGACCTCCTGAACTTGAATACCTGCCCTACCTTGTGGCTGTCATTAACTCATAGTTGTTGACCAAAGGGATCATAAAGCTTTTGTTGCAATTAATGACTGATAGTGAATTTTCAAATCCAGAGACATATCTGTTAAATTAATCAGCAACTGTTACCTTGCCCATGTTTATTCAGGTTTTATTTATTTTGAAATATGAGATGATATATTTTACTTGTCACTGTGGAAATATTCATATCCTGAGTGAGAAGTAAATACAATACCTAAAACATAGTTAAATATAATTATTACTAATTATTGAATAAAATAAACCTTCTGGATTTTGAAGCTGAAAAAGCTGATTCATACACTGAGTTTGAAAAGAAAAACATTCAGTTTATATGTGGAGTTCAGATTCTAGTTTGCAGTTCAAAAATATCTGGGAAAGCATGTAAACATATACATGATTATCAGTTTCTTAGATCATGGGCATGGGAGAGTACAAATAATATCGACTTGGAAAATATAGTAAAGTAGCATTAAGTATATACACTAAAGGTAAAGGAAATTACAAGTTGACATCAAAGAGACTAAGGATATTTCAAGGAAGCTGCAATTTCCAGTACAATGAAGCATTACATTATAAACCACATAAGAAAAGGAAATTATCTAAAACCTGAGTCTGCATATGCAAAATTTTACCCAACGTATATTGATTTTTGTCATTATTGATTTCTGATTTTATCAGTGATTACTTGAAAAACTATATTTTGATGACATTTAAAATTACAGAAAAGTAGATCAATTGAAATAACTTCAAAGAAATTTCAACTATGTATAAGTAGATTTCTAGTGCTGATGAAAGCATTGAAACTTATAAAATGTTTTCAGAAAAAAACAATTCATTTTGTTTAATTAAAAATAAAATTGGTTTTTTATTCTTTAACATAAAAGATGTCCAAAAATTTCTCCATATAGCTGTTGCTTTGAATAAACTGTAGAATCACAGAATTGCAGAATCACAGAATCACAGAATCAGAAAGTGGTTTGAGCTGTAAGGAGTTTAGAGGATCTAAATTTTAGCTACGGGATCTTGTTGCAGAAGGAGAGAAAACTGGGTGGGAAAATGAAAGGTATCAATCTCACAGCAGATAAGGTGGCAGAAACAGCATATTTTTAAGTGCCAGAAAAATACAAATATGAAGGCCTCATGAAAAGATGTAGAGCTGGTAACCCAGTTCCTCAGGAAATGAATAACTGTGACTTAACTGCTGCAAATTGTTAGTGCATGTTCTAAACCCATTTATTTCAAAGTTAAATAGGAGAGAAATTTACATATTTTGGTACCTGAATATTTGATGAATACTTCCAGGTTACAAAGTGACAGGTTTGAGGGTTTGAAACCCTTTCTGCTGAGGAAATGTAAAGTGTGTGGTTCTCCTAAAATTTCCCCATATGTTCATTAGCACATACATGGACGAACATTAGTTTTCTTTCATCCCTTAGACTACTGTGCCTTGATGTAAGGTATGTAGGTATGAGGATGACCACAGGAAGAGGAAGAAGGAGGTTTAGCAAATGGAGATACATATTGCCACTGCGGGATTATGCATTTTCTTGCATTTAAATACTTGAAATTATTTAACATCTCAGTTCTGCTTTGTAATCAGTTAGTGTTTAAAAGACAAATATTATTTTAGTCATCTCTTAAACTCCATCATTCATCCTTAATTTCTATTGAATTCTAGGTTAATCTAAGTTTCTTGATGTGTCAAGGAACAAAACAGGGCTGACTTGTTTCTTAGAAGAATTGAGGACCTTAGAGAATACAACAGCAAAGCAAATTCTGAGAAATTCTTTCATTCAAATTCCACTCCCATGAGTCATCTCGCTCTCTCACTCTCTCGCTCTGTATGTGTGTGTGATATGTGTATCTGAGGAGAGAGCAAGTGAAAATGCCCATTATTACTTTGACTGCCATGTACTCATGCAATTTGGCAGCACCTTGGAGTCATGAAGTAGAAAGTGTAAAATACATTTCTAAAGATTCCACTTCCATCTAGCTTTAAATTATAACAGCTATTTTAAATTTTCTATTTGTATTTCTCAGAAAGACACTTTTTGGTGAAACTGTGTCTCGTTCTTTAGCTACTGAAATCTTTGGTGGCTCTAACATATTCTTAAACTTGCAGAATTTGCAGTGGAGAAGATAATATATCAGTAAGGATGTTTAGTCCTCCTTTATTTATTGAAATGATATATTTTTAAAATTTCTATGTTACGAAGTCAATAACTCTTTGCTGTCAGAGAAATATATAAGTGGATGTCTAAATTGTATTTTTCAGGCAGTTGTCCCCTTGCTCTGCTCATGCTGTGAGTCCAGGAGGAGCAGTGTGGCCCAAGATAATAGACTGTCAAGCTTGACCATGAATTGCACCCACAAATCTTTCATTTTGTTCAAAGCATATGAAGAGCAAGCTGAAGCCTGCCTCCAGAAGACCTTGGAAATACAACTGAGCATACTGTCTTAAGTCTGTCTGTGCATTAAATAATCAACTGACCAAATAGTACAGTATTGTGTTGCCACTGGGGAAGGAGTTAGGCCTAGATTACCCTGAAAGATACCTGATTTTGCCTTGAAGTCTACTTAGAAATGTCTGAACTTAATGACAGTTTTTGGAAAACCTCAGCTATCCATAAATTTGCAGAAGAAATCAAGTGTAGAGAATTTCTGTGTCATCATACTGGGCTTTTAGATACCATGGACTGAACATTAGAGTGTTTCCTTTACCTGGTCTCTCACTTGTCTTCTTGAGTGGAGCCACACTGCTGGTTAGATTCATAAGATTCCCAGGAAGCAGGGTGGAGAGCAAGGATGCACAGGAGAACTTCGCTGCCGTGGGGGACAGAGAACCTGCCTTGATTCAAGCTTCCCTTCCCATGACTTGTTTTTTACTTCAGCTGATGATGGTTTAATGCAGAATGCAGAAATGAGGCTGGAAGTTAGAACAGGAATTAAAAGTCTGCTCCAGTCATAATCAACTGCTGAACTACACAACCATGTGTTGTTTTGGTCCCTTGTTTGCTATGGTAAATCACAGGTTTAGAGACAGGCATCAGCTCCTCACATGTCTCTAATGCTTAGCTAAATATCACCTTGCCCCTACATTAAGCAGTCCTGTATCACCCAGATACTGAAACATGCATCTATCTTATGCACACATTTAAGAGGATAATTTAACATAATTTTGCAAACAAACACTAGACCAAGAAAAGCTCTTTAATCTTGGGAGGTCAGGTAGAAAATTAATTTCAGATGTGCCTGGTTTGTTCCACAATGGCTTGTTTCCTTGATCTAGGAAGACACTGAACATTGACTTCCATGCCTTCCAATATATAGCCTCATCCACTTTGCTTACACAGGAACAGTTATACTTCCAGAGATGCAAAATAGACATGTAGTGAAATCTGTTTGTTTAATGAAAGATTTCTGGGTAATCCATGTTAAAAATGCAGTGAATTTGGTGTAAATAGTGTAAGTCAGCCTGGATATCCATTGTTCCCACCACGTTTTTATACCAAAACAATTCCAACACCTCCTAATTTAAACTATCAGATAATATTCGACACTCAGTATTTTTCCTCCAAAATGTAATTTTACTACTCCAATAGTGAGGCAAAAGGTGTTAGTTTAAAGAGCTCAAAGTCAGCCAGCAAGAGGACAGGTTCATATTCAGGCACAGCTCCTTGCTGCAGATGGCAGCTCCCTGTCCACGCTGCCCAGACAACTCTGGGCTCTTTTCTCTGGGAGGACTTGTCTTGGCTCTCTGTAGGTTTCCATCCCTGCAACTGGTGATCCTACTCTTGCTTGGAATTCCTGCAAGATGCATTTTTAAAGACAAGGCATTTTGAAACACTTTTGTGACATTATCAGAGACAATAGATTCTCTTTTCTTTTTAGACATATTTACAAACCATTTTTAAAAAATACTGAAAACATTGGATTGCTAAGACAATTAAAAAATAAGCTATTTTTTAGATAAATGAAATATCATATGCAGCCAGCAGGGCAGATGACAGGAAACTTGGACCCTGATGTAAATTTTGAAGTTCAGAAACAGAGTTGCTAGGTGGAGTTTCAGTTTCTTCCTTTTAGGGTTCAGCTACAATAGAAGGCTAACATTCTACAAAATATGAAGATCTCATCTGTGTTAAGATGGCCCCAAAGTGGGGGTAAGAGGTAGAAACTCCTGAGTGAAATGCAAGCTTTAGTAAAGAGTCGGCAGTTGCTGCTGGTGAACAAAATGAAGATGGAGAATGATAGTCAGAGATATTGTAAAACAGTGGAAAATGAGTCAGGAGTTTCATGTTAGAAATAGTGTTCATTTAGCACAAAGACAGCTTTGCATCTGACCAAAACATGATGTAGGAATGATGTAGGAATATGTAGGAATGATGATGTAGGAATAAACATGTTTACATTGCTTAATTTAAAAAGATTTTGGCACATGTTTGTCATGCAAACTGCAGGTCTTGAAAATCTTTGGAATTTGGTGCAACTCTAACAAATGTTTCCATACATTTAAGTAGTCTGTTTTAAAGGCAAAACCAATGCTGGTATTCCTTTGCCACTGGCTTTAATACATGGCCGTGCTGGAGAGGCTATGCACATGCCATGTAGAGGAACTGCTGGTGCCTGGCAAAAGCGGATTGGCATAAAGAAGTGTGATCTGGCAAAGAGCAGATCCTTTGCTAATGAATCAGCACAAGCAGTTCATTTTGGACAGAAACAAGCTATAAAATGCCAGCTCAGCAGGAACACTTCCTCGAATACATCAAAGCTGTTCCTTTCTACATGGCACAGCTGCCTTCTTTCCAAGAATTTCTAGGCCAGTATTCTTGTTTTCAAACCATTTTTAAAAGCATACAGCCCCCACCCCGCCCCAAATGTCCACAAACGAATAAAAAGGGATGTAAAAATTAGAAGCATCAAAATTAAAAACATTGACCAAGCATCAAAATATTAAAATCATCAATCATGCAAAGCCTGAGCACAGCTGGTTACAGTCTCTCCTTGCTTATGTGATGATTATATTTTAAAAAAGCATGCTGCTTTTTGTCTGAAGAAGTAGATATGTTGAACATTCTTGTTTTCTTTATCTAGGTATTTAATGGTTTTTTCCATGTTTGATTTCCTCTATAACTAAGAACTAAAGTGCTAATCCATTTGCAAGAACTAGATTTCAATTGCATCAGTAACTGTAGGATAGTTCTACCTATTTCAGCAGATTGTGATAGAACAATCAGAAGTAATATCAAAAGTAACACAATAGCTGAGTTATCTTACAGCATTTCTGTGGCTATGGATTCAGTAAGAGAATAAGAAAAGAGCAGGTCAATGTGTTACTAACTATAATAGCGTGGTTGTGGTGTTGTGGCTGTCCCAAGGCAGGGAAGCTGCAGTGAGTGGAAACCTATTAGTTCATCTCCACCTTTGTGAGGGGCAGCCACAGCAGACACTCAGAGACATGGGGCACTAAGACATGGGGGACGCGCATCAGCCCTACAGCCTCATCTCGTGCTGGGTAGGAGTAGGGGAGTGCTCTCAGCCACAGGTTATTCCCCAGCTGGGACAGTAGGTCGCAGAGATCTGGAGGTAAAACTGCTCCCATAGGTCTTCCCAGTTTATTTCACACTGTTAAGACAAATGGCACTGGCTACCTGTCCTAAAAAAGGCAGGAATATTGTGTTGTGATACAAAATCAGGCTAATGGGAAGGGCTCACAGGCTGCCTGTGTTGCTGCAGAAGGAGGAGATTATAGAGTTGAGCAGTGTTTCTGGTCAAGCCAGGCTGGGTTTCCTTCTAAATTTCTCAGCAGTTTCGGTCCTATGTCTTAATTTCAGAAGAATTTAGGTGTACTGGATTAGACTCAGGCATTTTACGGGTTAGTGATCTTCTGCAAAGTATTATTTTTTAAATAATAACTAGAAGTGTGCTTTGGTAAGATGTTGGATGGGTAACTTTGACATGTCAACAACTGGGATGAGGTAGATATGCCTGATAAGGTAAGCAATGTACAACGTTTTTCTGGTTTTGCTGTTGATGTGTGACAGTGTGAGGAAAATGGTCACACCAGAGACAGGGGAGGGGGATGCCATACTCAGGGCCCCTGCTGAGACGTCAGTGAAAAAGAAGCTCTTTGCCGTGTTTCTTGATTTTTCTAGCATCCAAGGCTGCTGCTATTGCTGTAGACTATCCCTAAGATATACTGCACTCTTAAGATCAGAGCACCACCTGTGGCTTTGGATGGAATATTACAGAGGACACATCACTCCTATGTGAAAAAGGAATCTTCTCTTGGGAACAAACTGGCTCTTGCTAATTCTGGGTAAGCAAAGCAAGCTGTTTGTGAGATGTGAGGGACTTGTCCTGATGTCACAACTAGATCTGCTGAGACCATCTCTTGCTGTACCAGAAAGAACCAAAATATAACCTGAGAGATATCCTAGAATGTATATGAATATATGGAGCAAAACAGACTAGCGGGATGGAAGCTGTGAGACAGAGAGTTCTGTGAGATACTAAGAGGACATACAAGGAGAGGATTTGTTTTTAAAGGTACACCATAAAATATTCAGCAGTTAGGCAGAGGTGTAGCTTCAGAGCAAGACTGAATTAGGGTCACAGAATTCAGCAGGAAATGAAGTAAATAATAAAAACATAAAAATACACAGGGTTGAAAGTATGTTGAAAATACGCTCTTCCTGGGTATTTTCTATCAGACTAATTCCGCACCTACACATTTTTTGAGAGCATTTAGGGTCCAAAAATCAAGAAACCCTCCATGAAGTAACTTCTCAAATTTACCTTGCTTGACAAACCAAGATTTCTTCAAATTCAACTAAGCCAAAATATTGATGGAGATGGTGGTTGTTTTTTTGCCATATTGACTTTATAAGAAGAGAGAAGTTCAAGTTCAGATCTCTACTCAGGCAGTTCTCTATTGAGCTTTGGTCAGTTCAAATCTCAATCCTCTGCCCAATGACTCTTCTGAAGTTTGGGCATAAATTATAGGAAAAGTAGTGGAAGGCACGGAGGACTTTGAAGCAAAGGATGGTTTTTCATGAGTCCGGGAGGAGAGGAGTAAGAGGGTCAAGAGGGACCTGGAGGCTGTATCTCAAATGTTTGACTTGGATTTATTGCAAAATCACTGTTTAGAGCTGGAGCTGTAACATTCACACCCTCCTTTTCTTAAAACAGGCATTTAGAGTAAATCTGACTTCAGTTCTTCAACGCATTAGTTCTCCAAACACAAAGATGGGGACAGTAGTAGCTGCCTTCTCACAGCCAGTAGGCGCAACTAAATTCTCTAGTGTATATGAGGCTCTCAAATATGATTCTGATTTTTTCCCTATGGTCAGTTGGGAGGAAAAGAGTCAATCTCTCTTTAAATAAGGCTTTGAATCAGTGGGCAGCTAGTAAGGAAAAAGCAAAATATGTAAGAACTGCTCATGGCTTTGCAGCAATCTACTATTAAAACAAAGTATAAGTGATAATACTGGGACAAAGAGTGTGAAATTATAAAAGCCTTTACTAGATAGAGCACACAATTCTTTTTAACACTTTATCTCTCTGAAGGGATGAATGAGCTAAATTCTGCCTTTCTGAGAGGACTGCTTAAAGAATCTCTGTTAGAATATGCTTCAATGTTGATAATTAAAACCAGTCAAATGTCCTGAAAATCCAAAAATATCTGTGTTCTTATCCAAAAAGGATGGTTGGCACAATCATGTCAACATGCCTTTCTGATAAACTTCTTTGGTCACTGGAATGGTCTGCCCAGGGAGGTGGTGGAGTCACTGTCCCAGGAGGTGTTTAAAAAAAGACTGGACGTGGCACTCAGTGCCATGGTTTAGTTGACAAGGTGTTGTTAGATCATAGGTTAGATTTGATGATCTCAAAGGTCTTTTCCAACCTAATTAACTCTGTGATCCTGTGATGTAAAGTGATAAGCAAGAAATTGTGGTATCTCTACAGGCAGATAGAGGTGGCATCCTTTTCTGTACAAAGTCATGCCTTTGTGTAACTACACATGCCTGTATTCTCATAGTCACTCACTCTGCCCACTGACATATAGTTATGCAACAGATAAATATTTTATCTGCTTTATACTGGAGTGGTCACATAAGAGGTAATATTCAAGGACATAGAAGGTCTTGTGAGAGATGGGATCGCAGATAAGGAATAAAGGCACACAAAGGAGCTACTGAATGGTCAGAAGCTCCTTTAAAGAAAACGTAGGATGGCATCCCTGAGAGAACCACCTACTTCCAATTCACCCAGCATTTAATGAATGGCCTCGTTTATAGAAGTGCTTGAAAAAATCTAACCTGTCTCACTTGTTTGCACACAAATTACAGCTCTACCTTCATAAAATCTGTGCTTTTTGAAAGCTCCCTTTAGCACCCAGTACACTTCTGTATATCAATTACTTTTTAGTAGCCCAGAACAGTTTCAGGAAGCAAGCAGTGAACTGAAAATGTCTGCATTCATTAAATTAGGTGATTCTCTTGTTCCATTCCACCAGGATGAAGTTTTTGGCATGTTTACATTAATTTATATTCATTCACTGGAAACTGTCAGCAACATCTGATAGATTTTGGGGTCTCTTCATCTGAATGCCCCTATGGGCATCAGTGGCCCAAAATCATGTGTCCTCTCCTCCCTGGGAGGATTCAGAGGAAGGGACATAAGGATGAGATGGTCTGCAGGATCTAACTTCTGGCTGCTGCCTGCTCTCATATGAAATGACCAGAGGGACCAAAATTAAATGGGACACAAAGACAACACTACTTAAATAATAAGCAACTCCTTCCCTGTTTAAATGCTGCCCCCCCCCCAACACAGATAATGCAGTTTATTTGTTCCCTCAGTGCATGAATGAGGTACATTTCAGGTGAGAGCGCTCTGGCTGAAGCCCTGTATATAGGATAGAAAAGATACTGATGGATGGGGAAAATAAATGACTGGATACCAAGACGTGCTGCAAGATAGAACCTTCTACATACTATGCTTTTGTATTGTTGTCCTCAAGGTCTCCCAGATTCCTAGACATTCTTCAGTGGCTAAAATCTTCTCTTCACTTGCCTGTTAGTATTTACAGAAGTTTCTGACATAAAGCTTACCTTTGTGTATGTGTGGTCAGGCTGTTGTGTTGTGTTTGGTTTGGAGCTAACCTTGCCTGCCACTGAGGTAAGTGAAAGGTCATCCATCATCCATCCATTCAAAGTTTCTTCTGGCTGACAAAGAATTCAAATAGTCAAGAATTTTAACTATTTATTAAGCTAACATATCTTAATCCAGTACTTATTCTGTCATTGCTGGAGAGGCAATACAGAACATCTGAAGTTTTTGTTAATACTTTTAATATCAGATGTCTAGATGAGGACCATTTATGGTAGACAGAACATGTGATTTAACTTTACTTGTAGGGTTGCCAAAGTTTCTTCATCTTCACAGTGTAACAGAGCTCATACTATCCCTTGGGATAACGCATAAGAGCATCTGTTGTGCATAAAGAAAATGCTGAAAATAGTAGAAAAGTCAGTCTTCTGTGCTTTGATTTGGAAAATAGCCAGTTGCCACTTAAGATGAGAGAAGACACCTTGAGGAGAGCAGTTCACAGGTGAAGGCAGGAGAGATCTGTTATCCTCTTCTGGAATAACCTGCAAAGAAAAAGATGATGCAATTAATTTCAATGGAGAATTTATTTGTTATTATAGAAATGGAGATAAAAGCATTGTTAATTCACAGGAGAATCAATTTAATTTTCTATTTTTTTTGCTGAATTTGTTAAAAGCCTCCAGCCCTTCTCAGGTATCACTGTTTCTCTGATTTTGTGTAAAAAAATGAAGCTTCTAGACTGACAGAGCTTTGACTAGTGGCAGCATAGCAGCTCAGCAGCAGTTCTTTTCCCCTCTTCTGAGAACTGTCTTCCATTTTGTTTGTCTTGTTTTTCCACCACTTAATTCTGATTTGACATATCGGTGCTGACAGAGAAGTTAAGATTGATGACCTCTTCTTCTGGTCAGAGAAGATGAATCAAACTAAATTGTTTTGCTAGTTAATAAAAACTGCCNTTTTTTTTTTTTTAATAACAGAGCAAGGAAGTTCAGGGAGCAAAGAATGACAGGAGAGGCAGTTGGACTTAATGTGGTGGTGGTTGCTGAAAAATAAAGGTAGCTATAGGCAACGTGCCAGTTTGTTCAGACTGAGACTTACCTGTTGGCTCAGAAGGAACTATCTGAGATTTTTAAGTTCATAATGTAAACAGCTGTCAACTTGCTTTTGTAACAAGAACTAATATGATTTTAAATAGCCAAGCTATTTTTACTTTTATAATTGATCCTGGGTATATTTCTTGTCTTCCATTCAATGTCAGTTGAGGAACATGAGATCCTTGGAGACCAAGCTATAGGTGTAGATAATAAATCCATTAAGCCTGTCATTTTTTGGTTTTGATGGAACATGCTTCAGAAGGCTAGGAAAAAACCCACAACAGAATAAACTCACGTATTTCTAAGCACTGATTAAAAAAATTGCTAGCATTTTTGACTAGTATTTTTTTCCTATTTTTGAAAGATTCCTGTTAGGACCAGTCTTATCAAGGATGATTTACTGCAGACATCAGATTGCTGCAGGATTTGAGAGATCCCACTGCAGATATCAGAAAGAGCAATCCCAGGCTCTGTCATAGGTATTGCATAGGTTCTTCTATCGTTAATGACTGTGGTCAAAACCCTGAAGAATTCATTGTGCTTCATGCTGGCAGGAAACACCCATGCAGTCTCTAACACATTTTAAATGCTCTTTTTTCTTCTTTTTCAAGAGGTGAAAGGATCTCCAGGGATTGGGAGGCAATGTGTTAGTGTATGCTGCGTGTCCCATGGAAGGAATCCATCCTGCATTGACCTCAAAGTGGCGGTGACTAGGCAGGGAGGATTCTGTTCTCCTATTCCCACATCTTCATGTAGTTCAGCATGTAGGTGCACAAGGTTTGTGTGTACTTGCACAGCTAAATTATGCTTTATTTCTAGGAAAATCACCAGTGGTCTGTAGGTCTTGTTTCACAGATAGGGAGTCTTCTACAACTGGCCACAGAAGCTGTGTCCTTACACCTATTTCACTCACTTGTCCCATTCTGTTCTACCCCAAATCAAGGCTGAACTGCAGCCCTCACCTGCACCAAGAGGCTTCTGGTTCTCTGTCCTTCACCTTCAGGCCTACTTCTTACTCCTTAGGTGTCTCTTGAACTTTTGTGTTTGCCCTTTACCAAACTATTTCCTGTAAAGCCAGTTTTAAAAAACTCCATTTTTAGGGAAGTGTATGGAATTAGTGGTCTTCTAAAGCACAGCTGAAGCAAAAGAATGATCCACAGACACATGTTCCCTTGCTAGCTGGAGTACTTAAGAGGCCTCATGTAGAAGTGACACACAAAATTTATTAAGGTTCTTAAAACATAGATATATTTGTGTTTCCAAGTTTTGATGAGTTGCTTCAAAGTCTAATCATATGCATTTGAGGACAGTAAAGCAAGGTCTGATTAAATTCCGTGCATATTCTTTGATTCTGTGATTTCAAGTTCTGGATTAGTGCTGACATCTGCTGTTTATTCTTACTAAATACAAGCAATACAGGACCCATCCTGTGTTGCTGCCTGTGTGCTTTGTGCTGACTGGGTTCCATGTTTTATTTCTCACAAGGTAACATAGCTAGAAATCAAAAAGTACAGAAAAACCTCCATGGGTCAATACCTATCCATATGGAATTTTGAGCCATGAGATAAGGACCAGATAACAAAGATGAAACTGAATTTTTATCCTTTTAAATGACTGACAATGCTTCTAATGAGGAAAGGGCTTGAGATAGGTAACCTAAGGAAGGAAGCTGTCTATGTACAGAGTAGATATTTAGCCTGGGAAGTCCTTAGTGCAGGGATCCCTTTTCTGTTACAATTTCTGTTACCACTTTTCTGTTACTCTTTCTACAGGAGCCCCCACAACACTGGGGTCCTAATCCACAGCCAATATAGCCAGCTACTGCTGCAGGGGGAAGGAGTTATGACAGCAGTGCAAGAACCCTGTGTCCTCATTCTGCTTGTCCGCTCTGAGTTCAGACCCAGCAGCACCAGTTCTAGGAGTTCCAGCCTGGCCACAGGCATGGCTATCACTCTAAGACAGAAGGGCAGGTGTCACCACTCAGTGTCACTGGGGCTTGGAAGAAAGAACTGCTGGGAGACACCAGCTGCTCTCATATGTGCTGTTATATGGCTTCCACAGCCTTTAGTCATCACTGGGCTGGGCTGGATCAACAGTACTTTAGGTGCTTTGTATTGCCTGGGAGCCTTAACTCTCCCTGCTCCTGCCAGCCAGCCTCCCTTCTAACATCAACCAAAACTATTGTGGGAGACAAAACAGTTTTAGAGATTCCTAATGAGATTTTCTTATTATAAAAGACATCAGGGAGAATTTAAGGATGGGAGGTTTGGTGGAAATCCCAGATTTATCACATTACTTTAACAAAAAACCCCTTTATGTTTCTGCTCTCCAATGGAAGAAAATCCTTTGCTTAAACAAAATGACCCCATGTACTGCTCCAAATACAGCCATGGTAGCTGTCAATTGCATTCCTTTCACAAAGCATTAAAATTAAGTACACAAACATTCACAATTTATGAATTTGTTTACTGTAATTAATATCATGAGTCAGAGGGAAGCAAAATTTTCAGGTTAGCTTTAAAATCAGAAGTCCTTTAAAATAATATTTAAATAATTTTTATCTGTGTTGTGGTATTTCAGCCCATTATAGTTTCCCTTTTCTAAATATTTTTTTCTTGCAAAATGCTTCATTCCATGTCCCACAAATCCAGGATCTGAGTTTTTCAAAGATTTGAAATTAAACTGGGAGAATTAGCAAAAAAGTGCTTCCCAAAGGGTAATGCTAACTAATAATGTCATTGCTGAGGGTAAGGTTTCTGTAGCCTCTGGTGTTGATCTTATTAATGGCTTTAAAATAAAAGAGACTAGATTTATATTAGCTATAAGGAAGGAATTCTTTGCTATGAAGGTGATGAGATGCTGGAATTGCCTGCCTAGAAATCCTGTGGATGCCCCATCCCAGGAAGTGTTCAAGACAAGGCTGGTTGGGGCTTTCAGAAACATAGTCTAGTGGATGATGTCTCTGCCCATGGTAGGGGTTTGGACTAGATGATATTCAAATGTCCCTTGCAACCCAAAACATCCCATGATTCTATGATTCTTCAATAACTTCCAGTGACTCTGGATGAAGTGAGTAGCGTTCCCTTGGGAGAAAGATAGCAGCAGAGTACAACATTGAAAAAAAGTTAGGTTGTAAATTTAAGATAAAGCCAAAATTTTAATACCAGGAAAGCCAATGTAATATGCAATAAGACCAGGATTTGCATTCAGTTTCTCAAGAGAGTAAGGCTATTAATTTATTGTGATAAAAAGACAGTAACATGCCTGACACTAAAAATATTTTTGTTTTGCATATGAATTAAATAACAAGTCTCAAACACAGTCTCAAAATTGTTATTATTATGTAAAAATAGTAATAGGGAAATTTAGAGAAGTCACTGAAATCCTATGAGAGGTACTTTACATCAGAAATTACAATAAGAGAGAAATAGGTGGCTGGTGATGCTAATTGTTTTGGACTGAAAGAGATCTGGGCCTTTAAATTAAAATTCCAGTGAGTACAAAGAGTCTCTCAGAAGTCACTGATGTTTTCATTAACCCAAAGCTGGGGCTGGCACAATGCCTCCTTCCCAGGCCCACGCTGGGCCCTGGCCCAGGCTCTGCACACCCCTGAGACTGTGTTTCCATCTGCCCATGAGCCCCTTTGAGAGGTTTGTACCCAGTGTGATGTGAGGAATGGAGTTACCAGCTCTGCTTATGCCACTAGGGGTTTCTCAGGGCATGTCAGACCACGGTGCACCCAGGCTCCTTGCCTGGGTTATCTCAGGGGGGGTGTGAGTGTGTGAGTAAGGGAAAGAAGCAGATCCTTGCCTTGCTCTCAGTCCCTGCTCCACCAGCAGCGCTCCCTGTGTACAGGAGGTAGTTGCTTCTGTCTGTCAGTACACAAACACACTATTCTCTCCTGAAGGGAAAATGGCTATAAGAAAGTTCCTTCATTAAGGCATTTCTATTGCATTTTGATTATGTGCAGCTTCACCAAGTTGCACGAGTTGCTTTACATTTAATGACATTGTGTAATTTATCCCATAAAACTGAGAAAGTTGCTGGCAACACAAGGGCATTACAAATCATACCTAAGTGGTCAGGGATATTTTGTGTCTCCTGTGCTACAGAGTCTTTGCTGTAGCAAAAAAAAAAAAAAAAATCAGAATCCTTTTGATTAAAGATCCTCTGTCATGTTCTCAAATATTTTTCTCATTTAACACTGAAAAATTTTATATTCTCTACCTGTTAATTTTTGAGGTCAAATTCGCCTTTGGCTGGATTTGATTCGCCCAAGGTTCTTGGATATGACTACATTATTTTGACATGGTTGTGGACTATGGTGCACTCTATCTGCTACCTTTGCCATGACTCTGACCCTCAAAATGGGACTTAACATGTGCGGTCCATTAGTGAATTTGGTAAAGACCCGGAGACGATATGAAGTGTTTCAAGAACAGAGATAATAAATGACATGAATCTACTCTGATACCTCCGTATTATTCAAAAGAAGCCAGGGACAGGGAGCACAGTGAAGGCTTCAGTAGCGCAGTGTGAGGTGGCCACAGTACTATGCTGTGAACCAATAAATAAAATAATTTTCATCACCTCTTTAAACATTTGTGGGACTTTAAATCTCATGAGTTTAACAGGATTTGATTGAAAAAGGTATTCCTGAAATTTTTGACTTGCAGTGCTTGTAACTAGTCTCATCTGCATAAATCACAGAATCACAGAATATTCTGAGTTGGAAGGGACCCTCAAGGATCATTGAGTCCAACTCTTAAGTGAATGGCCTGTGGCCACGACCTTGGCACTATTACCAGTGTGCTCTAACCAACTGCACTAGTCCATCCATAAGGCTGAGTCTCCTACAAGAAAGGTCTCCCACAACCATGTTCTCAGTGATCAGGAGTACTCAACTGTTGTTTCCTTGTAGGAATGTTGCAAGACCTTCAGTGTAGCAAGGATTATTTTTAGCTCATACCCTAGTATGTCAGGCAGACTGCCATTACCCTAATTTAGACAGCGTATTAGTTCTTCTCTCTTTCTCTGGTCTCCCATTTTTACTGACAGAGCCACGCACGCAATGTCTTTGCCATTCCACGGATTGAGGAGGTGATACTTATTCATACCAATGAGGGATTACTGAGGAGAGCAATGTGCAGAGGCAGTATTGCAGTGAGGAAAGGAACAATCTCTTCTGTTTCTGCTCCCTTAGGACAAGTAGTAATGGGTATGTACTGCTACAATAAAGATTCAAGTTAGGCATTTGACACAAAACCCCCACTTTAGAAGGTCAAAGACAGAGAAGTGCAGGAACAAATGGTCTTGAGGGATGGTGTCACTTGTGGAAGACTACGGAACCAAGCTAGACAATTACTGTCAGGACTGTCGTGCACAGTGTTTGTCTTGCTCAGTGATAGGCAAGTGCTTGGAACTTACAGCTGTCCTGGCTCCTCTCCACGTAGATGTTACTTTGCCACACTGACCTTGCTTTTAGGTAGAGAAACTGCCATTACTTCTACACTAAGTTTAATACCTCTGTGTTACTGAGATGAGTCTGGCAGTCATGAACTTCTACGTGGATGTCAATTAGCACTTCCTCACCTGCCCTGCCTCTCTGTGCAGCCAGTGCACTGCTACAGCAGCAGGTTGGCTGCTGGGTGCACCGCATTTAGCACTTTGCTCCTCTCTGCAGCAAAGAGGCTTTTAATCTGTTGCAACAGCATAAAAGCAGGAGGAACTGAACTATAAGTAGGAGGCAGGAAGAATCACTAGTTAGGAAGCCAGTCTGCAGCCTGTGTAATCTTAGTTAAACTGCTGTGTTGTTTTAAACATAATGCTTCACAAAATCTCTCTTTTGCTCTCATAAACTCTCTCATTTGTTGTTTCTGCAGCTCCTATTACAACAATTCTCTGTAGTGTCAGTGTAGTCCTGTAGTAACCAAGAGTGAAAGGCAGCATCTATGCATATACTACATCTCTGCTCCATCCTACTATAATAAGAAAGATTCTAATGCTGTGAAGAACTGCTCCCTCTCTTTTTGTGTTTGCTCAGCTAAGGAGTGGCTTTTAGCATGTATATCAAACTAAGCAAACAAAAGCACAAAGTAAATATGGTCTACCTACGATATAGTTTCTTCATGCATCTTTGGGTTGTTCCCAGCCAGGAAGGAGTACGAATATACAGACAGGAAAGACTTCCACTGAAATATTATGCAAGCTACTCAGCACCTAGTCATTGGATTTTTCAAAGGGCCTGTTAAAATACTGCAGAAGCAGAAGTGATAGAATACATCCAGAAGGGGAGAGGGGCTTCATGTGTATAATTTAGCAATGGTGTATAATGGGTATAATATTTGTAACAGCTGTTAGGTGCTCTGAAGCTACACTACATTTATGGAATTTTCCATTGAGCTCTAAATATTCAGGTCACATACACAGTTAAATTTCCAGCAGTGGCAGTACAGATAAAAGCACTCCAACCGTATGCCATAATTGTGCTCTATTTAGAGAGTGCAGCAACTCAGGCATTTTCACAGCAGTTGTCTTAGATACGGTATACATTCTGTTCTATAAATGCCAATTCATTAGTGCATGTAACACGTAGCGTGCTGCTCTTTATTAAAAAAAAAAAGGAGAGCGCTATGTTTCAGTGAGGAATAAAAATACAGAAAAATGCTATTACTTAGAAGAAGGAAAAGGAAAACAGAGAGGAGTGCCAAATTTGGTTTTCTTTTTAATACAAAGATCTGTAGAATATCAGAGTCCATTTTGTAGGGTGTTTAAAATAAGAGGCAGTAATTTGAGTATCCATAAATGAATACTAAAAAGACTTCATCGATAGGAAATTTCCACTTCAAGATATTGAATTCCACCACAGAAAGAGTGTAGCATTGACAGGATATGATTTTAAAACACAGTGAACAAGAATATGTATTTTGCATATTTTTTGTAGTGATGCTACACAAGGTATGATTCCCAGGTGCCAAGAAAGACAGCAACATTATTTTAATGCTTCATGCTGAGGTTTTTTTTTTACATTCTGCAAGTACTAAGCCAGCAAGTCTGACCAAAACTAAATAGTAAAAACAAAGAAAAATCATTCTATCACTGCAATCAATTCAAATAAAACACAAAGGAGTAAACATTGGGGCTAAAAATAATATTTAACCCACTACTCTGAAGTGGATGGAATGTCAGGTTCATCCGTGGTACTACTGGTTTTGAGACAAGCAGCATAGCTGTGTGAAATCAGGTATTCATGAAAAGTAGGTCAGCACAGTCAATCGGGTTGCGTTCCCACTCTTGCTAGACTTATGAATAAAATATTTTGTACCTTTTTCTACAACTGTGCTCCATCTTGAACAGCAGATATATCAACCTATTTTAAGATTTGTTATGATTGCAAAATGTCTCCATGACCTAAATGTGGACCATTAAGCTATATTTTTAAGGCACTTTTTGTGGCCTTTATTTTTAATTCAGTACACATTAGGGCAAGGTGGTGAAATGTACCCATCTTGCACCTTCTCTGCACCAGAAATCCAAAGGAAACAGAGATCTTCTGCTCTGTTCTTATCCTTTGTTCTGTCCTTTGCCCTGTAGTAGCTGAGTGATGTATCCCATCCAGAAGGGATGGGACAGGCATCCTCTAAGGAAACCTCAGGGAAGGCTATGCAGAGGTGACACCTGGGATCAAGAGCAGAACTAGAACATACCCACAACTCTTTGCTACCGAATATGCTTTCTGGAGAAAAGAAAACCTGTTATAAAACCATGTTGATGGCTATGACAGGTGTGGTAAAGGGGCTTTACAATGTTATTGCACCATAGCCCATTTTTTTCCTCTTCTGAGAGTTTTTCCTTTCCCACAGCTGGGAGAAGGGAATGCCTGATTCATGTCCTCCATTTCAGCTCACATCAGGATGAACAGATACTTGTCTCCTCCAGCCTGCTTGGCTTTGTGTCCAGCCAACTGGACAGGGAAATGGGAGCTAGTGTGCTAAGTTTGCCTTGCTTTCCTTGATGGAAACTAGGCTGTGTGATGCCTGCAAGCCCTGGCCTGGGTCATGCCAGGACATGGGGTTGGCAGAAAGGGCCAGGACTCTCCAAGGCTGCTGGAGGGAAAACACAGCTGCTGCGTGAGCTCCCTTCCACACCTCTACATGTCAGGTTGTTGACTACCACAGATCGTATTTTTTCTTTCTGCACGCACCTGGCTCATCTTTCTGGCAGGAGAATTACGAAGGAGTATTATGCAGTACCTGAGAGCGGGCAAGGACCAGTTATCCAGCAGGTCCCAGAACTTCTGATGTTTCTACCTTCAACATTCAGATTTACTGAGTTGCCAGCCTCATTAGGAGAAGTTTCTTCCAGAGAACCTGATCCCCAACATAAGAGTATCATGAAGCAACTACAGTAACTTCCTGATTTCAAGATGCAGTGAATACTTGTCAACCTAACAAGACTTTGATTTTTAAGGGGAATCGTCAGGGGTTTTTTTCACACTGTGGAGAGCATGAAACTTTCCTGTAATAACATCCAACTCCTGTTGGAGGTCTCCTTCCATCCACCTGCCCTCAGAAGGCCCAGAAACAAGCACGGATTTCCAGGCTTGTTAAAACTGGCTCATTTTGTTAGAAGAGACAAACAAAACCTTCACCTCAGGAAATATAGAACCATGAAATGGTTCGGGTTGGAAGGGACCTTAAAAATCATCTAATTCCAACACTCCTCCCAGGGACACCTTCCACATGCTAGGTTTCTCAGAGCTCCACCCAGTGTGGCCTTGAACACCTCCAGGGACGGGACATCTGCAGGTTTTCTGCAGAACCTGTTCCATATCTGAACAGTAAATTCCATGACTAAATGGTTTTAAACAGTTTCTGTCCCCAAGCCTTTGACTAAAAGGGACGGTACCATGTCATATTTCTGGATATACTGGACTGACAGCTCTTGTTCTTTGCTTTCATGCATAATTTTGGGCTTATTGTAGAAATGTTTAACCTGGGTGCCACAAGTGCGGGCAAAAACTGTATGTACATAAAGATGCAATTATGGAGTAACAGTAAGAAATTTTTAATACAGTTCGTGCAATGTCTTTTAATAGTGTTGCTGAAAACGAAAACAAAAAGTGCTTTTTTTTCATCTGTCAACAAAATTGCAAACATATTTGAATTTGCAAAAGCTTTTTGATTTATGAATAATAAATCTGAAATAGGCATTAGAAGTTGCAAACAAGGTTTGATCATTCATCAAACAGACAAACCTGATGGTCTGAGAAAGCTGCTGATTTCATCAGGGTTGTGTTTGTCTGCTTTATCTAGCTATTTCTCTCTGTGGCCAGTCACTTCTATTTTCAACAATTTGTGCAGTTTCTCTTGTACTTGAAAGAGGGAGAAACCATTTATGAAAAATCAGTGAAAGAAGCCGTAAGTCATCTTGCACTGACCCCTTTGATTTAATTTTGCCATGCTCCTCTGCCTATAGTCTGCAACACAGAATAAAAAAAACGTTAAAAATTGAGCTGTCTGAGTTATACTGTCAAAGCATGAGGGCCACCTGATCAGTTATCCTTCAGACCTTGACACATAAGCTTCTGTTTTTATAAGCTTTGGGACTCTTTGGGCCTCTTTTGGGTTGATTTCAGCATCCAAGGCTGATGGAGAAAGAAAAATCTAAAAATAATTTTTTTTTTAATTTTGGCAACATTTTTTCCCCCAGAAGAAGATTATAGAAAGAATTCATAATAAAAGTACAGACAAAAATTCAAATATTGTCTTCCTTTAAGCAGTTGAAAAACTGTATGGAACTAACCTTCATATCCTTCTAAGCCAAGTCTCTCTAATCTTCCAAATCCAATTCAATCTTATTATCAACTCACTTGGCAGAATTAAAAGACTAAGACTGGCACTCTCCCAAGTTTTTTTTATAACACTCAGTTTCTATTATGCCAATTCAATTACAAAATATTTCTTTATAAAACTTAATCATAATTAATTAATTAATAGAAGCAAAAAGACCAATTGAGATACAGTTGACTGTGTTACAGACTAGAGAGATGATTAGTCTTATAAACACGAGAAAAGGATGTTAAACACCTATATTTATGCAGTGACAGATTCAAATCTACATGGCACGCAGGAAATGAGCAACCAAACTCATCCAGTTCTATTGGAAATGAAGGCTGATTCATTTTCATATTGAAATATCAAAAGTAAAGGATGTTAAGTGGAAATCTCTTTGTTCTGATTTGGATAAAACACCATGTAACCTCTTTGCCTGCTCAGCTTGGGATGCCAAATAAGTTATAGCTTTCATAATTAGCACAAACCCCAAAATAAATTGGTTATCTACTGCTAAACCACTGTTATTCTCAGGACAGGTTCTCACAGAATTGATTGGGCCGCAGTGGGAGGGATAACATGTTTTGCTAACAATGTCCCAGTGACCTGAGCTCAGAACAAAGACCTAAGTACGATTTGCACTTATCTGTTGTCCAAGAACCCATCTCTCCCAAGTATACTGTTAAAATGCATAGATATGTAAAGAACACCCTGATTACTTGTGTGAAGGTAACAGGATTTCTGTGGACTTTTCAAAATCTAATAGACTTCATTCTTCAAGCTGGTACTTGGCCACTACAAGTTAAACAAAGACAGAATTCTCAAGTGCTTCTAATACCATACAAATAAAGAATTCCAGATGCATTTACCTAAAAATGCATTGACACTGAAACATACAGCATATAAGCCAAGACTCAGGGACTCATATTGTTAAAGAATGCAATAAATCACTGCATTGAATAAAGAAGAAAAATTTATTGACAAAATCAGTCTTGAGATTTGAAATAATTTATCACTAAAAACAAAAAAAAAGAAAAGAAATATTATTTCACCGGCCAATTAGTTGTGTATCTGTCCTTCTTGCTCTTTTGTAAAAACTTTATTGTTACTAGATTTAGCACAAGCTCCCAGTGATCTCATGAAGAAACTCTGTCTCATCTAAAAGCAAGTTATACTTGGTCAGGAGAGATAAGTCAGAAATCAGACTTCTTGTTTTTTTATTGAGTTATCTTCAGTTCCTGCTTGCTGTCTGGCACCTCTTATGAGAGAAACCAAATAGGTTTGTGGTTACCATTGAATCAGTCCTGCAATGCTTATAATATAATCTTTTATTATGTACAAATGGCTAGACTTGTAGGACAGCTATCACTGCTACGTCCCGTGAAATGGTAATGATCTGGGACGGTGACCAAGAATTCTGAGGAAACACAGTCTAATGTGGATCTACATTCACTTATTTCCTTTGTAGTTCACAAACCCTGACATTGGTCTCTACGACGTAGCAGTCACTTTGCTGAATATGTCTGGTACTTTCATTATCTCTCCTCCTGTCAAAAGACACAAAGAAAACAAAACCCCTGAAGATCTGTCATTGCAATTTTAATAATAGGCTAAACTAGTGTTGTTAGACTAAAGTGGTGAGGGAAGGACAGCCTGACCTGTCATGCCCAGATCTGTACGCAGAGCTGAATGTTTCTGAAACAGTGAAAAGAGGTACCTCCCCCTTGGAGAATCTCTGTTCTGAACTTATCTCAGCCACCTGCTTCCTCTCAACCAAAGCCTATCTCTTGTCTCTATGCCTTACTCCTGGAAGAGTGTTCATATCCATCTATGTAATGGACAAGTTTTGGAGCTTTTATCAATTAAACACTACATCAGGATGTGCCCAGACTCTATGATGCTGACAGGAGCTGCTTTGCACACCAAAACTCTTATGCCTGGTTCTGCTGAGTCCCCTAATGAAGTGCTGAACCACCTTCCAGATGTGCCAGGTGATTAAACTTCTTTGCATGTACGGCACAGCCCTGTGCTCCCTGTGGAGACTGTCAATCTCAGGACAATGAGTGGTGCACAGAGACCAATGCATACAGGAACATGGCCAGATCCTCATTGCACTTGGCTCTTTTTGACTACCCCTAAAAAAAATCATCTAAGTGAGTTTGTGGGCTCATGCAATAACAGTTGCTGAAGTCATGATCACTTTCTTTTCACGTGAATGTTTAACAAAATTACTCTAGAAAATAACAATGGGAACCAACCATTGGTTCTTCTTGGCTAGCTTCTCATTCTAATGAGCCCAGTAATTTAATCAGTAAAACTGTTAATGGATTTTTTTGTGTATGTATTTTGCCCACTCACCCCTACTTCTGTCACTGACTTCATCTGGATTGCTGGCAGTACGTACAAATTCCTTTCAGCAGATTTAACCACTATGTGTCATGGTCCATTGGGAAGAAAATTGTGTTTCATAATTCTCGATATTTAACAAAAACCATTTGAAGTAACAGCAAACCATACAAACTGCCAAAACAGAAAAATACAGTGCTCAGCACTTTAGAAGAGGTTCTGTCTGCAGTCTGGATTAAGATGGAGAAGTGCTTATACACTGCTCAACTCAGTGCCTGAACTAAAAATTGGCTTTTCTGTTCCATCAGTTTGTCCCATAGACTGCTATTTTGTTTATTCCAGGGATATTATAGGTCTTCCAATGCACTGTCACAACTCAGAAATACATTAAACAATACAATCTTAAGTGCACAATGCAAAAATTGACCGAAATGGCCATTTTCCAGCCTTTCCATTTCTAAAACATGGTTTCCTATCAGATTTACCTTCAGATCCTTATGGTTCACTTGAGGTCCACAGAACAAGCCCAAGCCCGTGTCAGAAGTCAGTAGCACAAGGCCTAAGCATTAAGATTAAAATATCTGTCTCCAGCTTTTACCAAGAGGTTTCAGCATTACTTTTCTGATAGGAGCATATCCAGCCAGTACTTGCTGCATGGAGAATGGGAATCTCCCGCTTAATGAAAATGCTTAAATCCAGCCCGTGTGTACACAGGGAGACACTTGAGTGTTTTCAAGGATCCAGCCCAAATGAGGTATGTTGGACACTGCCCAGCAGTGCCCCATGCCATAGGCTGTAAGGGTTTTCTGCCACAAGTAGCTCTGGATGAGATCATGCCCTCCAGGGGCTGGATCAGCCCTGCCTAGAACATTCCTGTGAAACGTCAGCCTTTGGAACAGACAGATAAGGAACTGGTGAAAGTTCATTGATAAGTCCAAAGGCTAGGGAAATGGGATTTAGCTGAGCTTTTGCAGGATGTTTATTAGAGTTTGTTGCACATAAAGCAACCAAATTATTTCCAGATCCAAGCCAGATATGGAAACGAGTCAGGTGCCTTTTGCATGGTGCTGCATTTGGAGGATCAATTCAGCAGCCTCAGCTTGGTGCTGGGACTGCAGTGGGTGGTGGTTCTCCAGGGCCTTTGCTGCCTTTGGAGCAGGTTTCTCCCCTGCTTGGCCATTGCCTGCCCACAGCTGACAGTGAGTTGACTACTAGCCCCTCTTGCACCTGGACACCTCTTTTAATGGCTATTTCCCAGTTCAAAAGATACAAACACACCAGTGCGATGCATCAAAAATAAAAGAGAGCTACTCAGTAGAAATTATACACTCATTGCATTCTTTTCCAATTTTTGGCATTATAAACCACAGAGAGTTATTTGCATCATGAAAAAGAGGAAATATTGCCAATCTTATTGTAGGATAAGATTATGCTTCTCTTTTAAGGAGAAGTTTTATTTTCATTTTACTGTGAATGACCATATTAATGTTATGGGTGAATATTTTTTCACATATGGAAAGTATAGTTGAACTGTGGAACTCATTCCAATAGGAAGTTACAGAAACCATAAATAAAAATTACTCAATAATGACAAGTTCATGACTAAAATGCTCACCAGTGCCTGTTAAATACCTTTGTACAAATGTAAACTCCAGCTAAACATGTTCCCAGACTTGTAACTACTAGAATGGAAGGTGTTGTGAAGCAGTGTGTAATTGCTTTGCTTTTAATTAACTCTCAAGCTGACATCTCTGATACCAGACTAGATAAAGGCTCATTCTGAGTGTGTAGAATTTTAAGTATTTGACCTTCCTCTCACATAATAACTTTACTCTTTCCAAATGCAGATCTTGTCAGAGAAGCCATAATTGCTAGAGATATTCTGTATATGCTTCCAGGGAATGCCAAACAGGATTTCATGAAGAGAAACCTTAGTTCATGTCACACTTTCAAAGGGATTTTAATGTGATGTCTTTGGGAACTAACTTTAGTTAGTACCATTCTAAAGTTTGGTCATTGGCTTTTTTTTTCTCATTTGTCCAGAAAAGAGAGACTGCTACTCTTCAAAAAGTGGTATCTCAGACCTTTTTGTGCAATGAAGAGCTACAGAGACCACATCACCTTGCTCTGGAAAAGAATATCTGGGATTTGAGAATATCTGGCATGGGTTAGTAGAAGACAATGGAAAACAGACTTCCATATCTCTAAACCTATACTAAGCTCTTACAGAGAAAATAAAATTGCAGGGACAAAGTCCTGAAGAATAGCTCTTCCTGCCCCAGCTTTGGGAGGTTAATGGGCTCTTCTGTCACTGAAAAATCTTTTGTGTATGACAAAGGTGAAGGTGACAAACTTTGGCAGACAACTATACTTATGTGCTGCTTCAAAGAAGTTGGAGGATGTTATGAAGGTATATGTATGTACAGAGAAAATAATAAGTGTTTATACATATAGAAGTAGATTTTTCATGGTTATTTCTAATAAATATGAAATTATTTTAAGAGATTCATATTGCTATTCATAATACAAGCATAAAAGAATGTCAGTGTAAAGCAGTTTAGACATTCATAGAATAGTTTCGTAGGATCATAGAATGATTTGTGTTGGAATGGGCTGCCCAGGGAAATGGTGGAATAACCATCCTTATAAGTGTTCAAGAAACTGGGTATGGCACTTAGTGTGTGGTGTAACTGACATAGTGGTGCTCAGTCAAAGGTGGGGCTCAATGCTCTTGGAGGTCTTTTCCAACCTAAATGATTCTAGGGTTCTGTGATGTTTTATCTCCACCACGTTTCATACTGATTTAGTAAAAATTAAAGTAAGTGAATGACATCTGTAATAATTCAAGAAACAAAAATTGACATTGCCAGGGGTTCTCCCTCTTGACATGTGTGTTTTGGTCAACGATGGTGTTTCATAGCGTATGTCTAACCAGTGGTACAGATGCAGATATTGCATTAGAGGCATGACCCTGTGGTTCTGGTTCGGTTCCAGAAGGATGGAGTAGTGTCTGGCAGCACATGAGGTATCAAAAAAAAGACTATAGCCCTAACTAATATAAGAAGTTGTCAGTGTAGTCCTGAATCTGATTTCAAGGTCCTGCTGAATCTGGGATCAACAACTGCTCTGCCTGTGATTCTTACAGTTTCAACTAGGCAAACAAACAAACAATAAGGAAAATACAGTTTAGATTCTCTTCCTCCTCTAGCATCGAAGAGTGATCTGGTTCTGTGACATTGCTCAGATTCCCTTATTTCTTTATTTTCAGGATAAATAAGGCTTAGCAATAGCAATAGGTGTGCAAAAAAAAGGAGGTAAGTGAACAGATGTGCAGAGAAAATCAGTGGGTAGAAATCTCCCCCTTGGGCTACTAAACATATTGTATATGAACTCCACATAAAAGCTCTGCATCCCTTGGCTCTCTCTGATAGCAATTATGATCAACCTGCGACCAAGCAGCTTAAAAGTTTGCTCAGCAGATGCATTTGCTCAAAGCTCCCAGAGGCAGCCATGAGTCAGTGGAAACAAATTCAGCCTGTGTGACTTTGCACAGCCTTCTGCTCACAATTACAATCAAGATGGATGAGAGGCACTTATCTGATTTTTTTTTTCTCACAGGGGGACCCCTCTGGTGACCACACATGCACTGCTGCAGTTACAATCCAGCAGGTCAATAGCAGGACACAAAAATGTGGTTAATGAATGATCTGAGATTACTGCCAGTCAGTGCAGTGTCATTATAAAGGGATGCAGAACTATGTGTAGAATTACCTGAAAAATATTGTGAAGGCTCAGTTTCCATAGAAATGTCTATTTTTACCCTTTTCCTCTGCATTCTGGACAAAATCTGTGCTACAGATTTCTACACATTTCCCTGTTCAACTGCAATGAACATAAAAGGAGGTTGACACTAATCTTAAAATGCCTTTAGATTGCAGTGGCACTACACCTAAACAGCAGCCACAGAAATGGCACAGTATCCTAGCATAGGTGTAATGCTGGTTTGAACCAGGCTGAGTGGCAGCAGCAGGCTAGCAGACTGTGCTTAGTCAGCCTGTGTTGTGTTTTCTTCTGAGTTTTGGGCTTCTGCTGCTGGGCTGGCAGCATAACCAAGAGTTAGGTAGGTAAAAGAAAATATGGGCCGAGACTGACAAATCAGCAGTGCTGGTTTAGGGCAAGTGAGTTTCTGGCCCCTAAATCTCATTGTTTTGTCACACTGGTACAAAAGGAAACGAAGACATGTTTTTCTAAATTAACATAAGAAAATAATTGGACTCCCAGTGTCCATGTCTCATTACACTGTGCTCCTAAAACAAGCGTTCAGCAGACATTTAAGCCATTTTCCAGTGGAAAACAGGTCCACCATTAACTGCAATTGCTCCATCCTATCCTTTTTCAAATATTTTCCAATATTTTTCTGACTATCCAGGACAACAATATAGCAATGGCATGTGTCAGTGGTGAGTACAGGTTTTAATACACCACAAACTGTCCCATGGCAGCTAGCAACATTAGAACTATATCACATGGGGGATCATAGTGTTGCTGACTTGTAGAGTTTCTATGTTCCCTGACATCCCAAATCTGGATGCTGGCTTGTAACCCTGAGCCACAGTGAACCATATTTCTCATTGCATATTTGGCAGCCTTGTTCCATGATGTTTCTACCAGGATGATTTCCACTGGTTACTTGGATAAGCTGTCCAACAGCAGTACTGTGTCTAAATGCTAATATTGCCAGGGAAATGCGTTTCAGGCAAGATAGAGAACTGTTATGGGGAACTTTGGGAAGACAGTGTGTGGGGGGGGTAAAACTAATAGTCCTTGCTACAGGCAGAGAGCCCCTGCTGGTAGGCCTGGAGGCAGACCTGGGATATGTCTTGTTCTGCTGCTGCTGCTTGCAGGCAGTTTAAATCCTGGATTATAAACTCCAGGCCAGAATGGATATCTTGGAGGACTTCTACACTCCAAAACTGGCTAGGAATGTCATTGCTACTGGCACCAAAATGGTTGAAAAATATCGGTTTGTGCTGCAGTCACATATCAATCAGACTGCAGACGAGATTTACCCTGAATCTTCCTGTGCTCCAGACCTCAAAAGCATCTTTCATTTCCTGGTCTTTTTAGTGTCTGAGTCAGAAGAAATCACACTGCTTGAACACTAAATTCTTTGAAGCACACAGAATAGTGCAGTGTTTATAGTGTATCTGTTCATTAAGTACACATCAGTAACCTGGTTTATTCAAGAGTTTCAGATCTTACACAGCAGCATCCCTAACCAGCTGCCAAAGGGGAGGCTGGTCTTCCAGCCCCCCCAGCATGTCTGAAGTCAGCATCCATCCCTGCTGACTTCCCTGCTTTTGCAGTCTCAGCTGGGCAGTGGCCTGCTTTCCACAGCAGGAACAGAGAGAGACCCCTTCTCCAGAGCAGCCAGGAAAATTTAGTCTGGAAATTCAGATGGATAGATTGTATAAACTGCTGTCCTAATATTACTGCACTGGATAATTACTGCTAATGCACGTCTTCCTATGGCACAGTGACATCTACAGTCCATGTTTAAAATGAGTATAGAATTTTACTAATCTCACAATGTTCTACACTTTGGGTCTGTTTTACTTGAAAAGAAATGCTGCCATTGCCTTTGATGTCCAAGTGCTGTACTGCACGATGATACCAACACAGTGTACTCAAGTTCTGGCCCAGCAGGACATGAGCCAGCTTCAGCCTAAAAGATCTATGACTTGTTATTTTCATCCTGAGCCTACCTTGTGACTACACTTCCATAATAAATACACAAGCAGGCCTTTCTTTTTCTGTTCTGTGAGTGCAGTGATGCTCAGCTCTTGCTAATGTCTGTAATGTGTCTCAGGCATTTGGCCATCACTTTCATCCCCCGCTCTTTTTTGGTCTGAAGTGTTTGCAGGCCACGGAAGGACCTAATTAGATGTGTTTTCCTGTTTGGTTTTTTTTTTTTTTTTTTTTTTCAAAGAAAGTTTTTATTTCCAGCACTCCTGAGACAAGTAACCTCTCTTTGCATAACTTCCTACATGAACCTTTACTTCTCTCTTTCACTTGTCTAAAGTTAACTTCTTGTCCTGTTTATTTAGCATTAACCTATCAGGCCAAGCTTTCTCCCAAGTTGTTCTGAGCAATCGGTCATGCTTTTTGTTATATAAACACAAAGTTCAAAACGTCATCTATGTAAACTTAAGCACATTGAGCTGTTTAAAATATAAATACAGAGAGATCTTGTGGTCCAGGTGAAACACCTGGAGCTGAACCAACTCAGACCATGGTCTGAGACACAAACAGTGATTATGTCAAAACAGCTGGCTATGGGAGGTCTTTGCAGACCTTTGTTCTGGGTGCAATTTCCAGCTTTCTTCTCACCTCATATCAAATTGAAGCTGGGAAAGTCAATATTTTCCTCAGCATTTTCCAGAGCTTGGTTTCTCACAGGTCCTAACATCAGGGAAATAGATACAGGGCTCAGGAACTTCCACAAATTGCAATTGCTTTTTGTGATGGAGACAGTGTCTCCCAAGGGAAGTGCTGCATGAAAACAAGTATGATCTATTACTTTCTCAACTCACTATCAGACCCATGCTGATGCATAGGTGTGAATGTTGATCCTCTGTCCTGGCATGTCTATCCAGTTGAAACTTGAATGTTTTCTTTTAGTATATTTGATCAGGCCTAATTCCAGTAGTTGACTAAGCAGAATTTAGGTGCTTTTGTCCAAAATGTGTGATGAGGATGCTCAGTTGCTTCTTGACTTGTCAGGGTGAGTAATTTCAAAGAGCATCTTACTTTCTGTCTGGACAGCCTAGAATAATGCATTTTACATTTCTGAATAGTTTTCCTGAATGGTCTGAACAGTTTGATATCTAAGTCAAATCTCAGCACAATCAGGAGCCAGAAAGTAGGTACCCCTCTGCCTCTGTTTATGACATGCTCAGTCCTGCTGTGGCTCTCAAAATGCAACAGAATAAATTGTTGAGAATTGGTTTAATGCTCCATGAAGTTGTATATGCTTTCTTTTAAAATTGTAATGGAGCTACTTTTGCCATGCCATCTAATTAACCTGGATGTCCATGGAAGATGGGGGAAGATACTGCAGGCAATCAAATTTTTGGGCTACCCAAGGCAGCTACCTTAGCTATGAAGCAGAGTACTCAGTGTCCTCATGTTCTCTATTTGTTGAGGGAAAGGGTTATCTTTGGAAGCCAGTTCACCTAAGACAGTATGAGTCCCCCTTATCTTTTTCTCCACTCGGTGATATCCCAAGGCAAGATTCTCTGCAGCTTGTTTTGTAGCTTCAGGGTAAGGCACATCTTCTTGGAGACATAAACCACCTTCTCCAGATCTATTCTAGTGAGAGTTTTCTGCCTTATGCAAGACGTTATACATTCTTTCTTAGTTTGGATAGCCCCTTCTTCTTCTTCTCCACCTCTTGCCTTCAGTGAAAACAAGAACTTCAGATCCATTCTAAGCCAATTACAGTGTGCTGTTGCTGTGGCATTCCACTGAACCACACTTTGTAAGTTCTGAATATTTCATGTTCTTTCACTGTTAAAATGACTAGTCCTTGTGCTGTACTGCCTTAGACATGTTACATAAATACATGTTCATTTGCTTTCACTGTATTGACATGTTCTGCTATTTCTGCTTTCAGCTCTGGCTTGTTGGGTTGCAATCTTAGGAAGACTTCAACATTCCTATTGTTTCCATCTTCCTTTCCATATTCTTCACGGTGAAATGCTCTCTGCAATCTCTTACAAAGCTAATAATTCATTCCAATTCTTGCATCACCTTCCAACATCTCTTTGTCTTGACTTGCAGAGTTTATTGAAGAACACCTGCTCTTGTGGATTGTGATTTTAAGACTGAGATTTTTTTTATTTTTTTTTTGCCTTGGGCCTACTATTTTCTTTGGATGCCAAGTAAGACATTTTTGAAGTCCAGACATTGTTTGTTTAGAGTCTGATGATTTTATTGCTGGGACCTAGTCCCTCTCCAAATGGTAAATTTGGCTCTTTCATCTTGGAGCATACTCAAACTGTGGTTTCAGTTTCTGTTTGAGCTTCACATACATAAATGCTTTGTTCTCTTGTGGGAGACACAGTTTTTCCTGCTGCCTTCTGCCACGGCATTCCCACACAGCAAAGCAGGGCCCCAATTTTGCTGCTCCCCACAGCCTCCCAGTGCTGTGTGGATTGAACATGGGGGCTCTTCCTCACCTCCTGCACCCAGTCCCTCCTACCAGAGTGCCTGGGCTGCTGGTGCAGCTGCAGTTGGCCTTTCCCACTTTTTTACTGCTCTTCTACCTGTAAATGTCATTTGTAGCTGGGCCAGGTCAAATTTCCACAATAATGATTTTTGACAGTGCCAACATTTTCACTGTGCTCTTATCTTACTTTAAGAAATTAATCACTGAGAAAAAATGTATAATATGTTAAGAAGCTTTTAGAAACTTGATATTTGAGGAGTGTTGGGGATTAGGTGTCCTTCCTTTGGTTCTTTCTTACCTATAGAATTTTCTCCCATTAGTTGGGGAGAAACCTGATTGCTGGTGCTTATGGGTGCTTGACAAGACAAAGAGTTTGGCCAGGCCCAGGGGGAAAGGGGGAGGGGGCAGGTAAAGGGAGGCCGGGGGCAGCTGCAAGTTTCATTACTTTCTAGAGCAAAGGAGGTAGAGAGAGTGGGGAAGGAGGAGGGAGCAGAACTTTTATTTGACTTTTCTTTAAAGATTCTTTTACTGCTGTATCACACGAAATGACCAGGCCTTGCTGATCACATCATAAACAACCATAATAAAATTTTCCTTATGATTGCTCAGAAAAGCATCGAGAATACTTTAGCATCACTTAAGGAAAGTGTTATAATTCGTGTAAAAATTTTAAGCAATAATACTTACATTTTAGGTAGAGATATTAAAAAATATAATAAATGCAAACTATGGTAGGCAGGGAAAAATGAAATTTAATTGCAAGAAATATTCACAGAACTTATCACTAGGCTGCTTCTGTGAGATTCTTATAAAGTGCAGTGGATTTTAAATATTTCCAAAAAATCACCTTGTCCAGTCCTTCTCATTATCTGAGTAGTTAAGAATCTGGAGCAAGATGTCTTGAGGACAGTCATTCATAAAAATTAACAGAAATTCAAAATGCTGTGGCTGTTGCAATTTCTTTGTTTCATTATAAAACATACAACAATCAAAGACATGATAAAATAAAGCAAAATGAAGGAAAGTTTTGCTTCACCTCCTGTAAAGGAGATGAAATATTTATATCAACAAGGTGACTTCTCAAGCAGGGTGAAAATTGTTTTTTACCCTTAAGCAGGATAATTTTTTTTTTGGATCAAGGATCCACTTTGGATCCTGAAAATCCTGGAGGTTATAATTTAGCTCTCCATATTAATTTTTATGAATGTTTACCAAATCTGGGGTTGGACATGATGAAACTAAAAGGATAAAATTATAAAAACTGTGGAGGCCACAGGCCCCTAAAGAGTGGATGCATTATCTACACTGCACGTATTAAACATTGCAGGACAGCTTGCAAGGTCCTCTCTGTTGTCTTAGCTGTGCGAAACCTCATTGATGTTAATGTGCGCCATTTGCCTCAAGACAGATGTTCTCACACTATCTGCGTGAGTTTTTGCACTTCAGTTTAAGGATTTGACAGGAGAAAGTCTTATACTATTTCTAGACAGTGCTATAGGAAAGTTAATCTCTTATTGGCAATTACACCAGAATGAAGTCTGTATTTTTGCAGTTTCCCCAACTGAAGTTAGCGGCGTATGTTCTGGCCTTTTTTAGTTCCTACCAGTAATGATAATTTCTTGTGAGTCCCCAGTGAAATTTTATAATGAAAGTTAACAATTAATATGTCAGTCACAACCTGGTCTTCCTAGGAATCTCTTCGGAGACAAAAGTGACAAAGATGCAGAGAAAAGCCGAGGGTGGCAAGCTTGAGTTTGAAATTGTGTCTTCGTGTCTACTGTCTACTGTGTCATTGCCAATAGACAATGAATTTTGCAAGTTAAGAAATGCATGGGAAAATATTACAGAGAAGGATGTTGTTCCTAAGACATTTAGATTTGAAGATTTTCTTATGTTGACTTTATGTGTGGTAGGCCAGGGAGTGAAGGAATATAGTTGTACCTATTCCAAAGCCCTGGTTAGACAAGGAGGAGACTATAGAGGTTAAGAAACATGACCTAAGAAAGAGTGAATAAGGAAATGTTCAAATTCTGCATGTAAAAATGGTTAACGCAAGACTTTCAAGGCCAGGAGACATTGAGAAAAAGCCTAATAAAGGACTGCATATCAGATCAGAACTTCCTCAGAAAATTACTTTGAAAAGTATGCATACTTTCTTTTTCCTGAAGATAAATGTTAACTTCATATTAACTCAAACTTTGAAACACTTCAACATAGAAATCATTATAAACTGTACAATAATATTTAATGCACTTTTCATCCCTAAATTCAAAATGATGTATTGTTTTACTGTAAGTAAGATTAACGTTCTTGTGGAATAGCTAATCCGGCAGATGGGGAGAAGGTGAAGCAAGTCAGGCTGACAAGAGAGGTCAAAAATTGCTGGTTTTATCCAAATGAGATATGGTGCTCAACATTCCATTATAACACAGCAGCTATCATCACTGGGTTTTTTTCGCATTTGCTTTATGACTGCTCCACACTGGGCAGACAAACAGAGGGTTGGCTTATGTTTGTTTACGATAAGTCTTTGGTGTATCTAGGTTTTTGACTTTTTTTCCTGCTGTCCCATAAGTTCATGAACTTACCTGTTCAAAGGCTCTCAGTGGAATGCTGAAAAACTTGATCTTTTTCTTTTGGGAGATGTTTTCTAATGTACAGTTTAACTATCAAGTTTTGCTCTATGAATGACAATTTATTCTTGGAAAAAGACCTATTGACTTTGCCTTCCAACAGGCCAGTACAAGGAAAATAATTATTATTTCATTCTCTGACATAATTATTTAGGACTGCAAAGTTGTTTTTTATTTGTGTTTCTGTTAGTTGTAACTGTCCCTTTAAAATGCATATTTTTCTGACATGTAATTTCTCCTCTGGAGTTAGGGAATCTCAAAAGTTCTAATAGCAGAAAATTAATCTGAATTTGATTTTTTTTTTGCTTTGTTGTTTTTAAAACAAAGTTTTACTTTCTTTTGTATTAGAGTGTCAAAAGATCTCTGAAAGTAGAAATAAGGCACCTGAAAGGAATGAGTTGAATTTCAGAAAGAAAGCTTTCTATACACTTTATAAAGTCTTTTGTTTTCTGCTTTTCATGAGTACTTCTTAAATTGAATAGGAATAACTGGAAAAGTTCTGAGTTTTTAATTTGCCTAATTTCAAAGGTTTCAAAAATACTAGTAAATTTTTAGCTGGTCCTTAATTAAGTCTAAATCTGTAGTTCGTTTTTGCCTTAGCTGAAAGATTGGTGCCCCTGATAATGTAGCATTGCCAGCCTAATCTGCACAGTTGTGACAGTTTCCAGATGAAGGACATCCACATTTATAAATCATTTTAAATTAAGAAACCAAATAAGCTGACTCCCATGGTTACTTAAGGAAGGATGGGACCTATTGTCATATTACATTTCACTCTTCACATTTGCGCTGAGAACAAACTTCTAATTTTGAAGAAAATACTTATAAGAAGCAAGTAATCAAGCTTTTTCTAAGTTGTGGCAATAGTAAGGAAGGATAAATTAGCAAGAGGTTAATTCAAGATGTCATGAAAACATGACTGATCACTAGTTAATAATTACTTTAGAACAGAATTTATTAATAAAGATGATAAATGAAGAATGTAAAGCAGAACACTGTCATATTGATAGGAAGTGAGAGTTAAGCAGAAGTTATACAACACAAAGCTAAAACAATTTTCATGGTGATTTTCTGACACAGTCTGTGATTTCTTTCTTTCTCATCACAATAGTGCTATGGATTTTCTTTGTCCTCTTCTCTGAACGAGACTTGTGACATCAGTGTTGCTTTCCAACTTTAGCCTTCCCAACAATACTTAGACAATCTGTAGCCTTTTCCTTTGGAGGTGTCATTAAAGTTTGATCTCTTCAGAAATAGACACTATCTTTAAAATCTAGAAAGATGTCTAAAAATTGCTTAACATTTTGTAGCTTTAGTTCTGATAATCCAACAATTTTTGTTTCCTCATTCATTAAAATTATAAATACTAGGTTTCCTTTAGCATGGTAACAGGAAAGATTTTGGCATGTTAAAGGAAGCAGCCATTGAACCATATGCAGTTGTTTGGCTGATCTACTTTTAGTCTTACAACCCAGTAAAACTTCAAGGATTTACCTATCGTGTAAGATATTTTATATACCATTATTTGAGACCATGTAAGTATTTGTTCTAAGCTAGTATTTCATCCACTGGTTGAAGTGTTTTCTTTGTCTCAGCTCACATGGATGAGCACCAAACAAATTTAGCCAAAATATTCAGCCAAAAAATTATTTACGTTGAATCATGTTGCTGAAGATTTTGCTTCGAGCACCACTACAAAGTTGTGAATATCATGGAGCTGAAATACTGTGACTCTCCAGCTTTTTGCTTTTGTGTGACAACAAATTTTTCCCCAGCCTGGGTTATTGCCCATGACTCCTACAGCTTTATAGGGCAAAAGTGAAACACTGAGGTCAAGCAGCTATCAATTCTAACAATCCATTTGATACCAGTTGTGAAAACTGTCTTTACTTTGATTTTCTCCTGATCAGCTTAGAGAAAAAAAGGTAATGCAGAACTAAAATTGTAGGGCACTTTTAAAACCATAGATGCAAGCTAAACACTTTTGAAATTTCCCTATCTGAACAAATAATCTAAACACCTTGAGAAATTTATTAGATGTACAAGGAACTAAGAAGCTTTATAACTGGAAACATATATATACATATATATATATATATATAAAAGATTGGGCACTCCATCAGTAATTTCAAGATATCCCTTAAAAATGTTGAGTGGTAGAAGTGCACTTTGTTCTTAGGAGTCTAGTAGAAATTCAAGCATTAAGTTAGATGTAGATGGGCATCAGTCCTGGAATTAAAGCAGTGAAGGCTTGTGGCTGTAGGCTTGGAGTAACTATAGGCTCAGCCTTAGCTCCAAGTATAGATACAGCCCGCATGGCCAAAATGAACTTGATATTGACACATATGTAAAAATATATTACTAACACCTAATTTTCCCAGCTCTTTCAGTCCAAGAAGAAGTTTACAATCCACCTGCTAAAAATACAGTTGCAATAGACAGTTGCTCTCATGTATTTGAAATGCCAAGGGTCCTTTCTAGGAAATGAATATGACCCTTTCTTATGTTTCAGACCTTGAGTTTTTAAATTTTGACTAACAATTTAAAATAATATGTTTGCCCTAATTCTGTGATTTTTAGACATGGTCTATAGCATCTTCAACATCTATACTGAAAATAAGTGACACCTTGCTATGTATTTGTGGACTTCATTTTGAGATGGAGCTCTGAAATGATGTTTAAAGGCTAAGCATGACACAACTGGAAAACATTTGTGAAAACAGAAGTGAATTGACATTCTTGTTGGTACATGATGAGATATGGCTTAATGACTTGGTTTCACACAAGAACTTTTCATGCATGGCCAGTTTTAGAAACTGTAGCTGACACAGAGCTTCCTTCTTGAAGGCTCACTCTAAATAGGTATGATTACTCAAGGCCATTCAGTGTGAATAAAGGTTTCACAGTTTAAGCTCTGAGTTGTGAAAATGGGGGGTGTGGAAAGATAAAATAAGTCTGTTGGAGGAAACTGTGGCTGAGTTAGTGTGGTCAAAACAAGAAGGCTTTTTTCTGTTAGGGTTTTCAAGAGCAGCATTGCTAAAGAAAATATAGTTGAAGATCCTTTAACTTTTATTATTTTTGACTTATGTGTAAATATATATGGGCAATTTAGCCATGAAATTTGCTTTTCCATTCAAATTTGAAGAAGAACCCTTTTCATCTATTATTTTCAACAGCTGTTCCTCCCCTTCCCTTCCAAACAGCTATTTTTTGCATTGATGTGTCAAAAAGACAAGTAGAAAAGAATCCAACTCTGAATATTGTAAAAAAAACATTACTCTCATGAGCTGAAAATTAGCATTTGGATTTCATTCCTCCCCACATGATTGGTGAGAGTGAGGAGAGTAAATAAGAGTCATTAGGGTTAAGCCTGTTTTCTTCACTTTAATGCAGGTATTCCTCAAATGTGAGTAATGAGTCAGTCTATCCCTGCTTGTCTTCTCTCATTTGACCCAACTGGAGTGTGAGATGACTCAGAAGCAACACTGGTTTCAGAGTAATCATATAATTTAAATACAAGGAGGTAGAATTTAATCCATGCAGTTGGGCAAGAAAAGTGTTTCTGCACTGGTTGTAGGAAAGACATGAAGTATAAAATTATATAGGTATATCCTGTACCCTGAATGGCCTGACTTGCAGTACCCTTGGTTTGAGTGGAATCATCGTCACACAATATTTTGATGAGGAAATGGCTGCATCTTCTCACTGAGAGCTGCTGATCTGATATGTTTCTTCAGGCACTCCTGAATTAATTAGAAGAGAACATCTTAGACTTCTCGGCCCTGCCTTGTCCTCTGCCTGGTTCCCAGTTTGGAGCAGTGTAAGACTGAGGACCACACAAGAGTTTAGTATACATATGGCCCTTACACTGTACATGATGATGCCAGGGCACCTGGAATCACTGGGAAGTGTTGAACCACATTCTAACTAAGCTTGTTCATCATTGATGCTACCCTGCTACCCTGTTTTAAGTTACAGAAACAGTGATCTCTGCTGTCTTAACATCTTTGTTGACTAAATGTCTTATTATTAGTATTAACCAGTCCTTTTATGTTGGGGCACAACCTCTTGAATAGTGTTTTTTTTACTGGATTTGTGCAATATTATTTCTTTCCTACATAAACTCTATGCTGAGTTTCAAGCTCAAAATATCTTATCCTTTTACTGTGCACAGCTTTGAATTCACTATGCCTAAAGCTACAGGCTTTGTGTAAAAAAGAAATGCAATGGTTTTTGGGAACATACTTCATACCTTTCTGGTAATGTGAATCCTCCCTGATGTCATCCAGCATACTTCAAAAGTTCTCATGCAGACAATTTCTCTCAAAGTCTTCATCATTATAGGTGAGTTTTTCAGTTCCTGAATTCTTATTCAGAACCCTAGAAGCCTGAACTGGAAAACATTGTCCATGGCATGGTGTTGTAACTGATGCTGAAACTGGAATTTATTTTGCTGCATTCCTAGATTTTTTGTTGAGCTCATGATTTTTGTTCTCAGCAACCTGTAAAGTTTCTCCCTTTGTGGTAGTGGTGGGAGGCAGGTAAGGTTAAAGTTGGGGTTTGGGTGTCTGGTGGTTTTTGTGACTGTAACTGTGGAGCTTTGTCTAAATTTTCAGATGAAACCATTGTCTGGACAAAAGGGAACTTGTTCCAGGTCAGCAGCACATCGCAAAAATTTTAAGACCTGAGCCCTGTGGTGAGACTCCATATGATCCAGGTAAGATTCTTTTCTCTTTTTTTTTGTTTAGATTGCTATCAGAGGCATTTCTGCTGTCCTGACAGTAAAATCACAGAATTGTTTAGGATGGACTTTTAAGATTATTGGGTGAAATTGTTGATGCACGTCCATCACTAAATCAGGTTCTGAAATGCCACATATACATATCTTTTAAATACTTCCTGGAAGTGGTAGAATCACTTCCCTGGGTAGACTGTTCCAATGCTTGACAACTATTTTGGTGAAGAAATTTTTGCTTACACCCAGTATAAACCTCCCCTGGTGCAACTTGAGTCCATTTCCTCTTGTCTATTACCTATTACATGGTAGAAGAAACAGACAGACAGACTCCCCCCCTTGATAGATCCTTCTGTCAGGTAATTGTAGAGACTGGTAAGGTTTCCCTTGAGACTCATTTTTTCCCAATGTTTAACCCAGTTTCTTCAGCATCTCCTCATAAGACTTGTGCTCCCTTCACCATTTTCCTTCTGTGGACACACCCGAGCACCTCAGTGTCCTTCCAGTAGTGAGGGGACCAATACTGAACACAGTACTTGAGGAGCTGCCTCACCAGTGCCAAGTACAGGGGGAGAATGCTCATGACATAGACTGAAGAAGTAAGATTTTAAACAGCCACAGTGAAAACTCTTTGACAAGCAAGTTGAGCAATGAAAAAGCATTATTCATGTTCCAGGAGAAAGTCAGCAAAAAAAACCAATTTGAGATGGAGTATTTAGTTCTAGAAAGTGAGGAAATGCTTAAATTGCCAATCAGAAACACAAAAGGAGGAGAAATGAAACATACCATTCTTGTTCCTCTTTTAATGAGCTTTTTGTGGTTAATATTTTATTACATATTTTATATTTTATTTTTAAGTTCAACTTATTAGGAATCAGCATATTATTGATTTCAGCTATGAAATATGCTCTGATTCACTACATATTGAAGATTATTTTTCTGTTTTAAATAGTGACCTTTTAAGTTTGCCATTTAGGGACAAACTGTTGGTGCTGGTGTTGTTTGGGGTTTTGAGGGGTTAGGGTGGTAGGGCTTGGTGTCTGGATGGCATGCCCACAGTAGCTACTCTTCCTTTTGTTACCTTTTGCTCTTTGCATTGTGGTGTCAGTGGTGCAGTATTGTAGCACTACAGGAAGCAAAATCCCTTCAAGTGTACCCATGATAACAAAAAGGGGTGTATTTTCTGTCTGATTTGAATCAGCATTTTCTGTATGAAACCCTGTTGTCTCTACTATCCTGCAAAGCATTTAAAGAGATGATAAAAAACGAAGAGCAGAACCTTGTCCCCATATGATGGCCTTATCCCATACTCCCTCAAGTCTTTTTTCAGTTCATATGGTAAAGCTAGAAGTGAAGAACAGGAAGATTTTTCATTCTGACTTAGGAGATACACATGACTGTTTAGAAGATCTAACCGGGTAAACACTGTGTTGTTAACTGTGACTGTGATCTTGAGCCTAAAATCCTGTGGAGGAGTCAGAAGATTTCCAAAATGATAGTGCTTCTTTTGAAATGATGGATCATACCACTGAAATGGAGTGGAAAGGAGTAGATTAATACATTCTCTTTTATATTTACTTAACCTAGAGTTTTTCCTCATCAGATTTTGATCCATATCTTCTGGCAAAGATATATCAACTTCCTCTTTCTACAGCACTGCTGATCTCATCCTGGGTGATGGATAGTAGCTCTACCTCTTGCTTCTCCATGATTGAAATGTAAAACTTTACACTGAAAAGCTGTGCCTAATAGCTCTATGGAATGCTTTACCAAACTCTCGGCAGGAAATGCACATGTTAACACTGTAGTTATCAAAGTGGTGCAATGCACTGACTACAGGATGTAATTTAAATGTGATCAGATTTTTTTTCCCCCCATTTTTGAATGGGGTTTCCTGAATACCATAAGACAATCTCCACGTCTGAAATGAATAGAAAAAAAAAAGGTGAACAGGGACAATTTCTCTCTTCAAACTAATTTCAATGCGTTAAACACACTTTCACTATGAAAGGGACTATTATACAGCCCAAAGTTCAAACAACTGAGTTCTTTCATTCAAATACTGCTCTGTATCACACTGAAATCCTTACAGAGCTTGGTCATTACAAGTCACATCCTTAATAGGTGGCAAGGATAACCACATTAAACGGGGATATTTTGTCTAGACTTATTTATCTCTTTCCAGACTTCCTAACTTCTTAAAAATCTTATTAAACTAGATTTAATGTACTTAGACTAATTGCTGTCTCCAAAACATTAAAGAATGTCCGTTACTGATAAAAGAGAACCCATTAACTTCTCTCATATTTTTCCCACTTTTTCTAGTATGATTTTTTTCTAGCTTCTGAAATGAAAGAAATCCCTTATTTTGAATTCTGTTGCAATTTTTAAGGAAAGGATATGAAATATATATGATTTCATTCCATGTGATAAACAACTCTACCATCTTAATTTCAAAAGTTACTCACCAATTCTATTTTAATATGAAAGCAAGTCATGTATTAGCATGATTTTCTATTGTGTCTTGAAAAATCCCTTATTCTTAATCCTCTATCTGAATTAGCTTTGATATCTGAACTTCTTTAAACAATATAATCAAATATTTTTTGGAATTAGTTGCTGCAGCTGAGCATAGGGCAGCCTGAAAATTGTGGTGTGCATTTTTAGTAAAATTTATTTGTGCTAGTCTGGCAGGGAGTGAAGAAGGTCTGTGGCTCTGGTCTGTTTTGTGATGCAGGTGAGAACTTTTCCAAGGTTCACCAACAGGCAACTTGGGAGCCTGGAGATCTCCTGCTGCAGAGCCAGGAGTGAGAAAATCCTTTGTGGCCAGGGGGTGAGCACTCCAGTGAGATGTAATTCAGCAGAGGTAAGCCTAGTAGATGACAAAGGCCTAATTAAGACTGGTGGCTGTAAACTGGAGACAGGCAAATTCATGTTGGGATTATAATGTCATAAGATCACAGGATAATTCAGAATGGAAGGGTGTTCAGAAGTCACCCGTCCAACCTCCTACTGAAAGCAGCATCACCTCTGATCTCAGACCAGGTTTTTATCAGGCTCAGGGTTTTATCCAGTCAAGTCTTAAAACCTGAATGGATGGAAAGCACAGCTTCCTTGGGGAACTTACTCCAATTCTGATCTAGTAGGGAAAAAATGTTTCCTGTATCCAGTAAGAAACTTTAATGACAGAGACATGTTTATATTGTTGTGCACTATTGGAATAGATCTGCCACAGGAAGTGGGAAATTCCACATTTATTGTTACCTTCATGACTGGATAATTTTCTGGGAAACTTGTCTTTTATCAAAGGTAAGACGATATTTTCTGTATATATAGCTGTTCCTTGTGGCTTTAATTTAACAAATACATGAAGACGTAGCCTATCACCTAGCTGGAAAAGCTGAATGAGGTACTTTTGACAATAAAGGAATTGTTGTTTTTCTTTTAAATAACAATTTCAAATCTCTTTTAATTTTAATTGCTAAAAGTATAGTAAAGGAATTTACAGGAAGTGAACACTTGGTTAAAGGAACTATTGCCCTTTCTATCCATGGCTTTTGAACTTCATTACTTCTGAGACATTCCTATGGCATTTAATTATCAAGTGACTTGGAAAAGAGCAAGAATATTCTCAGAAATGTGTGAATAACCTAGTTCGTACTTGTGCAAAGCCATTAAAAACCTGTTGATTTTTAAAAAACCACCAAAAAAGCAGCAGACAGCTGTATTTCATGTGATAGCAAGATGCAGCACATATGGTTTTCTGTCTGAACCACCACCACCTCACCCCCTGCAATGCTTCAAAAGTTTTATTTGCTGAGTGATGCAATTTACTGATACATTGATTATCAGGCTAATGGTACATGCTGAGAATAGGGACACAGAGGTAGTTTTGAGGCTCTTCTGACATTTTCCTTTGCTGTTGTTGTCATAATGTAGCAGGTGGATGCATGGTCAGAGAAGGGGCCTATTCCTGGGGCACATCACTGTTATATTGATGCATTTAGGCCTTTTTGTACCGCTTCTTACCCTCAGGTTTCTGAGAGGTTCCATCTTAAATGAGAAAATGCGGCAAGATTAAATTCAATGCAGACAGTACTAGTCCATTCTGTCCATTCCAACCACCAAACCAGGAATGCAATGATACATGGTGGACTGAACTCAGTTTCACAATATACATTTACTGGTGGGCAATTAAAGCATGCAAACTTTGGATTAGCCAAACTAGAAATGGTTAATCTCTGTTTATCTTGCTTAACTTTGGACTCTACAGCTTACTCAGCAGATATATGCCAACATTGTTTATTTATCTAAAGCTATTTATCTAATTTAGCTGGCATATACATTCAAGACCTAGGGTATAATCGTGGTCTGATTCCCCAAAGGTGATGGTAACATCCTGTTCTCATTTTGGGTGCTAGAGAGTTACACTCTCACAGTCTACCTGAAGTGCAGATGCTGTCTAATTATATAGTACAAAGAGATTTGACTTCAGTGAAAATTTAGAAAAAGAAGGAATCTTGTGTAATGCCTGCACACTTCTAAAAAGGCTTTGTNAAAAAAAAAAAAAAAAGCTCGAATCTGAATCTTATCCAAGGATTTTCTTTGTAAAAGAGCTGAATGAGTCCTAGTGTGGAGATAAAAATACAGATAAAGGGGAAAAAAAATTTGTGGTACAATGGAGAGATAAGGTTCCATTTATCATGTGCTTGTTGTGTGGGCACCTACAACTTGGCTGCTGTGCTGGTGATGCTTCCAACACTACTCAGCCTTTCTCCCCATGGCCATGTTCCTTGCTCTGCTGCCTCCGAGGTCCCAATGGCTTCTTCCTACTTCTGTTGTCCACCAGGAGTTGTGCAATACCTGCCATATGATGTATCAAATATGACCACACGCATAAAAATGTGATTGGGAGCAAAAGTGGACAAAACTGTGAGAACTTTGATGGTTTTGAGCAAGTGCTTTGCAGTAAATAAGTTTCAGTAGGAGACATGAAATTTACTGTTTCAACTAATTTCTTAGTCAGTGGTATCTAAGAACTTTTGAACGTAATCCCTACTCAGTTTTTTTTATATGATTTCTGGATTTCCATTGTTCCTTTTATGAAAATCATCATAATTCTGATTTTATTCTATTAAATTTTTTTTTCTTTCTTTCTTAGAAGAGTGAAAAAAATCTTCAAAAATATATATTAAAAATTAATAATCTTTTTTCACTAGCATTTTCGGTAGCAATCTTAATTTCGCTAAAAATTTGTGCAATTGAAAAAGAGACTAATATTAAACATCAAACTATGCACACCAAAATTGAATCTTTATTTTTTAGTAATATTGAAGACAATAATAATGCTGTTAGAAACATCCTGGGAGGGGCAAGTAAATCACTTAAGTTTTGCTTTTCACAGTTAGTTTTTGATACATGTGTTTTCCATATGAAATTCTTGTTGGAAGCCCTGGTACACATGAGACTACAGCAACACTGCCGTGATCAGACACAGGCAGTTCTGGTTTGGCTCATCTTCGCTGCAAGGCAGCTGGGCAGCCTTGGCACTGAAACTGAAATGCACTGCAAGACCAAGCTGAGGGCTGAGACCTTGGAACTAAACAAGGATATGACAAAGAGCTGTCTGAGTAAACTCTTGTTCAAAGAGTCACAAGTGTTTTCACATGGGCAACGTAGCACCAAAAAAACGTTGGAGAACCACCACAAGTTGGTTATACATGTGATGGTTGTACGATGTCTTAAAGGGGATATCTGCATTTAAAAATCTACTGACAATCAAATAATGTTTCTTTCCATAAGTAGTAAGACTTCCCATGATAAATTTCTATTTTTAGCAGCGAAGTTCAGTATTCTGGGAATACAAGATAATTTATTTCCTAATGCTAATCTCTTAGAAGGTTTGGAAAAATTTAAAAGAATACTTTTACTGTGTCCTTTGTAGTCAAACAGATGGTGACTAGGTTTTGAAAATTAACTAGAAACAGTAGTGATATTGGATTTTAAACAAGCCTGTAAAATTTTAGTGCTCCCTGACATATCTTGGACAACTAGGACCTATAGAAAAAAGTTTTTAATCTTTTTTACCAGAAGTAAAACATATCATTGGAGATTAAGTTTGTATCCCTGTGACTGTTAAGTGGAATAATGACATTTATTTTATGATCTTGATGCAAATTTCTTGAGTGATAAACTGAGTAAAATTTTTTTTTACATGTAAAAAACTACATGAAACTGTGGTCCTCTGGGGCATCTTCCATGCTATTTTGAAGTTAAAAGAAAAACAAATTTGAGAACAAAATGAAAATAGGCATTTGTGTTAGGACTCAATTTACTCCAGGGAGTGTTAGGGGTTAGAACATAATATTTTCTTACTTCTAAAAATGATGAAGGGAATGACAAGAGACCTCACATGGACCTTCTGTGAAGATTTACTGTTATCAGCCAAATCTACATGAAATAATTTCCTGTTGCTCTCTCAGGCCCAAATTTATCCCTTGGATGCCCTTTCCAGCTGTGCTGTTATTTATGCAGAGTGTTATATATAAACCATGAAGTCTGATGCCCTTTACAGTCACAATAAAACTTTTGTAGAGATGGGAAATGAGGGATATCACAACACCATGTCTCCACCCTTGCAGTTGTTGATATAACAGTGTATATCCTGTAGTGTTTCATAGAAACTCTGCAAACATCTGGGCTTTTGGTGGCCTCTGTGCTGTTGCTTTGGGTGAAGATTTGCCATTTTCATATAAAGATAGAAACTAAATATAAACTTCTCTACCAAATTCTGTAAGAACATTAAATAGGTAATTAACAGTACCACTGATTAATTTGTATCTGCTTTGGAAATTCCAGATTTTAATCCAAGTGTGGATTCAAATAGTTTTTTACGAGATCATATTTGTGAGAAATTAAAGTGCTTTATCTATCTACCTGATCTAACCTTCAGCTAATTCAAGGTATTTTAACTTTGAAAAATGATCTGATTAAATACAGTGATGGGAAAGACACAGCATTCATCAAAACCGTTCTAAATTGGTTCAGACTTCAACAAATGGAAGGAGAAGTTCACCACATGAAGATAATTTCTCCAGTGATGGAAGGTTTAGGTGACAAGTTACTGCTCATTCTGGTTCTGCTCACAGATGTTGATGACAGCTCACTCTTGCTCTTTTGCCCTCGACAACAGCTGAGATGAGGGCTACAGAGATCTGGGGCTCTGGTTTGGAAGATACAAATGCTGATAAATAGAACATGTACTACTCCCATTTGAAGAACCTTTTTCCACAGAGATGAGAAACCACCTCCAGCCTCAGGGAGCTAATCTCCTCATCCTCCATCTAGAGTATGGGAAAGATCAAGTTAGGGCCCCAGAAGAGACTATTATTTAGACATTCTGAGTTGTTGTCCGTAGAACTCTATTTCTTTCTGTTGCCTCTGGAAGGCGTTTCCTCTGGACTAAAACTCAGAGAACACCTGTCTACATAACCAGGGTGGTGGAGAAAACAGTCAGTTTGCAGAAAGGTAGGACATAAGAAGTTCTCCAGGTGGGAGCTGTCATCCCATGGCCTGGGTATACCACAGCATGGGCACCCTCCAGAGTTTTCTACTCCTGTACTGTGTAGTCATAATAGCACAGAACAGCCTTTTTTGTCTCAGACAGTAAAGCGGTAGGAGGTCCTTTCCATCTCAAGGTGTGTGACTGCACAGCAGGAAGAACTGCCATACTGCAGCTTTCAAGTGTTGAGCTCATCAGAAATTTGAAGCAGAAGACTATGAGTTTGTGGCTTGTTAACAAGAAAAATATTTGGAAAAGCCACTGAATAACCCAAGATTCTTGTATTGCATTATAGATCTTCCTACATTCCAAGAGTAGGTGGGTTCCTGAAATTTCTAGAACTTAGGATATACAGCATGGGATTCATGTTAGTCAGTTCTGGATGTCCACGATGAAGATGACTGTAAACTACTCATCCACACTCCTTTAATAGTCATTAAAATGTGAGTAAGTATTTCTAGAATGCAATTCATCTAATATTAGTGTGGATGCTCAATACAGCGGAGTTGAGTCATCCTCCAGAAGTGCCCAATTCTCCACAGCAAACATGAATTTAGAAACCTGACTTCAGGATCTGCTATTAGGCGACATAACTTCCATCACGTTTTCTTCAGCCTGCCATACGATGGGAGATAGAGATACTACACCTCTGATTACCATATTTTTCTAACTTTGAAAGATGTTGAGCACTGAATGGAGCAAATAGGAATTATTTATAATTAAGTTTGGAGGCATACAGGAAGACTTCAAATTACAGGTTAAAAAATAGATAAAGAATATTAATAAAAGAGGGACATTTAACTAAACTATCTGTTCAGTTGAAGAAAAAGTAGACGGAATGCCAAAGAACGAACTAGCAGCAAAACAAAAGTTAGTAGAGGAGGAATACTATCACTACTGGAATCCATTAATGAAAGTGGTATTTTTATTCATGAAGTAAGTGGCTATGTGACAAAAGTCCTTTGGTTGTGTTGAGAAATGAAGTAGGTACGTGACCAGGTGCGTTACTTTGCACAGTCCCTGTACCCTAGTTTTCAGAGGAACGCCCAATTTGGTGTGCAACTGCCCATCTTTCCATCCCCTGTCAGCATTTGAATGTCTATATTCAGGTCTGGGCGCTAGGAATGGGCCACCTGGGCTTCAAGAAGGAACATATTACACACCTAGAATGGGAGACTTCCAAAATGTGCACATTTATAAAACAAAGAAAAAACAGCAATAGAATGATGCTGGTATGAGCATTATGGAGAATCCCTCTTTTTATTTTTGACACAGCTATCACAGGGTTATGCTGGCACATGGAAGTTATGCCAAGAACCCAACACAGAAGTCTACAGCTAACTAACTTGCTGCCCCAAGAATATTTTGGTCTAAACACAAAAGTAGGCTGGGGGAAAGGAAGACATATGCCCATTTATCTGGTAGGCAACTGAGGCCTAGATAAATCAGAGAATGTCCCCAAAGCTTGGTGATCTGAATCACCAAGTATTGCTTCTACTCTCAGCAGCTTAAAGGACTATTTCAGTTGATATTCCTTTTTCTTACTCAGAGATCTGCATCAGGATTGTAATTTTACTAATTCTAAAAGAAAACCAGAAAAAATTTTACAAAGGTCTATCTCTTCTAATTTCACTTTTAATAAAAATAACTTCTCTCCTACTTTGATCACTCAGCTTGTTCTGAGATAGTAGTATTCTGTTTTCATAAATGCACTCATGAAATTTCAACTAGTACCTGGACTAAGCTAAGTTACAGCGGTATTTTACTGCACCGTAGACTACAGTTATACGGAATTAATTTAATCAGATGAAATGAACAAAGGAATAATCTGTAGTCCAGACCACCTCTCATGAACTTCTGCGTATTTGTGCAGCTAATCTCTTAATTGGATTTTTATGAGGAATGTTTTCATATTTATCCAGCTTAGTTGTTTCCTGATACAGACATGGCCTCTCTTTTCTCTGAATGTCTAGAATTCTATTGAATACTTTACGCAGTTCTGTACTTGGAAAACACAGAGGCAAACAAACACGATGGGAAATAACAATATACAGAACATATCATGTGACAAACTGTTACATTAGTACCCAGGTCATTACGATTAGACAAGGCTGCTTCCGTGAATAGCTGCATTTTTCATTCTTCATTCATTGCACAAGGAAAGAATGGCTGAAAATGCTACTATCAGGGCTGGATTCCCTCCAGCCAGCGAGGTCATTGTTTGTAAAATGTTACAGGCGCAGTGCAGGGTGGCACTCGACCAAAGCAAGGCCCTTGTAGGACACATGCAAAGATGTGGAATTTTCCATTGACCGAAACAGGTTCACAGTCCTACAGAGGCATACTTTGATAGGGGACCATAAAAATAACACTGTGATGGGTTGAGTAACATTCAACTAAAGGTTAATGTAATTACCAGGAAAAGCCCTCTGCTAATTACAGACTGTCCTGTCTTTTAAAGCTGTTATAATCGCATTCCTTTCAGAACTGCAGCTGAAGCTAGGTTAATGCAGCCTGCTATTTGTGTGTATGTGACAACTTGAGTCAGCTCCAGTGCTCTCTCGAAAGTGCATTAAATAGTGATTTTAATGCCTCAGAGGTGATGAACAGGAGCCTGGCAGAGCCTAAGGGGCTTCTGTTACTGAAAAAAAAGGGACAGGAGAAAAATGGAGGGCTGAGAACAGGCGCAAAGTGGAGAGGGCAAAGATTATTGGAACAACTGCTTCTGCTGGCTGGAGGCAGAGGTGTGGTGTTGTTTCTCTAAACTCTGACCATGGTCCCATGTGCCATATCCCATGTGCCCCCAGTTCTCGCAGCCTTCTCCTTCCAAAGCTCAAGCTCAGGTGAAATAGGCAGTGGGAGCTGCCCAGAACAGCCTTCAGCAATTGGTGAATTCAACACTTTATGTGCTTATTCTACACAACAGAGGACATGATAAAAACATGTATTCTACAGTGTGAGACTTTTAGTCTCAATTATTTAAGACTTAAATACACAGACTAAGCATAAAAAATGCATTACAAGCAAGTTTTGTGACTTCTAAGCAGTTTTCTTGCACTCCAAATACTGCTATTGACCAAAAAATAAAGCTATGTACCCAAAAACCTATGTACATATCTATTGCTTTTCCCTGGATCTTCCAGATGTGAATAAAATGAAAATAGAAATAAGTACTTCCAAAAGTAATATTAATTTTATCAAAACCAAGAGTAATACATTATATTTTAATTTGCTGTTATGAAAAGAGTCATAGGGCAACTTGTGAACGCTGGGGATTGCCTGAGACAAATCCTGCTCAAACCTGGTTGTGCAAAAGGAGGTCTTGATTCCCTGTCTGTTTGATGACAGCTAAAATGAAGGAATTAGTCCCTAAAAACAGCACTGTACAAAAGCCTGGACAGATACTGAGACACATGGGCACTGGGGTTAGTACAGGAGTTTGTAATTAGAATAAAAGTTGGAGATTAACTGCTGTTTCTGTCAACTGGCATCAGGCAAGAACCTGAAAAGGATTTGTTCATAGCTATGGCCGTGAGAGAGCTCAGGAAGTGTTTGGGTCTGATGGCTATGGAATTAACAGACTGGGAGCTATGACAAGAGGAGTGTTCTCTGGGTTTTGACTCTCTGGTGCCAGGAAAGCAAAACTTCTTTGTCCATAGTTTGCAGATCCTCACTTGTGTTCAAGGAAATACCTGCTTCCATAATCATCTTCTTACATAAAACGAATGCAAGGGACTAAGTATGTCCAAGCCAAGTCAAGTGACTTGCATCTCTCCCAGCATACACTTCTGTTTGGTCCTTGAGTCATTACATGGTTGCATTTTGGCTTGAATGGGCACATTCTCTCTTACTAATTTTCCATACATCTTAGTAGCATTACAGAGCATTTTCCATTTTCTGTACTTATTCTGTAACTTAAGAGATTTTCTGAGCTGGAAAACCAACTGTTAGCAATTACATCCTTAGGTGACTTCTTTTTAGCATTGGGGAAAAGACTGGGAGCTCTTGTGAGAGTTTTTGGTGCCTTTCCTCTCTCTTGAACGTACTTTGCTAGATTGGCTCTGCCCCTGCAGGCCTCCATAGGAAGGCAGACAGAGCAGCAGCAGCAATTTCAATGCCAGAAACCTGCAAATCCTGTCATGCTTGTTCCCATAGCTGTTCCTGATGCCAAAGGCAACTACCCCTCTAGTTCCATGGCCAGAGGTACAGAGAAGACCTCTTCCTGGATTTATTGTAAAAAATTCTTTGAAGGGATCAAAAGGTCAATTTTTATGATTCTCCAGCAGCTTTGATCACAAGTGCTGGCTGTTGTATGATGAAGAGGAAATGAAATGTTAAATAATGTTTTCTTTCCTTGCAGCTGCTCCTGAGTCTGTTAGTTTTGAAATAAATGTTTGTACATTCATAATGTTATATATTAAATAATGAAATTTTACTCTGGTTGAGTGATGACTGCTAGAAGATCTTAATGCCTCTACAAAATGTATACACTGGAAAGAGTCTGACTGCACTCCTGAAGCACTTCCACAGGTCTTAGCCTGGCGGAATAGCCCCTCTCCTCGGGCTTTATGAGAGTCTTGTTCCAGACTATTTCCAGATGAGCCACTACAGTGCTGTGTGACACTTAGCTGTACTCAGTCCCAGCTTTGGGAGATAAAAAGGGAAAGGCCACGTGAACCCTTTGCCCTAGAAATCTTTAATGATTCCAGTAACATCCAAGTTGTCCAGACCTAAAACCTCATGAATAACAGGGAAGTTGATGTATTCTTTGTTCTATATCATCAAGCCTCTGTTAATTTGCATACAGATGGCCTGTGTTTGTCACAATATGCCTAATCAGAGATGTCTGTGATAGGCAGTCTGGAGTGAATCACACTGCCAGTTTGCCATCTAGTGGTATAGCACAAAGCAAATTTTACATCCTATTTCATCATTTCAGCAGAAAGATGCCCTCAGAACACAAACACAAGATGATTTCAGCAATCTATTAGCAGAAGACTGCCCATACCCATGATCCTTAATTCCTAGACCTTGCTCTTTGTCCCCCTGGAGCAGAGGCTGTCTCAAGGTTGGACAGTTTTTTTGACTCCACAAGAGAATGGCTGTATAGATCCATTTGCTGTTTAACACTTTAGGCTTTAGTGTTTTTAGTGTTATCCTGGTCTTTTTTTGACTGTATCAGGGAATCACAAAAAACGAATGGCACTTGAAAGAGCATTTTCTGTATGACAGTGGGTCTTCAGTGGCCAGCCACGTCAAGAGAGGATCAATGTACCCTCAAGAGCTCCCAACAGATGTTTGTTCATTCTGTTCCACAAAACTTTCTAGTTCTCATGATTCCACAAACCTCTTTGAGTGGCACAGGTGTGCTGCCAGGGTCATGGCAGCTGTCCATTAAGGCACTGATCCAGACTGCTGGAGGCAGCACTGCAAAGGAAAAATACCACTTCCCTGCAAAGGCTGTGAGTGCTGCTGAGGGAAAGCTCATCACTCTCTCACTGGGCTGCTGTGGAGTGGGAACCTCATCCCAGCCAAGGGATTCAATTGGCCACTCTGAGGAAGATTAAAATATCCAGGGAGGAAGTCTGGCATAATCAGCCAGCAGCTAAAGGAGTTGAGAAAATAATAGAAAAACATATCAGGGCATAGGGGACACTCGCACAGTATGCCTAGGTTTTGTTTCATTCTACTGTAAGAGTAGAGCTAAGAATTATTTTCGCTTCTATATAAACTCCCACATCCTTTATTCCTTATATCTTTTAGGTGCACAGACTATTGCTATATTAGTAATCACTTGGGTGCTATTTACTGGTTTTCGGAAAGAGACAAGCTATGGTTGCATGGAGACCTGAGTGCCAGTGTAGTCAGACAGTCACTGTCTGAAATCTTTGTCATCAGTTAATTTAACCTCCTCAGAGTTTCAATAGCTATTCTGGCAGCATGTTCAGCCACACAGGCCCCTAAAGACTTCAAGCAATTTTGATAAGCCATTAATTCCTGATTTAAATAAAGAAGGAGCTGATGACAAGTCAGTAAAAAAACCCTCACTTTGGGTAAATTTGGCTTTGAGAAAAGTCTCAGATGTGAAACTCCACAGGGAAAGGAAAACAGGGGAGAAACACTTTATTTATTTGTACCCCAAAGAGCAAACAACCATTTCCATCAGCTGCAGAACATAATTTTCTCAGTCTGCTGCAGTAGCTGGAATGGAAGACTGCCTTCCCAAGTAGTACAACTGAGCCTATGAATGCAAAGAGGTGCTAAATACCTGTGAACTGTTTTATATTACTACTTCTATCACATACTTGCCAAGGAGCAGGACGGGAAGGACACAAGCTGGAAGAGCCATTTTGGAAAAGAGACATTATAAATTGACAGGAAATATTTTGGCTCTATAGCACACTCAGTTCATATGAACAGTTCATTTACTCTGCATGTTTTGATGTGAAACTGGTTGCCTCAGATATTTTAGTGTGCTTTTGAAAGGGGTATAATCTTTCAGAAATACTGCTGAAAGTTAATTTTTTAAAATAAAGATATAGACACATTAGATACAATTTTGGCTGACTATAGGACATTTAATTACAGAGCTGAGAGCACTGGCTTGCAGACCTCACACTAGCAGAAAAGTAGCTGTGATAAGCTCCCTTTGGTAGTTTTGGAGTCCAAATAATTTCTTGTATACTGGAAATTTCCTGTAGGTTAAAAAGCCAGAACAAGTACACTGCATAAAATATTGTATAGCGTACAAAAAAAAGTTTCAACACAGGCATGACATCTTCCTGAAAGGTATAGAAGTGACATGGTTATGCATGGAAAATATAGTCTTTTCTTTTGACACTGAAGAAGTATCTTGGCTTACAGAAGATAGTGCTAGTAAGACAGTTGGCTGGGTTAAAATCAAAGATAGAACCCTTTAGTAAGATCCTTACAAGGCACAGATAGAACAGCTGGTGACAGCAAGAAGTGGTAGCAAATGCAGCTCTTGTTATTACATAAATATCTCACCCAATAATCAATATATCAGCATCCTCATACAGTAAATATGTAGAAATGTACATGCAATGATATTTGATGAAGCCACTGAGTCCCTTATTAAAATGAGAATGGGGCAACAGTATTCTTCTTTTGTTTCCTTCAGAGATGTGCAGTCTTGTATGGCTCAGTCTTAGAGCTGGGATGTGGAAATCTGTCCTTCCACCTGTTCTCTGAAAACTTCATTTGGCAAGGTATTTACCTGAGCTTAGACACAGCAGTGGGCTGAAAATACGTGACAAGGTACCCCCTTCTCAGACTCAGAAAATGTGTGAATAGTCCTTCTTTGTGGACTGACTTCATCCTGCTATCTTGGATTTGTTTTAATTTCAAGTCAATGGAGAGGAAGAATCAGATGTTTCCTTAGAAATTCAACTAATCGTATTTATTTTTTTGCATTGAACTGTTAATAATGGCCTACTTTACTGTTTATAAAATGCTTCTGATATTGGAAAATCATGAGACAGTCATGGCAGATGGAAACTGAAAAGCAACAAGTCTGGCCTTTGTAAATTCTGTTTGTGTTGTATTCCATCTGATAAAAATAGTTGTATAGAAATTACTATAAAAAGAAAATACTTCATTTGAGATATATAATTTATGTTTTTACATTTTAGATTATTGTTTAGTGGGAGGTTTATTAAATTTTAAAGATATTTCCAGTATATGACTAAGCTGACAGACACTTCAAAATCAGTCATATTGCAAAAGCTACTAACCAAGTATATTCATTATTTTCAAACACAATTTTTTTTTCTTTTTTTTTTTTTTAATAATACCAAGAAGGGCAATATATTAAATAGCCAAGGCTTATTTATTTTAACTAAAAAAATAATTGCAAACCAGAAAGCCTCAAGAGTAAATCCTCTACAGGGCAACATCTACTGGCTTTTAAAATGTGTCTGATTAATGGCAAACTCCTGAATAAACCTATCTTAATGCCTTTTCTGTCCTGTTTATTAACAGAATTTCATTATTAGGATATCACTATATTATTATATATATTCATATATGATTTTTATTATTAGAATGTTTATTATTTTTGCAGTAAAAGCCATTTCTCCTGTCTTGAAAGTCGAATCATGGAATAGTTTAGGATGGGAAAGAATTTAAGATCATCAAGTCAAACAGCTAACCTAGCACCACTGTGTTTACCACTGAAGCACATCCCTAAGCGCGACATCTGCGTCTCTTGTAGATATCTACAGGATGGTGACTCTGTCACTTCCCTGGGCAGCTGGTTCCAATGCTTGATAACCTTTTCAGAGAAGAAAACTTTCCTAATATCCAATCTAAGCCTTCCCTGGGGCTACTTGAGGCCATTTCATTTCATACCATGCCTTGTTACTTGGAAGAAGAGACCAACACCCACCCCACTACAACTTCTTACAACCTTTTCCTTCACTGATTTAAGCCAAAACAAATCTATGTTCTTCATTCTGCTATAGTCTGCTTTCTTTCAGAGATCATTGTAAAATCTTTAGAGTTCAAATACTTCTACAGACGTCTGCACTGAAGTTCAGTTTCAAACTGACACTGGTGACACTGGAATTAGAGGGAGTAGTAACCTACTATATAATTTATTTCTTAGTCTCATGACAAACTAGTACCAAGAGCTGATGTTCCAATTTCCTCCAGTGAGGAATTATTTAATAATTATAAATGTGTTAATTACCAGGAAGTTTTCCCTGACATTTGGCCGACTAAGTATTTGTGAGCTTTTTGCATCTTAATGTAATCATATCAGCCTTGAGTGCCCTAAAATCATCTTGCAATACTGAGAAGAAAACCCTGAGTCGGGAAACAGTGGTTTAAAAGAGATTTTTAAAAGTGAGAGTAGATTAGACTGTCTTATGAAGCACAGGGAGTGAACTAGTGATTAAGGTTCTTGTTTTGCCAAAGCTTAGGCACCTGTGAGAAAGCAACAGAACTATTTATATGATTCAGCTGCATTTTTTAACAGCATGTTTCCTCTAAAACCATCTGATTACAGACACAAAAAATACTGCCTGCTTTGTTGCAGTTACACCGAAATTTGGGAATTGCACAGCTTAGTGCTTTCTCCAAATAATAGTTGTAATACCGAGTAGTCTCCATCTATTCTGAAATAAGCAACATGGATTCGAATACCCTCCTATCTGCATGTATATTTTTAGTCACACATTCAAGTTCGTAATCCCTCTGCACTAGTCTACATTCCTGGCATAAAACATAAGGCTTGTTATTCAAAAATTTTAAATTATGTTTGTGTGTGCATGTGTCTGTATTTTAAGTTCTTTTCTTAACTCTTGGAAAACAGTTTAAAATACACATCTGCAATGAGACATTTCCTATTTCTTTTAAATCTTCAAAAGTTTCTATTATTGAATTGTGAGTCATATAGTTTCTAAGTAGCTATCAAGAAAACACCAAAAAGTGGAGAAATTAGAGGACAGAGCAACCTGAGCTGCAACATCATGGGGCAAGTTATATTGGAAAGTACCTTTTAAACATAGATTTCCACCCTATAATGCTGAGTTCTTATTTATCAGGATTTGAAGGGCAAGCTGAAGTCTTAGCATGATTGATAGATAACCAAAGGATAAAAATAACATCCCACATTGGGATTCTCAGTTGTGTTTTTGTGGAAGCAGTGCAGGAAACCCAATTACTTAACTAGACATGGAGGGAAAGAAAACAAGTATTTTCAGTGACTGAAGAAAATGTAACCACAGGGGAAACACAGCTCGTATACAGAGTTCTTAAGTGTTTGCATTGCCCCTAGATTATTTTGGTGAAACTATTTGCATGCTGAGAAAAACCACCTGTTTAAAGAACAATGAGAAACAGATATTTCAGCAACAGAGATATCACTGTAGCAGTTGAGAAAGACAGGACAGATTCCTATTCCAGGACTGCTTTAAGGAAGCTGGAAGGTCTTTGTCCCCTGTATTCCAAATTCACAATGCAAATCCAGTCTGAGCTGTGTTGTAAGTGTGCAAATAACTCCAGGTTGCAAGCAATAGAGGCCTGTTTCTCAAAGGATGTGACTGGGCTTCCCAATTCCTAAGTGCAGGTATGCTTCCTGGGCTTAGCTGGTGGCAGAGAGAGGGAAAATGGATGCAAGGGCAAAGAATTGATAGAGATGTTCTCTGTCTGGATGACGAGGGGAGTCTGAGGCCTTCTGTGGAGCACATTGACATTCAGATTAGCTGCAGCTACTGCCTCTCTTCAGTGCAATGCACACAAATCCATTGGCTGGGGTCTGAGGATCTGAGCTAAACAACAGCATTTCAGCACTCTCCAGAAGGTATTTTGATGGTTTGGGGCAAGTCACTCAGTCTTCAGTGCCTCAGATTCCCATCTCTTTATTTTAGAGAGGTGATGTGGAAATATACACACTCAGGCTAGCCTGGCACTTGTGCGAGGACCTCCGCCCCTGATGGTATAGAGATCCAGAGTCCCTGTTAGAAGATCCCAGTGCAGCCATCTCCACCAGAATTCTGGCCCTGGTGCCAGCTTATGACACATCCTTTATAGGAAGGAGCATGACACTGGGCAATAAAGAAAAATCTTCCCTTAAGACAGATGCTCTTTCCATACAAATTAGTGTTGCATTATGTCCTGAGACATATGTCCTTCTGTTGCTTTATTAACAGTATTTCACAAATATGTTCCTCACCATGACCATTAGTTAATCTTTTCCCCTCTACTCCACCCCAAACTTCTAAGACAACTATGGTTCTTTGACAACTTCCAGTGGAATGCTAGAATTTACAGTGGAAAAAGAGAAATTTGTTTGTTTATTTTATTATTGTTTAGTGCTAGGATTCTTTCCCCAAGTCTTTATATTATAATTAAGAGCAAACAGGAAAGTTGGGTTCAATTTTTGTCTGACTCTTGCTCATTTTTAATGCCTCTGTTACATTCTTCCTAAAGAAAGCTCTCACAGTTGCTACATATTACTCTCCTGCAGAGGCCTTTTTCATCTTTGATTTTTCTTAAAGTTCTTTTTCACACTTCATGTGCAATCAGTAACTCCCCACAGAGGTGAGGTTGACAGATGCTGGCTCAGTGTTGTAAATACATTTGTCCAATGAATGCATAGCAGCATATAAATATATTTTAGAGTTATTTTCCATTCGGGTCCTTTAACAGTCTTGTATTTCTACTGTGACTGGACTGCGGTTTACAGCAGAGCATTGCAGGTGTGCTTGAAGCTTGGAAACTACTAGAAAACCACATCTGAGGAAGCTGTGTAGTCAGCTTAGCAGAATACAAATTATTTAACTTCTAAAAACAAAGGAATCTTTAGAAACAAACAACCACTGACTGGTTATGTTCTTGCTGCCAAAGGCTATTGCTAGATATTTTGGACAAGGATTCTTAAAGAAGATAAAAGAAACAGAAAGTCAATGAGAGAATTTTCATTTACTTCAATGGGTTCTGAACCAGAAATTCAAATACAGACTGGACACTACTAAAAAGTATACCAAATATCTAATAATAATATCTCCTCCTTACTAGGTTTTCCCCTTGGTTTTATTTAGCACTCTAGTGGGTTAGTTTTAAATGCCATGATCAGCTTTGAGAAGGGCAAAATAAAACTGTGGCATTTGTAGGTCTTCAATTAGAGTAATTACTGCACCATCTTATTGTGAAACTAAGGAAATTAGGGTCTTAGAAAAAATTATGGAACAATACAGAATAAGATCATAAGCAAGTGCAGTAATTTTACTTGTAGCATACTCTGGATGAAGTACTTAAAGCACTGTGACAGTTGCAGTACTTTACCACGTGGACTGAGCAGGCACATTGTGATTTAATGGGTGACTTCTAAAGAAATGCCGCAGTCAGGTAGAAGTGTCAATTAGTGCAACATTTCCTAACATCCCACTGATTCATTTCTTTGCCTTTGAGTGTTAGAGGAATTGAAAATGTTGCACATTTAAACTGCTCTCCACTAATTTGATTCTTTTGGGCTCCTCATGGTACATTTTATTCCATTTTGGTCACTTAGAAACAATGTTCTACCTGAACACAAAGGAAAATGGATTCACAGATGAGCTGTTATATCAGTATGACAGCATGTGGGAGGGAAATTGCATTCAGGTTGCAAACCAAACATAAAGTATGTAAGGTTACATCTCCTGCTTTATTCAGGCTTTTCTCAGGAAAGGAGTGTGGAGAACAGCTGCCACTATTGGTGCTGAAGGCATCAGGGAAGCACAACCCTGAGATTTCCAGCCAATATTCTGAGCATTTCCAATGATCTGGCCACTGCCCATCTTCCCCCCTGTCTTCTCTCTTTCATGAAAGGAACCTGGGGCACTTGGGAAGTCCTTTCCTGACTGTCCACTAGAGACAGGTTGAGTTGGTTTAGCTGTGATCTTGGGATCACAAATCCCATGAGAGATTTGGGGATTGTACTCTGTAGCCTATAATAGCAATGTGCTTGTATATACAGAAAATTATTCAGAAGTAGCTATTGAGATAGTGAAAATTCACACTCTGCATAAATCTGCTTTAACTTGCAAGTCTGCACAAGCCTTTAGGCTTATTATCTAAGTAAAGGCAACAATTGGCATGAAATCAGTAAAGTAAAAACTCCCCAACCAACAAGACAAAAAGGAAACTTTGAACAGGAGATACATTTAAAGAGACAGTTCTTTTTTTCCAGTGGAAGATATGAGCTGCTAGTTCATACTTAAGGTGAGAGGACGAGCATGATGCCATGCTCTGCACAGGTAAATGTTACCACAGACACTATCGATGTTGGGCTGCAGCATTGGCCTCCTCCTGGTGACTTAACTCAATGAAAGACTGTGCTCAGGCAGCTAGACTGCTTCTAGGGTGAGGTACCTTTGCTTGACATGGTGTTGTGCTGTACATATGTACTGTCTGCTGTCACGTGCAGCTTGCTAGAGTCCAGCATCCTCTTTACAGCATTGCCAAATCATGAAATCAGGCTTCCATGAGAGAGGAGACAGAGCACCAGATTTGAGTAGGGTCATGTCTACCAAATCTTGGGTCTCAAGTCTATCATGATTATTGACAGTCATAGCACTGGTCAGATGAAGATGTTTAGTTTATAACTAACCCTCCTCTTTTGCACTGACCCCAAAACAGGTCTTTTGGGGACTCCTATCCCTCTTGCTGAAAGCAGTCCATGAATTAAGCTGAAGCATAAACATGACTTTTCTTCTATTTCTTGCCCGTATGTGCCCTAAAATCTCTTCTGAAACTGGATAAAAATATGGCATGAAATTTTCCTTGATTAAAAGTAGACCTGAGAACATCTGCAGTAGATGTATATAAGTAAGACAGCATCTTACTGTTGTTCTGCAAAATGTGATTTATTGCGAGTCCTCCCGAGAAGCTGCTTTTAGCTGTAGCCATAAGAGAGAAATCTCCAATTTAACATAAAAATAGGTTTCTAGCTGGAATCTAAAGGAAGTTTTATACAAAAAAATCTATACAGGAGGTTGAAGATCAGAAATTAGGCAACAAGAAACCCATAATACCTTTCCTACACTGTCAAGATTTTAATAAAAGTCTTATGATTATAGAGTGGAAGTCATTGACCATAAATTTCAAACATTGTGGCTTAGCAACACTGAAATTGCCTCTATGGTAACTATTTCAAGCTCATTGAGTACCTTCAAGTCTTTCTCCTACTGTTTTACAACAGTTTCAGATGTTTAAAAGGTTTTAGGTATGTTTAATCTGGCTTCCAAAATATTTGAATGAAGAGTCAGCAGTCCAGATTTTGTAGAACATAGTGTGGAAGAAGGCCTCAGGGATCATTTTGTCCAACTTTTCTTTGCAAAAGCAAGAAATGTATGTCCCAGCACCCTCTTTCTTAAGCGTCCAGCACTGAGGAATCCATCACTTTCTTGGGGAAATTGCTCCAATGACTGATTTGTCTCATTCTTAAAAATTTCCCCCTTTTATCTAATCAGAATCTCATCAGAATCTCCCTAGGATGAACTTGTATCCATTGTCCTTCATCTTTTCTATGTGACTCCCTGCAAACAGAGAGTCTCCATCTTTGTAGCCACTCATGTCTTGCAAAATATCACAGCACTTTTGAGAAGAAACACTTGAATGACTCCTTACTTTACTGCTGAATATGGTGCTGTATTTTAACTGAAGTTTTTTTCACAAAGCCTGAGACAGACTTCAGGTCATGTGACTTTTGAGGGGACACAGTGCTGTCCCGCTGCAGCATCCCTCCAGGACTTAGGCAATGAAGAGTGCTGTTTCTCTGGTTTTAGAGCAGCCTTACAGCTTAGTTCACATGCTGGGCCATCTTCATACATGGCAGTAAGAGGTTCAAAGTGCCCACTGATCTGTTCCCCAGGTTTTGGAGTTACAGAATAAGATAGGACTAGAAAAGCTGTGCTATAATTGTATACCTTGAGAAAAGGTCACTGCACTGAAGCAGAATAAGATGAAAGCAAATTTTATGTCCCACTCTTGTTGCACAGACATTGAGAGGTCATAAAGCTTACCGACTTGCCGTATGTGTGACAGACTGGGAGTGTTTTTTCGCTTATGAGAGGAGTTCAGGATATCTTTTGGGACCACAATCAGCCTTTGGCTCAACAAGATTGATGGCAAAGACCAACACTCCATTTAGTCCTATCTCACTGAAGAAGTTGAAGAAAAAGGAAAGTGGAGACACAGCTTAATGAAGACTTTTAATTCTACTGGAAGTGGTGGAGGAACTCTAATTACAGTTTGTATTTTGGTTTGAAAGTGGAGGGGCTGAGTTTTCGAGAGAGGTCATTCCTTTTCCCTAATGTCTCTGTAAAGCCACTAGAGGGCCCCAAAATCCACCTTAAAAATTTGTCTGGCATTTTTGAAAAGATGACGCAGCAGTGAACGTGTTTTCCAGAACTCTTGTGCTTTCTCATTTTGCTACTATCAATTGAATGTGTAGGGTGAACACAATCACAAGAAAATGAGGATTTGGAGAGGAGGATACCTTGGAGGATAGTATCACCAATGACTTCTATCCACTAAGGACTTGAAAGTCTTTCTGGAGTTTGGTGGAAGTGGTATCGCCTGAGCAGCAGCTGGATTTCCCCTATGTCTCTCCTATTTAATGAGACAGAATTCTATGTAGTAGATTCTCTGAGAGTGCACAGGAGGCTTTTGATTTTGTACCATCCCCTATGAGGATGTTTGTCATTTGTTAAATCTCACCTCAAGCCTTACTTCCATAGCTTGTCTTTTGATTGTGGAGGAGTGAAGTAGCTGGGTTACGCTTGCCATTGAGTGTAAGTTATAAACAGGGTGAGTTCTTCAGTAAACAAGATAAGGTTCCTTTTTAACAATATTTCTTTTTCCTTCCAGAGTTGAATGTGGAGGACAGCAATGCTGTTCCACTCTACATTTGCAGATGTATCTGAGCAAAGGACTTCTGGGCTTTTGATCATCCTGAAGAAGAGCACTTCCTTGTGCTCTGTCTCCTTGCAATCCAGAGTAATAAGGAGATTTTTGAAAGTGTTTGGATATACTCAAAGTTTATAAATAACTTCAGAATTTTTTTCCTTTTTTAAAACTTTTTCCATTTACTTTTTCTCTTCTATTTAATTAAATAAGCCTGCCATCTCACATGCCATGGTCTTGATCTGAGACATTTAGACAAAGATGCATAAAATGATGTTAAATTTTTGGCATCCCTCTCAGGACTGAAACTGAAGCTGGATCATACGAAGAGAGAATATGCGAATATGCCATTAGGACCAACCATTCGCTCACTTCTGTCCTGGGAGAGTTTGAAATATTGGGTACTGAAATAAAAAAATGTCATCAGAAATTTTATGGCTTTTGCTGAAACATTTATGATTTGATGCATGTTAGCTAGAGCAACTGACTCCACAATCCAGAGAGGACAAAATACTAAAATTGCCGGAAACCTTTCTAAAAGGCTTTGCCTGTGGCATATAAGGAAGCATACTGCAGGGTGGGCTGGCTCTACTGGCACTTGCTTTAAATGGCCTGCATCATATCAGTGGCCCTTCCATCCCAGACTAAAGAGTAGCTGCTCAGGGTGACCTCTGTTATCCATTTAATGCACTGTGCCTACACTGCCCTGTTTTCTCAAGGGCTGCCAATGGATACAAATGAGGTATAAACTATGTGTTTTCCTTTAGAGATAATTTTCCCTTTCCAGAAATGTATTAGACATTTGCATAAGAGATAGCATTTGAGACAAATGTATGTCTGCTAGACTAGTGAATTCCAGAAAAATTGTTCACTAAATCTAGAGGTAGATGACTAAAATATATTATGCAGGTCATGTCTGAGAAGTATTCATTTATCTCCCTTAATTACAAAAGAAGTCTAGATGACTTCATGAGTTGTATATTATATATATCTACTTTTTGGCAAAATGAATCCCACCTGTACTGTCAATGTCATCATGTGACTCTTGCATTTGTTTGTGGTAAATTACCAAGTACAGTCTCTCTGTTGTATATGTGGCACTTGGGGAGGGAAAAGCTTATCCTGGACGCAGTTTTCAACACATATACTTTATCTGAGAGACGCTGCAACTCCCAGGAATGACCAGATAGAGTTCAGTTATTCCAAAGGAGGTCCCTTTCCTAGCCTGAGACTCTGGAGATGCTATGTAAACAGGTGTAGATGAACTGCTGCTTGAGAAAAGCCTGACCAAAGGTCTTTGGCTCAAGGATAAAACTCCTAAGTGTCCTGAGCACCTCATGGGTTGTCAGCTGGGGTCTTTCTGGATCCCACCTGCCAGCATCCCTCCCGGAGCAAAGAGTGTGCTTTCAGCAGCAGCCTCACTTGGGACACGGCATGCGAGGAGGATGACATGTGAGGAAGGATGGAGAGAGAGGGCTCTAGTAAATAATTTAAAATAGACATCATTCTTCCAGATGTAGATTAACATACTCTCTGCTTTCTTTTTTGGTCTCCTACTGCAGATGTTTCACTTGTTTTATGAGTGATTGTTCTATTCTTAAAATAATAAAACTTTCTGTTAAGGAGTGGTTTGAATTTGCAGTAAATCAAATTTTATTTTTTTATTTTATTGTAGAGGGCATATATGGAATTATAAAATTATTTACAGTATTTTAATTCCTTTCATAAGCATATTTTGGGTCTTGAGGGATGTTCATAACAAACATGTATTAGTTCTAAGTACATTTCTTCTTAAAACCGTTGTGTTTTGGGACACAGCCAGATAGAATGACAGAATACATATTATTTTTATAGTTCATATGTTGGGTTGACAGAATGAAGAATGTTTTATCCTTGCAAGAAAATTAAACATTCCTGTCTAATTTAAAAAAGGGATTGTCTAAAGGACTTGCTTTATATGCTTTCGGGATCCTCTTCCTGTTCATTAGGAACTATTCTGTATTCTTTTGCAATCAGCTGTCATCATTTATTGTGTCATTTCAATTGTAAGTGGTTTAAAAAGGCTTAAAAAGTCTCTGTGGACATCTAGTGTGTTAATTGTATGGGAAGAGGAAGGTGTTCTTGTAGTGAGGTATTATATGCAGTATAAAATATCTCTGGGCAGTTTAGTGGCTGATTGTATAGTTCATTCAATATTGAATGAGGGGCAAGAATTCCTTTCAAATAATGGTTGTTTCTTGTGTTGTTTTTGTCTTTAATAATGCTGCTGGGAAGTTTAGGAAAAAAAAAGGGAAGTTCATTTAACTGAAAAAAAAAAGAGAAGACTAACATTCTCAGAAAAAAGAAAATTTTCTGAAATAGAATTTATCTCACCCTCCTTCAGGCTAATGAATAATAACATATTCTGCTGGCAAAAGGTAACTTTAGAAATATGATATCATCACAGCTAAATCTTATTGATTGATCCCATGCAGTTAGCAGGACAGTCGTGATAGCCTCATACAAATTACTCTCTCCTTGAATTTCAGATCTACTATATATTTCCTTTTATTCTTTCTCTCATTGTCACTATCTCCAGCACCGGTGAGAAATATCTAGAGTACTGGATCCAGGGCTGGCTTCTCAAGTAAAAGAGAAACAGGGACATACAGCAATCAAGTCAAGCAAAGGACCATGTAGGAATGGGAGCAGCAGATAGAGGAGGAGCATCCAAGAGAGCTGAGATTGTTAAGCCTAAAGATAAGATGGCTCCAGACAGATCTCATCAATGCACATAAATATCTGATGAACAAGAGTAAGGAAGAGGGATCCTGGCTAATCTCAGAGGTTCTCAGTAACAGGACCAGAGGCAGTGGGCGCAAACTGAAATACAGGAGACTCCTTCAGGATACTGGAAAACACCTTTCTACAGGAAGGATGATTGAATTCTTGCACAGGTTGCACAGAGAGGTTGTGGAGCATCTGTTCTTTACTAGTCTGGAGAAGAGGAGGCTCAGGAGTGACCTTATCACTCTCTACAACTCCCTGACAGGAGAGTGTAGCCAGTTGGGGGTTGTCCTCTTCTCCAGAAGTCTCCCAGACCTCAGGTTCTTTCCAGCCTAATTGATTTTGTGGTTCTGTGATATTCCAAATCCCTCTGAACATGATCCTGGACAGCCTTCTCAGGATGGCCCTACTTGAGCAGGGGGTCTGCACTGGACCATCTCTAGCCTCAGCTCTTCTGCACTTTGACAAGAGCCAAGACAGGCTGTGGCTGAGCAGCCTTGGTGCTACTTCGTTTATATGCAGGCATGAGCTTCTGAAGAAGGGTTTATGTTGATTTACAGACTGAGAAAGAGATTTCTTCATTTCCACAGTAAAATAGAGCCAAAGACCAGAATGGACAAAGCATACATCCAGACCGAAGCCTTGTACATTAAAACCCATAATGCCTAGTCTAAATGAATTAATAGTAAAGTAGGATCTTCAGAGACTGTGTAGTCTTTCTCTTTGTCCCTAGGCAGAGATAAATGTACCTAAATAATTTCTGGCAACGTTTCCAGTCATTAATGATCCTTACTATTAGAAAGAGTTCCTTGATATCTAAGCGAAACTTCAGCAACTGATGGCCCTAGATTCCCATTAATGTCTTTTTGCTACACTGATCATTGAGCAATTTTCAAGACTGCTGCCATTCCCTCCTCAGCCTTTTCTTCTCCAGGCTGAACAAACACTTCAATTCTGTCCACGTTTTCCTCCCTAAAGATACAGGAAAAAGTCACTGGGTACTTTGAATCCAAAGAGTAGCACACGCCTGCAGGTTATCTTCCTTGCCTAAGTGCTACCAAATAAGTTACCAGGCCCTCTCAGGCTGACCCTTGAAAACAGCCCGTTAACCATCTTCAGTACGTGCTACAGTATGGCATGTACTGAAGAAAATGATCTTGCAAATGCACTTAGAGGCTTTTGGAACATTTTATCAAGACTAAAAGCAGTGTTTGGGTCAATGGCTATGTACCTAAATGAAACCAGTGTTCCCCACGAGGGAAGATGGACACAGGATGTCTAGTCCCTGGTGTCACGGGTCTTCCTGCCTTGTCAGGCAGTGCCTGAGTTTTGGGACAGCAGTTCACCGCAAGTTTACAACTGAGATTCTTTGACAACTTCCTGTGTGAAAGAGCTTGTCTCTCTCCCTTCATTAAACTGGGAGCACTGGGTGAGCTGCCTCCTGCTCCAGGCACTCAGCTGCTTTCCCAGAACTCAGGAGAACTCTTGTCCCTGGGGGCATGATCAGCACCTGCAGCATAGCTGGAATGCACTCACCCACAGGATGCACTGAGGTTAACCAAGTTCACAGGGCACTGTAACGCCCCAAACTCCCCTCGTGGGAGCAGAAACTGCACTAGCAAGCACTTGAGGTATTTTTCTTTGCTACTTCAGAGCACCAGGTAAACCTTTGTTTTCCACCACGATATGCCTGAAGAAAGTAGTAGAAAGCAAATGGATAAATACAAGTTAAAAAAGGAAAGAGAGTAAGGAGAAAATTACTCCACATCATGCCCTCTCCTCCTAGCTTGGTCATGCAGTAAAGGCCTTGAAAGACAGATTTTACTTCTGTATTTGTTACAATACAAAGCTGAAGGAGTTATAGATGCACTAAATTCAACACAAACAATTCGTCTTTCCCCAGGAACAGCACTATTTGCCCAGAGACAATTTAAAAAAGAAGAAGAGATAAGACTTGTATTCTGAGTTAATGAAATCTGTAGTTTCTATAAACATAATAGAGCTAAAAACCATAAACCAAGAAAACTGGCAAGACTTTGCAATCATAAATAAAGTTGCTGCTATGGGAAATAACAAGGAAACAAGAGTCTGCTCTTATAAAAGTCTCTGCAAATTTTTTTTTCTCAATCATTTCACTTTGAAAATACCTTGAGAAATAATATAAGGTATATACTGACATTAAAGTTCTGAAAAATAAATAGAAATTCACAATACATTTCAGTGCCACCTAATCTGTATTTTTATTCAAGTGAACTCACTGAATAAAAACAGCTAAAAGAGGAATCAGGCCCAAAGTACTGAAGTGGATAAAATAATTTAAATGCAAAGTGTAGTCTGCTAAAAGTAGAGTGTACATTTATATGTTCAGAAATATACTGATGCTTTCAATATCTCCCACATATTACTGAAGTATGAACCATTTTACTCAAAATGTTGTATTCTAATTCTTTTGTCAAACTCCATTGATTTTAATAAGATATCACTGTTGTAACAAGGTGTAGAATTAGAAAATAAAGTGTTCTAATGCAGGCATTTGCTTTTACAGATCTGTTTCAGATTTCCTTGATTATGCTTTGATGTGGTCTTTGAAATCACCTTCCAAGTCCTTTCTGTGGATGCTACAGTGTTATTCCCGGCCTCTTTGGGCAATGCTTTTTCTAGGAATTGCCAAGGCCCCTAAGGCTATTTGCAAAGTTTGCATTTCTCATGATACCAAGCCCATGGGCTGCCCCTATGGATGTTTGTGGGTAAGACAGAAGTACCAGCTTCTGGCAGAAGGACCAAGTTTTAAGGAGAACTTCTTATTGTCTGCTTTGACAGATTGTTATGAGCCTTGACAACACAGCTGCAAATTCACCTACAAATGCAAAAGACAAATAGACTGGATAGCTCAACAGAGTGAAAATTATTTGAGAAAGATTAGGAGTTTGAGCTATATCGAAGAGGTATGGGTTTAAAGTTCTCTCTGGCAGAATGTCAATTGTAATACATTTATAACTTGAGAAAAAGAGCGTCATATCATTTTTCAGCAGTTTTATAAATGAGACATCAGGGAAAAATGTTTCTCCGCGAACAGAAAATGCCCAGAAAGCTTCTGCCACAGACCATGCAATTTTTAAACCATGATCACCTGTCTTGCAGTAGTTGATTAAGCCATTATTATCATCAACTTAACTTTGATTTCCTTTATCACTGTTTTACAAAAAACAGAGCTGGGTGAAGGTTAGAAAACAGATTTAATTAGTTTTTTTTATAAAGTTATTAAGCTTGTGCTTTTTATTAGGCATTCATATCTACTCTCTGTTTCTCTCAATACCCAGAGGGTAAAAGAGAACAGCAATGAGTAGGTCTCAAAGAATAAGGACTTGTATGAATAAGAATATAGAAACAGAATTACAGGGCATGTCTTGAGGGAAAAATGTAGAAAAATGGCTTGGGAAAAAAAGTGAAAGTAAAAAGATACTGAGATATTCTGTGAGCTTTTTTATTTTGCAGATTTGAAACAATAATCAAAACCATTTGTCACAATGGTTAATTTCAACATTTTTCAAAGTAAAATGCTTCATTTTCCAAACTGAAATTATTTGCTCTCCTTTGATTTCATCAAATCACTACATTGTTTTAAATGGACAGCATTGAAATAACATGGACTTATGATATTTCTGTAGTGAAACAACAACAAAAAAATCCTGTTCAGCTATAGATAACTCTACTCCTTGATTTTGCAATATTTTCAAAATGCTTCGGTTTTTAGTCTGGCCAGGAAATATTACATTTTGTAGTTGCTAATGTGTTAAAAAAGTAAAATAGACTGTTTTCTTAGCTGATTATATTAGGTGCTAGCACTCCATATCATCACGGAGACTAAAGGATGCTACACTTAGACTAACAACTGTGAAGGGAAAAAGGCACGGAAAATTTCACCACAAACCCCTGCTAGTAGTCAAGTATTTGGTAGAAAAACAATTGCACTGATTTTAAAGGCATCATAATCAAAGGTGAAGTAGTAATAATTCACTGATAGAGCTGCAGCATAAACAGTCCTGTTTTCTTTGAGGGAAAAAGAGAAGTGGTTTGATTACTTTCCCCGATAAGGTGGCTAAAAGTTTTGGCTTAATTACCTTGAAGTTTTGGCTTAATTTACTTCATTTGTTTTAGGAGAGGTTAAAAATTTTTTTTTAAAAAAGAGAATGCCCTGATATAAGGAAAACATCAGTGACAGAGGAAGGACAGTCAGTCATCTTTTCCAGCTTTTACAGGATTTGGGATAATACTAGGAGGCAAAACCGCACACAAATTTTATGGAAAAAAAACCCAATTTAATGAAAACCTTCCTGAAATATATGTATTTTTTCCCATCAGTTTTCTTCCATTTAGAGCATCATTCTAGTTTGGGGAATTAAACTTGTACCTTTTGGTGTAGTGGGGATTTTCAGGCACTCCTGCTCTTTATTTGACTGGAGTAGAAACTCAACCAGCAGAGACCCTGTTCCAGTGGCATTGACTCCACTGTGATATCCTCCAACTTGAGTCCTCAAAACAAGTGGTAGCTGCACAGCATAGTATGTAGTTTGAAGTTGGTCTGGGCATCTATATTACCTGAATAAATTTTAATGAAATAGTTATGGTAAGACTCCAGAGCTTTGTGGCTTTGTGAGAAATAAACTGTTGTCTGGAAATATTTTTTTTTACTTTTCATGATATGGATCTTGTCTTTTTTTGTACACCTAATTATCTGCTTTGCATTCTCATTCCTTCATTGTTTTATCATTAATTTTTTGGTTTATCATTCACTTTTTTTGTGATTGACTATGATCACACCATTTGTCACAAATTTCCGCCATAATTTTTTTGCCGTACATCCTCATCTTGCCCCATTACTTTCCCTGGTGGGCTGGGGTCTGGAGCTAGAAGTTAGTTATGATGTTCACTGCCACAGCCTAAAACTTATAGCATCGCCACAGGGGATGACAATGCACAGATGTCAGGCAGCCATGGTGCAAGAAAGATCTCTCCAAATCTTGTTTTGGTCTTATAAAAATATAAGTCATTGGAGTAACTAGGGTATTTTGATGGGATTTCCCCACCACAAAGCTAGAGGGGGTGGTGAAGAGGGAAATGAAGGAGCAATATTCCTAGATCTTGTTATATACTTTTCCTTTCCTCAGTGCTGGAAGGTGGAGTTACTGGGAGAAAATATGCTCTAAGATATCTTTGATCAATATCTACAAATTTATTTGACAGATGCAATTAAAACTGAAAATGAAGGTAGTAGGTTCTGAAAAGAGCAGGACTGATCTAGTTTAAGGAAGATATTTGATAAAATTACATAACATGTGGTACAAAAATAGCACTTCTATTCATCTCCATAGTAGAAGAACAAGGCAACTTACTGTGAAATTGGAAAAAATCCATTTTAAAGCTCATAAAAGAGAATGTGTTGATATACAGTATGCTGTTAGCCTGGGATTCCTCACAATTTCTATCACAGGCAGCTTTTGGCTGGCTTGACCATTACTTGTGAGAACATTGAGACAGCTGATAGTAAAACACTGAAATAAACTCAGCACTTAAATGTGTATCAGGACATACATGAATATTAAATCGTATATTCTTGTCCTTCATGAAGTCTTTATAACAGAGGTAAGTGGCTTTTGTTTTCAATTCAATATAAAATAAATCAATAAAAGATACGAATATTTAATTAAACTAGTCTGTCTTTGTGCGAGATGCTTGCAAAAATAGTTATTTTTCCATTTTGCTCCAATTTCAGACCTCTTGTTTAGAATATATGTCTCAACAACATGACTCTAAAACTCATCATTATGAGGATGGTTAGGATGACAACAATTATTTCTTACAATAACTCCACAACTCTACAATAAGTTATATGAATAATAATAAAAAACTTTTCTCTACGATTTCCTTTCCTGTGCAGGAGGCATATTATGTTATACCTTTATTTAATGTTTTTCAACTTCTATATTCAAATTTTTTTACTGAAGTAAAAAGTATATTTTGTATGAAAAATAGACTTAAACAAAATTTTTAGAGTGGAAGAAACAGAAGAGGGGCAAATCTGCAATTATCTTGAGTTTTCCATGGTTAAAGGAGTCTGTAAGACAGTGGTGAATTTCATAACATTGTTAATTTCCACAAATTTCTGTTTTACCCTTGTGTATCTCTGCCATTCCCTTTTTATCTGAAGTGTCTGAACAAGACTCACTGGCAACCATCTGCCATGGATTTTATTTCCATTGCACTGCACTAATAGCAAAGTTGTTTATCTCTGGGAGACTTACTCAATAAAAAAATTGTCTAGAAGTAAATTCAGGGGGAGTGGCTCTCTCTGCTGATGAGAAGAGTTCATAGAAAGAACACGGGTTTCTTTCCCTCTAGTGCAGTGAAATTAAAATCCATGTCCAGCCGATTCATGTGCCATGTGTGGTAGCTGTGTGTTTGTTGTCTGAGAGTGGGCCATAAGGAGAAATGGATCTTCTGTCACCACTTGGCAATGGGATGGAGCTTAAGTGAGAGCCACAGCTGAGGTTCACTCCTGGTGCTCACCACTGCTCCTGTGCATGCAGCTGAAGGTGCTGGGGCAACAGCTTGGGAGATTGCTGGGAGGGAAGGGCAAAAGACCACCTCCAGTTCAGCTGTCTTCTGCTCAGCCTCTGGGTTTGGAGGATGCTGGAAATAATTCTCAGAGAATAAAAGACTTTTCCTTCCAACTTCTCAAGCGCCATGCCATAAGGAATAAACCAACAGCTAATTTGGAAAATATTCTCATCAGCAAAATGCTAAATTTGTCTATTGCATACAGTTGCTTGGTGGCATTTAAACAAGTTTTATACAAATCTTTTTCTCTGCCTTCTTTTTTTAATGGTGATGTTCTTTAGTTAAGCAGGTGACACTGATTTTTTGTCTATTTCTATAACTTCCTGTGATTCAATGCAATCATTCTACCTTATTTTATATATACACTATTATACAGTTTGTATGTAGATATTTTATTTAATTCTGTCTAGCTTAAAATGGAAATCAGTTCACAATTATGCATAGAGAATTCAACCCCAAACCCGTTCACACCAGCAGTGGAGTTTGCATGGGTGTTCCCTGCTCTGCTTCACTGAGCACCAGTATTTCTAAAGGCTGGTTTGACTTGGCCTGATAGACCTCTCTGGAGCAAAGAAATAGTGCATGGAATAAGAACAGAACTCTTTAAAAGGTACAGAACTGGACTCTTAAAGGTATGATATTTTCATAACAGCAAAGTGAAATTTCCTGGAACCCACCAATTACAATACTATTTGCAAAATATTTTTAATTTATTTTGATTTTATCACTTTGCTATTTATAGGTTAATGTGCAATGCTATGGCTATTTCCTCATGTTTGAAAAAACATGATCAATGGTCATCAATGAGTTTGGTATCAATCCTGAAGTAGCTACCTACGAGTTTATAATTTCTATTCTTAAACTCATGTTAGATTTTAAGAGGTTTAATCTGAGGCATGATTAACTGCAGAGCACGAGGTGAAGTGCAGTAAATGTAAACACCCTATCTTTCCATATGTGCGTGAAAATTTTTGTATTTCGGAGCCTTGGTGAATGTAGGCAGCATTTTGAATAAAAAAAACTAACGAAAAATACTTAAACCCAGAAAAGTATTAAGAAAAATAGACTGGCTATGTCTGTAATGTACCCGGTGTGACCCAGATGGGCTCTCTGTCTCTTCTCTGTCCGTGCTGTCAGGAGCACCTCTAGAAGCACTGCTTTAGCAGAGAGACACTAGCAAAGTGCATTAACCCCTCATCCTACTCTCTCTGCACACAGGGAGAATGGGGAGAGGTTTGGACAGAGGGACTAAGTGTGCGTTTTCCAAAGGGAGAAATGGTGTGGACCACGCTGAAGGTCATTGTTATTTGCATCTCTTGTGACCTTTCAGTAAGACCCACTGTACACATGGTTGACCTTTCCGTGGTCCAGCTGCTGCAGAGTTTGCAAAGAACGTGATTAACTTTGCTATTTGCAACAGGAATAGTATATTTATAATGTGGGCTAAAGTCTTGCACAAAGACCATAGGACCTAATCACCCCATATCCTCTAAACCCAGTATAGTCCTAATCTGTTTTTACTGTATCCCTTCAAGTAATGCAATGATGATATTTTAAAAATGATTGCATTCACATCCAGTTTGAACCAAGATAGATGTAGAGTTGTCCTGGATAGAACTATGGAGGAATGAAAAATTTCTCTTAAATGTGGTGTGTCCACAGATCATCTGTGTATTTTGCTTGACTTACTGTTGATCTTCTCCCCTCAGCTGCCTGGAGTTGGGTAGACTGGGGCTGGACTGGTTTGGGGTACTCTTCATCCCTTTTATGTTGAAGGGTTAATACAAGATGGATCTAGCAGGGATCCTTGCTACCCGCATAGCTACAAATACTCACTGATGAAATTGGAAGCACTAAATAAGAGAAAACAAATCCTTGCAATAAAGGGACTCTTATATATATACTGTGAAAATAAAAACTTATAAATATACTGCGAAAACATTTCTTAAATAATTGTATTCTGAAGTCATGTGATTGGTGAGAAGAGCTGAATGAGGGAGAATGGGCAGTTTTGCTCGTGGTGGAATATTTTTGCTGGACAGGTGTTTACCCTGTATTTTCACTTGGCATTCCTGTGCAAAGTTGGTTAATGCACATTTTTGCTTTATCTATCTTAGAATCGCAGAATCTGACTTACACACTGTTCTTTATTTCCATTGTTTCAGTAAAGTGGCACAGCTCTGAAAGACCAATTCTCATGTATGAATTAGCCAAGCAATGCATGGCTTAAAATAAATAGTTTTAGAAGGAAATCAGGAAGAAGTTATATTACATATGCTAATTATAATAGGTCACTGAATGTAAGACTAAAAGGCAATTTAATATGGAATCTGTCTTGCCTAACTCTAGCTGCCAAAGCTAAATTAGGAACACACAGGGGAACTGGGCTATCAAAGACAGCCATTTAGTGTCTTTCATATAAGAGAGGAGAAACAGACACCATCACAGAGCAAGTTTTACAAAGATACTTAGATATGTATTTTAGATATACTTCACTGGTTATGGAAAATCCTAGCTGATTAGCTTAAAGTGAATGATGAATATGTAAATTAGATGTCTTGGTACTGTAGCAAAGCAGGTTATGAGATAAGGCAACAGCAAGTTAATAACAGCCATGGCTAACAGTAAAGACATTTGAATCATTGAGATGATATTAAATAATGAAGAAATCATTCCTGAAGAATCAGCAGAAGTGTGTCATTAACTTACCTGCTCACAGTCTCCCACATTCACAAAGTCTATACTGTCCCTCTGCACAGAGGTGGTTGTTTGCCCTTCTTGTCTGGTCAGTAGGATACAGGGAACACTGTTGAGATGTATAGAGATTAGGTTATATAGATCTGTCCATGGTGTCTAAATTGACAGAGTTGTAGCTGAAACACATTTAATGTGAAAAGAAGAAGTCAGAATCAATGAAAAGATATGAGCTTATATTTGGAACTAAGGAATAGTCATTTAGCAGTGTCTGGAGGAAATATGAAAATGCTGACGTAGAACCCAGGAAGTTATTCAAAATATTTGCTGTTTTCCTGCTTTGTATTTCAGTTCTGAACTTAAGGTTGCTGCAGATGAGGCATGGTAGTCAAAACATGTCAGTGGTCATAACAGTGGCAGACATTGCTTGCTGCAATGAAATTAGAAATGCTTGCTCAAAAACTTTCCCTCAACATTAACTCTAGTACTACACAGGACGAAATACTAACATTTTTGTTTCAGAATCTAATCGCTTGATTGAGTGAATATTTTTCTATTTGTGATAGAAGTTATTTAGGAGCTACTAAAAGTTATTTAGTAAAAAAAAAAGTTATTTAAAGTTATTTTGTAGTTATTTAGCTACTAAAAAATGACACTTGGAAAATTCTGCTGTACCAACAGGGTTGCTCAGCTCCTAGGAAACATCATCTCACCAGCACCAAATCAGCAATAGGCTCTGTGGATCAAGAGGGCACGTTGCTGGTTACTTCTGCTCAGTGACTGTTCTTTTGGTTGAGAGTTGGAAAGGGAATTAATGAGCTCATGGTGTTCCTTGCTGTCTTTGTAGCTGGACAAACAAGATGTGCTAAGACTATGAGAAAGGTGATAATTCAATTACTTTAGTTTAAGTCATAGGAAGGCTGAAAATCTTTGCTTTGAGAATGAGGAGGATATTTAAAAGCTATTTAAATGCTGTGTAGCTGGCACTATTGAGAGGCTATTGAGAGAAAGACAGAAATTGCAGGAAATTTTTGTGGTGTGATTGTAACTTGCCTCTGTGTAAGAGGTGTCATTGAATTAGCTGTGAATTATATGAACTTGGCACCACACTGTGATTTTTGGCCGCTATCAAATTGCAGTGAGTGACCTGTGTATTTGGTGGCTACATTTTCATATTCCCTCTAATCAGTTCTTGCGTGTCAGTCATCTTGTAATTCTATTAAAGGCTCAGCCTGAAGAGCAAGCTGTGTGCAAATCCTGTGACATTGCTGACTGTGGGAGTCTTCACCGCCACAGGGTCCCCCTGACCTCTGTGATGGTGTTGTGCCGCATTAAGAAATGAGGCAAGCGGTGCTTGCTGGTATTTCAATCTTCAGGATAGTTTATTATTTCTTTATTACAATTCAGAGCCTTAGATGACAACAGGCTCAACACACTTCAGTGACATGTGCCAGAAAGACCAGGCGCAAAATGGATGATTTCAAGGATTCTTATACAGATACCTTATCCAATTAAGTTTTACAATGCATCTAACACGTGGTATGTTTNTTCTCACAAAGTCCTGGAAGCTTCTTCTATGGCCAAAGACTAAAAGCTGTGCTCTCCTGAGAAACAAAACCCCTCAGGACAAGCACAGGAGATATTCCTGTGTCCTGAATTCCCACAGCTGACTTTCTATCTGTGCTAGAAAAAAATGACAACACCAGTTCAATGAGTGGGATGACCCTGCTTACTGACTGTATTGCAGAGCCAGAAGACATTTCTGTAGGGACCATAAATAATAAAGCAGAAATGACTACAAAAGAAAGTAACTGTATCCCCAGAATAAATACAGAGTGGAAGTCAGTGTTTCCTCTAAGTGTTAACCTGTGGCCATTCTAAAATCCAGATTTGTGTCCATCCAGATGGCCACCCCAACCACTGTTAAGAGAGTATCCTGGAATGCATGAGAGGAAGGTGCTGGGCAGCTCAGTATGCTATAGGCTGTTCTTCCAGATGCTCCTCTGCATCCTCTCCATTAAGGGTTCTGGAGATGCATCTGCTGTTCCCTCCAGAGCCATAGATGAGGAAAGAAAGCCTGATTACTTCCCCCCAGCAACTAGGAGTGTTTCTCCTGAAATCAGAGGGATCTGCAGTATCTGAGAAAGGAAGGTGTGCTGGCTGTCTTCAGTAGAGTTTCTGGGCCCTCCATTCTCCTATGCACCTATGGTCCAGTGAGAATAGTGGTCTTGCAGGTAATGTTGAACCCTGCAGCATTTCCCACATTGCTGCTGAATACCCAGAAGCTGGGTTCTAGGAACTATGTGTTTCTAAAAATGGATTGCAGGCTCTCCTAGTTCCAGCCAAGGACAGGCTTAATTTTCCCAGTAGCCCTTAAGAGGGTAGTTTGGAGCCACGTTGTGTTACCCCATTGCATTTTACATCATGTCTGGGGTGGGGGAAACAACTCTCACATTTCTGAGAGGAACGAGCACCATTTCCAGTCATGGGAAAACATAGTGGATGTAGGGCCTATCTACCATTAGTCATTGTCTCAGCTTGGTGAGCATTCTGCTTGTAAATTGCCCTCTTTGTACACTGTTGCTATTATATTGTTGCTGTTTCTGTTCATTTTCTTATCTCATTGGTGTTTCCAATAAATTGTTCTTATTTCAGCTCATAATCTCTGCCTTTTTTTGTCTCCCACTGGAGTGGGGAGGGAAGCAAGCAATCAGCATCTGATTTGGGGGAGTCTCCTTGTAAGGACTTGAAACTGAAACTGGGAATGCTGTTCCTAAAACACAACACAGTGCAAGATCACCCCTGCAAGTGGATGGGACTTGTGACTACTCACAGTGGCAGATTTACAGCTCACTTCACTTTACAAGATGCTCACTTCATCCCTTGCCTATTCTAATTCCCTGACAAATCCAGTGCTGGTAGGTAGTGCATTTATGACGTGCTATGCAGAGGCGAGCCAGAGCTATAGTACAGTTCATAGTAATGTAGCCAATATCAATAGTTTACAGTGCAATGAGTCTTCTATTACTTGAAGCTAGAATAAAGACGTCAATTAAAACCAAGATTATTGGTCCACTAAGGTGAAAATAATTTGCCTAATATGTGAGTTTCACTTAAAAACATGAAATAGTTTTCTGACTCTTACTTTTGTTGAAAGAAAGGTATCATGAATTTTATAGTACTTGTTTAAGAGCAAGTTTCATATTACTCCTGTATAAGACTTCTCGAGCCAATAACACTTTATTCCTCCTCATTCTGTTCTGGAGAATTGCTCCAGATATATTAGCTTTGAGATAAGCCAAACTTGGGTTTTTGTGCTTCTTAGAAGTTTTTCCCCTTCTGGTCTTGCTCTTGTTGGATTAATTTTTTTTCACACACACATGCACACACACACGCACGCACGCACGCACGCACACACACACACACACACACACACACGACATATTATTGTTGTAATTTAGAGAACAGCAAACCAATTCTACAAGCATGTATTTCCCCAGACTCTCATAGCAACTGGAAAGAACTGACATTTTTGTCAGCTGCCCACTTTGTGCTAAAAGATCACAAAGAAAACAAGCAGAAATGTCAAGTTTAGGTAACAGTGAAGCTTTACAGGTTATATAGTTTGGAATATTCTCTACCATGAGAACTTTCCATCAGTGGCTCTGAGAGACAAAAGCTTTTCTAAAATTTAAAGACCTTGTATATTTTTGTAATATGTTGTGATTGATAAAACCATATTTTGTAATTAACATCTGTGGTTTTTATTGTATGCACTTCCCTCTAGCACTGTATGATTATGACTGAATGCACCATCAAAAAGTCACTGTCAAAGTCTGATCCTGTGGACAAGCCTCTAATCTGGGAGGTGCATCTGTTGAGCAGGACTAAACCTTCTCTGTAACTGTGAAAAGGCTACACAGTGTGTTTCAGGCACAACTGTGCACATAGTGTGTTTCAGCCACAATTGTGCACACAGAATAGAAGATGGGCCTAATGCTTCTATCATGGGTAATTTTGTGCCCTGGTGGCTTTGCACTGTCAGACAATTTCTCTGGGATAGGTTTCATGGGAGTCTATGCCTGAGCTAGTCAAAGGGATGTGCTTCATAGTCAGAAGAGCCATGTAGGGCATGTGACCCATATTGGGTAAATGAATCTAGATAACCAATTCAGATATAGACATCAGCCAAAGAGATGGCTGGGGTTTTCTGCTGAATTTCACTGTAGGTATGCTTCTGTTCTTCCTCGGCTCAGCCTCTGCATGTTGTAACCTGCCAGTGCCCCCATCGGGAAAAAAGGCCAGCAGAGTCAATTTTCATGGCCTTGTTGCTGCAAGTTGTTCCACAGAGCACAGGCATCCTATGGCCCCAAAAAATTTGTTATGCTTATCACTGATTTTCTCAGGGTACATTTGACATGTTCTTTCCATATTTAGGGTTTCTTGTCTCAGTGGTGGATAGATGTTATAATTTGTGCAGAAGTTTTTGTGAAGGGAAAATTTATTTAAGGTTTACGTCCAGGCTCAGTAGAGATGGAAGTGTATCTGATCTGCTTGTCTGGCTGATTTGCTGAAACATATTCCACCACTAATCTGGAAAAGCCAAGGCTTTTCTTTTGAAAAATTGGCATGCAGAGGCAAATCTGGTCCCAGCACTGCAGATACATAAAGCACTTTAGCAGAGGGATAAATGTGCTTCTTCTGCACAGACTGTGCTGCTTCTTTCTGTAAAACACAATCCTTCTCTCAGAGGATGTCTGCAGGAAAGACAGAGTGGTGCTGATCCTGGGGGATAGTTTGCAGCTTTTTGCTGTCATGTTTGCAACTGATTCAATGCATGAACTCAAATCCTGCAAGAATGAGAACTCTAAAACCACTTTTGCATTTAATGAAGATGAAGGACAATTTGGAGACATCAGAAAGAGTCACATTCTTATCAGTCAAGAGTCAGAAGAAACATATGCTATCAGTGCCTTTTTTTTTTTTTTAATAAGATGGCATTTTGAGGTTGTTTTGTGCCTCTAAAAATGTCTCTGAAACATACATGGAGAGTGGAAAGGGAAATTTTGTCTGAATGCATTAAGGTGAGATATGACCGTGCAGGGGCATTTTAGATTCCCTCTAAACAAAGGGCTGAACAGTAGAGGACAAGGCTTGGACAGAAAGAGCTTGTCTTTCCACATGTCCTTCTCAAATTATTCACGATAGAAGTGGAACAAATACTTTTTTAATGGTGGACTGGGAATATATAATCAGTATTTTGTCCTTACGCTATTATGACAGAGGCTTCAAATTAACTCCTGCGGCTGAGAATGCATTAATAAAAATGTCCTGCTTATCCTGCTTTACTAGACTTTCTAGAGTAGAAAGCTGGGAATAGCTTAGTTTTTTCTATTTTCCTTAAAAAACCTGGACACACACAAATCTTGCTTAGAATGGGCATTAGAATCAAATCAATAAATAAAATACTGATGTTCCCACATGGTCACGTAACTAACTGAACAGAATTGTATTTTAATAGTCAACATATAAATATAAGAGCATTGAAAGACAATTATATGCATAGGGGAAATTGAGGGAATTCTGTGGTATTTTATGACAAGATCTGCATGAGCGAGAAGAAATATGTACAGACTATGACTGGATGTGAAAGCACTGCTGTCACTTTGTTCAGAGTTCCACGAGCTGTCAGACCAGGGAGGAACCATCCAGCAGGAAAATCATCTCACCTGGGTAGAAGTTCAATGTCCCATATCAATGTGAATTGCCCAGCACACACTTTAGAAACAGTGGAAAGGAACAGGTGCCTCTGGTAAACAATTTCTCTGCCCTGTTTTTAGGATTGAACACAGTACCCTCTGAAGGTGCTTATGTTTTTAAGGAAAGCACCTCAGCCTGAGGTGCCAATTTGAGCTGTAAATGATATGTGTTTGGATCCCTAACTTAGGGCAGCTGAATCTCACTCCTAGACTAATGTGAGACTTTGGTGAAATTAAATTTTTGAGCCAAAGCATTTTGTGGAAAAAAACAACAAATCTTGTGTTTAAAATGATCAGTCATGAAGGATCTGATGCATTTTCTAGTAAATACAGTAAATTTTCTAGTGTTTTCAAAGACCTTTGCTTTATTTATAGCTTGATTTAGTCCACTTCAACTTTTAGCAGATAGATCTCATTAAACCCTGGCCTGTTCCAGTAAGCTACTGCATAGCTTTGCTCCCATGCAGTGTATGTGAGGATTTATCTCTTTTTAATTCACTTGTCTCAGTATCAGGTGTCTAGTCTGAATAAATCATTTACTTTCCCCTTGTAGCCCATGGAGACAGACAATGATTTATCCAGGTTGTTTGGGACATTTGTTTTCTCCTGGAGGAAAAGCATCCTGGGGTGATGACACTTTCCTTCGTTACACAGGAGGCCTGGAAGAGGTGACTTACAGTAGGTGACACTAGATCAGCTAAGATCAGGTGGAATAAATTCTTCTCTGAGATGTGCCCACAACATTCTTAACCTTGGTTTCATTAAATTAAGCACATTAAGCTGCTGGAAGCAGCCTTTAAAGGTTTTCTTATACGATTTTCCCCCCTTCCTTCCCTCTCTTCTATAGTCTGTTATTTTATTCTCAATTGAATTCTTCTGAATTTCTTAACACTCCTCTCAATAAGGGGACATCAGGAGTGGACACTGTTGGCTCAAAGGAATATACTGTTCTGCTCCTACTTGGGGTTCCCAGTGATTATGACAGCACAGTGCTTTGGACAATGCCCAGTCACTCATGCCTCAGTATGATTGATTTTCTTCCCTGAAACTCAAATCCTTTCTAAATAACCACATCCCAAAACATGGTTCTCTATCCTGTGCACATGGCCTACACTCTTTTTGAAAGGATAAATGTTTTGAGGGACTAAGATAAGCCTATTTATTTTTAAATTCCAGATCTCAAGACACATAAGGCAGACAGTTTGTAGAAGGGTAATATTTAATCTGTAAAATTTGACCTTAGCTAAAATCACAGGGATGTGGCTGAGACAAGACAGTATTTTGTAAACCATATGTTCTCCACTTATGGAATCACAGTGTAGCCACAGAAAGTAGTCATAAATTAACTGTTCGAATGCCTGATAATCTGTGATGCAGAGGAATCCTGCAGGAATTCTGCTTCATGCTCACACATCCCTCATATGTTCAGTGGCAGGTCTTTGGAAGGAGACCTACATTTTCTGTGCACATAAATGTCAGTTTGGCTGGAATCTGATCTCGGCTGAACCAGCCTGAATCTAAAGGAACATCACTGACTGTGCAGCTGTCACTCTAGGTTTATACACTTGTAACTCAGCCCATTCTGAAATCTCAGTCTGCATCTTCATGACTGAGTGTATAATTTACTGAAAGTTTATCTGCAAGACAGAAAATAAGACAAAGGATATACAGAAAAATTGGTCAATTTCTCAGATGTCCTCAGAACGTTAGGAAAATGTTGAGTGCTTTTAAAGAGAGGATACGGAGACTAATTTGATGTACTTTATCTTGGATTGTCAAAGTAAAGATTCATGGATAATGCTGGGGAAAGCCTATATGCAGAGAGATGTAATCTTGTGGCTCTTCAGCTCCAGGCCAGAAGTTACTTGCCAATTGCTGTTGCTTGTGCTTAAAATACCAGGACTTGGCAGGTATTTTTGTTTTCTGGAATGGAATATAACATTAGCCCATCATGAGAGGAAACGATTGGAATATTTTAACCCCATATATTTTTAAGGAGGTACTCCAGTGTCACAGATACAAGCATTCCCATGGAAATATATAGCTAACATCAGTCCTTAAAACTAAACTGTGTTACGCTTGAAGTTGTATATAAAAACTGTGGGCACCTGCTCCCATTTCTGTTCCATACTATACAAGTGCTCCTGGGAATGTTTTATCTTTATGTCCTGTTTTTATTTTATTTACTAAAGTTTTCTGATTATAATAAAGAAAAATATTCACGTAATTCAATATGGTAATTAAAAGACTTGCTTTCTACAAAATAATTGCCCTACATTTTTTCTTCTGGCTTATTTATTCACCTTCCCTTCACTTCTTCCCACACATGGGTCTTTTAGTCAGCTTTTTTTTCCCCTCCCTGAAGAGCTGGAGATGAAATCATCATCATTAAACACTTAATTTTATTCCATATCCCTCACAGCTTCAGATTTACTCCTCTGAGAATGTGTTTTATTTTTAGCCATAATGATTTGATGGTAGTTACCAGAGGCTAACTTTAATAGGTGACGGAAGGTTTTCCTAGAGAATAATTTTCTTTTGGAAATACTCCAAAGAACAGATCTTTACCAAGAATGTATCAAAAGGTGAATAAATTGCAACAGGAAAATCTGCAACAATGAAACTGCCACAATCATACCAAAATATTTTATGCTGGCTATGCAGAAATACCGATTTTTGGTTTTATTTATTTTCATTTCAATTTACTGTATGCTTAAATGTAGCATGAAATATGTATTTCCTACTAAGTAGTATTATACATTTCCAAACTGTCATAGTAAAATGATCTTAAATCAAAATAGATTATAACAACTATATAAATTCTTGCACAGTGCTTCCAAACAACACAAGACTGGCTCTTTTTGGAGCTGGTGCAGCAAAACAACCCCCAAGATCCAGCAGGCTTTCTAGCACCTCAACCAGCATCCCTGGAGTTTCCTGTGCCCTGGAGATGGCTTAGCTCACACCTGAGCAATACCCTCTCTAGCTACCTTTTTGTTCTCATTCCTTTTCACATTCCTACCTCTTTCCCCCAGCCTTTCTCTCTCCCTCCTCCCAGCCCCTCCTCTGTGTCCAATTGATCACTGGTGGCAGAGTGATGTGCCCCCTCTCCTTCTGGGCATGGAGGAGCTGTGGGCTGCCCTGTTTCTTGCACAGGGAGCCAGCAATCACATCTTCCAGCTCACAGCAAAAGCTCTGTCAGCTGCTGAGCAGAGCAGAGAGTTGGGACTGGCTCTGAAATACATTTCTTATTATATAAGGATTTGGGCTTGAGGAAATATAATTATAGCAGGTGGCTTTAATGAAAATTGTTTTGGCATGATATGACTCAAAAGCCCTAGCTCTAGCCACCATTTTCCCCTTAATATGCTAGTACACACACCAGGAAGATTTGAGTCAATTAGCAAGCCTCAGTCACAACTGACTTGGGGAGGAAGAGGCTATCCACTTGAGACTCTTCAGATGTGTAACTAATAACAAGTTGTCAGCTTACATTAATTTTTACACATCTTGGCTACATCAAAGATATACAGGCAAAATCTAGTGTTCAGAGAAATGACGTGGAGTTGAGGACTCCACAGGGAACTTAATCAGTGCACATATTATATTGATCAAAAGTAGTTTTTTCATTATGATTTCTCTCCTTGTGTAACTCTTTTACAATAATATTTAAGAAAAAAGATAATAGAATGGAAATTGCATCTGTGAAATACAAGAGGCAGTTGGAATATTTTGTGAAATGTTGCTCAGTGAAGCAAAACACCTCACACAGTATAAGTTCTCTGTGTGAAAGATGCATTCAATATGCATAAATGTAGGTGACTTTCAGCCTCAGGAACATGGATTGTCATATAATCATAAAATCATTGCATGGCCTGAGTTAGAAGGGACCTTAAAGATTATCTAGTTCCAACTCCCCTATCATAGGCAGTAACATCTTTTACTAGACCAGATAGTTCAGAGCCCCACCCCACCTGGCCTTGAACACTTCTAGGGGTGGGGCATCCACAGCTTCTCTGGGTAACCTGTGCCAGTGCCTAACCACCCTCATAGTAAATAATTTCTCCCTAATATCTTAATCCAAACCTACTTTCAGTTTGAAGCCATTCCCCCTTGTCCTGTCACTCCATGCTTTTATGAAAGGTCTCTCTCCATCTTTCTCACAGGTTCCCTTTGGGTACTGGAAGGCCACAACTGGGATTATTTATGAAGGACTGAGTCTGATCTGAGTTAAACCTGAATGATATGAAATGAATTGATTTGACTTTACTGAGGCAAATAGGATCCAAGGTGGGTATCATGTTTAACCTAAGGAAACTGTAGCCCTTATCTGCAATAGAATCATATTCTCAAAATAAATTGTTAAAACTGATTATTTAAAAATATATATATATTTTCCAAATGTACAGAAAATTGGAAGTTTATGTAGAGCCAAACCTCTCAGACATCTACCTGACACCAGGAAGCAGCTATTGCAGATATCTGTTTTAACATCTGGGTTAAGAAGATATACAGCAGGAGCCACACACAGAAGACACTGAGGCAGGGACCCATTTTATCTGTGAAACATCAAGGCACAGATGAACTCAGTAACTTTGCCAGAAGACACACAGATAATCTCAAGATACAAGAATCTCTCAGTATAAAGGCTCATTCCTTGCTTAACATACAGTTAGTTCCAGTATGAGTCAAAAGAGAAGCCTAGAAGAAAGTACTGCTCTCTTAGTTTGCACCATTTTGGGCTCTCCAGAGCTGACTTGATCATTTACACTTCTCCCACATAGCTCCCTGCAAAGGTATCTGAGAGTCTCACAAGTGCCAAGTGTCCATAACCTAAAGGATGGGAAACATCATGTTACATAAAAAATAAATTGTTCAGCTCATCACTGTTAAAATTTATTTATTTTTATTCCATCAAATACATCAAATAAATTATTTAGGAGCTTAGTCTCATGCTTCTGATGGCTGAATGTGTCCAGAATACTGCAGTTTAATAGAAAAAAAAAAAAATGTGGGAGATCCAAAATTTCTCAGTCAGATTTCATACTTGGGCTAAATATTAAGAAGGAAGTTACTAGCTATGCAAAGTTCCATCTTGCTGTTGCTTTGCTGGGCTCTCAAGAGGTTACTGACTATATTAAGGGCCCTAATTCTGCTCTCAATCTAGTCATTGTAATTTTATTAAGTTTAATAGTTTATTCTGATGCTTTGATGCAACCATCTGAAAGAGCACAATCAAGCCTGAATCTGTATGAGGCTAACATATACCTTGTATTCTTTAAGAGGTCTCACTTTAAGAAGAAAAGCCATTTAGTTTTTAATCAAATCTCATTCCTTTAATAAAACAACAGTTTTTTAAGATGTGTTTAACTTCACAAGCTTGTTCAGACTCTAATTCAGTCCAACCCAGACTGTACAGTTCCTCTTGCAGAGTCATAGAAAATCCTGCCTGCAATCCTGCTGACCACGTCTCTCTTTCATGCTGGACCGTGTTTACTGCAAAGCGAACTTTAGCCTACAAGCTCCCAAGAACGTATCTCTGTACTCCAAGGCCAAATTAAACCTGCCTGCACGGGTGGAAACTGTGAAACAGACACAGACTCCTCTTGAATGATCAGCATTTACAGCTAAGGCAATATTGTGGTCCAGTGACCTGGAAATATTTGAAAAGTGTACCGAAACAACACTGTTTGGGGACCTGCTTTGAAAGCAGCAGCATGGCACAAGATTTTCCCAACTTGTTTAGTACAAGGCAGTTTCAGGAAAAAATTACATTCACTTCTGCAACGGAGTGGCCACACTTTGTCCCCCAACAAATTAATCAGTCATCCTGTGAATTAAATGTATTTCAGAGGTACTGTTGAGGAAGAGCTGATTTCAGAAGTACCATTTGTATAAACTTAAGGAGCAAAATCAAAACAAACTTCTGGAGAAAATTATTGCTTGCTATCAGCTAAAGTTTCCAAAGGAAAATGAAGCACACATGAACAATTTCAATTTCAGATCAATTTGAATAAAAGAGTTGATATGTAATCCCAGATCATGTTCAGTAGCCTGCATTCAGGGCAAAAAACATGTAATGCAAGTCATATGGCAAAGGGGACCTAAACAAACACTGCCTATGTAATACTACAGACCTTGAAAAGATCTTGCAGCTCTTATAGTACAATACCCCACACTGAAGAAAGACCAAAGATGCAAGACAACTTTCACAGAAGTTGTGTGCCTAACTTGTTTTTAAAAATCTTCTAGCAAAAGACAAAAAGAAAAAGCGGCAGCAGCATCAGTCAATAGTCTCTCCCATTGTTTCACTTTCACTGTCCTTTGGCCAAAAGGCTGTCCTTACTATTCAGCCAAGGCCAGTTAACTTGTCAGCAGCGAGCAGGGTCAATACAATTCATTCCTGTCAAATCTGTCAGCTGTTTTTACCATTTTAATATTCTCCAGGCACTCATAAATTGGTTACCTAACCACCTATTACAGAATAATTCCAGGAACTGGCACTGCAATGAATAATCTCTAATTCCCTATTTGTGGCTCGATTTTTTTTAAAGGTAGGTATTGTATTTGCTTTTCTTGCATGGGCTCTGCCCATCTTCTGCGAGGTTTCAAAGATAACAGCATATTTCAGAGATTTTTTTCATATTTTTTAAAGGAGTGAAGTTGAATGTCATCAGGACTTGATGGGTTCAATTACACTTAATTTATCCAGAAATTTTTAAACTTAATTTGTCACTATTCTGGTCATGCTCCTATTTTCACATTAAATTTAATGTAGTTAAGTATCTGATTGGAAATTAATCTTTTTATGTGAAAACAGTAAACACTTCAGGACTCTGATGAATTGCCTGTTAGATTATGAACCTTTACTTTGCCCTTCCTTTGCTTCTCATGTACTTATTTTACCTTGTATAATTTTGCTACTTTTATGTTCCAAAATAATGTTAACACCTTACCCTCTGAACTTTCTCCATTCCTATTAAAGTCACATATAATTATGTTCCTTATTTCTACCTTTTGTATGACTCCTTTTGATTTTAGGTTCTTAGGAAAGTCTTGATGCAGTTGTAATGCACTTTGCTCCTAATATTTTAAGCTATCTCCTGTAACTTTATCACTTATGTTTTATGCAGCTCCTTCCATTCTTGATGTGGTTTATCTCTCAGATAACGTATTTCACAAACTCAAGTAACACTTCTTTTTACTGATCTCTAGGCTTCTCTCATTCTGCTTTCTTCTAAAATTTAACTCACTTCTAGCTTTAATAATCTCACTGATGTAGTGATTGCTGGTTTGTGGGTGACTAAATTAGAGGGTTTTGTTACTGAGATTCTTAAATTGGAAACAATGATAGAAAACTGAAGTGCCTTTGTGCTTCAGCTGCGAAACTTAAAATTGCTCACAGACGTATATTTTTATATATTGTTCAAGTAAAGATTACTGACAATTGCAGAGGATTTTTGAAACACGCAAGAAACCCTGCTTTGAATATCAAAAGTCAATTTGAAATTCTGTCATAAATTGAATAATGTGTCTTACGTTGTCAGATCATACCTGGATATTATTCACCTATGTAGAGAGTCCTCAGGAGTAAAAAGGCCTCCTTGGATCTCTTGACATGTGCACATCACAACCTCATCATGGTCATGAGAAAAGGCCCATGAGGCAGGGAGAGAGGGAAATAAAGGCAGAAGAGGTTGCATAGGGACAGTGTAGTCAGGTCTGGATTATATTCATGAATTCATGTAGAAACTAAATAAAAGCAAAATGTAAAGAAAGCTCCAAAAAAAGTTCCAGATGCTGCTATTATTCAAAGAAGGAAGTACAGCTGACAGAAAGCAAAGCCTAAACTCTAGTTGTATCAGCAGATCAGTGTCAGGAATATACCAGTGTTACTCCATGGAGCAGTCAGTGATGTCAACTTTTTCTCAGCAATAAGTGTCAGCCTGGAAAGGTCAGCTGGCATCCAATCTCCACTGATCAGTAAGGCTCTTTTCTGGCTACTACAGCACACAGCTCAACTTCAAGGACTGGCTTCGTATGTGAGTTTTTGGAGAGCCTTTCCGCACGAATACCACAGAAAAGCACTTGTCACAACTATGAGCATGGCCTTCTGAAAGGATCCAGAGCTAGACTCAAATGGTTCATTATGGCAGCATTCCTGCAGACTGACGTATGATAAAGGACATTAGTCTCCCATTTATTTTCCTGTGTGGTCAAGGGCAGAGAGAAAGGCTTTCTGAAGCTCTCAACTGTCTTCTGGAGGAAAAGATCTCTCTTCAAGCTAAGCAGGAGGCTACAGTATGGGAGTTGTTGTACTAAAATGCAATAGTCATAGCAAGAATGTCATGATCTCTTTGAAAACAAAGTCATTGTATATTAATAAATATCCACCTGTAAACATATTTGCTCCTAAAAGTACAACTCATGCTTACTGTCCTTCATAAAAACATTCAAAAAGAATCCAAAGTTTGGGAAGACCTTAATATGCTACAGGCTACTATAATGCTTCCTGTCCCCAGAAATGTTTTGCAGCTACTAATGAACTACTCCACAAAGATGCTCAGAGTCTGATTTTGAAGTAGACATTACCAAAATACCATTAACACAGTATTCCACAGTGGTTATCAGTAATCAGGAATAGTAGCTTACAGCTTCCTAGACGTACATTAAGATCCTTTTTTAAGTCCTATAAGCCTGGTCAAATTCCTCTCATATGCTCTGGGAAAAAGAAGCACTCCTCATCAGAAAGATAAGGCTAATTCTACTTTGCTCTATATGAGTGTATTGGAATACTTCAAGTGTGGTATCTGTATATTCTGTTGACAGCATGCAGTTGGCCTAGAAGAGCTATGTTTCTTCTGCTCTCCATGAGAATACAATCTCTCATACTGGCTGTTCAGGAAACAATATAGAGCAACCGTCATCTTTTATATTTAGTCTCCAGAGATACACATGCATTTTCCCCTCTTACTGTGTCAGTTCTTCTCCTCCCACTAAAAGGGTGAAATATTAATTGGCAAAGCTGACAGCAATACACATACCCTGTTGCAAATATATCTCTAAAGAAGAAAATGTTACATTTTGTCTTTAGGGCACAATTAAGTTAGTTACTTCATTTTCTGCTAAGGAAAAATAAAAATCCTAAACACTCCTACTTCAGTGACAGTATTTCAGCATCTTACAAGTGATGGCTTGGAGACAGTAAGGGAATCTACTCAAAACCACAAATACTTACAGAAATTTCCAGGTCACTAGTCCTCTGCCACTCTTAGAAATCAGTCCAGTTAGCCTCTTAGGGAAATCATGGATTAATATTAACATGGTCTACCTACTGGGAGCAGCGTGGCCTGAACTCGTGATACCAATTAAAGATAACCAGAAAGTACTTTTCTGCCCATGTGTAAGATCTTGTTATTTCTGAGATGAATGCACCTGCATTATTGAGACAACAGTTCTTTATGCAGGAAGAAATTACAAAGACAGTATGAAAATTTAATGTACTTTCAAAAGCCTGAGCTCTTACAAAGGTTCAGGTACTCCTTTTTGTTTTTCACTTTTTTTTGATTTCTGTACATTATTTTCCCACCTTTACTCAAAGAGTAGCATCCTTCTTCTGGCAAAATTTTCCCAGTGCAATATTTCTATTTTTAACAAATTGCAGCCTGTGCTCTCCACAAAAGAAGCTCATTGCTTCTGGGCAGCAAAAAACAGCACTCCTCCGAGGCCTAGTCCTCACTCTGCCTTTGAAGAATTTTGATAAGAAAAAGGGGCTCCCTCACACATCATCACTGTGAAATGCACCCTGCATAATACAGCAGGTGACATATCCACACAGATAATGAAAGCTAGTGTAGTCCTCAATTCCTTGTAGTAGACGAGCATAAATTTTGCAAGTTATGCCTTTCTGAGCGGAATATGTAGGAGAGCTTCAGGAAATGTCCCCAAAACTCTGAGTTATGACCAGTGCCTGTGGTATCTTGTATAGGCCTAGTTGGATACTATTGTATATACTGGATAGGGAGAGATTTACGGGTATTTTTGAAGAATATGAAAATGACACAATAATGACAGAATAGCTTTATAACATTTTTATGCACTATAATGATGAGAATTTTAAAACTTCCTTCTATCACTTTTCTTTATTATGAAGCAATTATAAATCACCATGAATGTGCCCAAGTACACAGCACATTTATTCTGGCATGCTTTCCAACAATTTTTCCCTGATGAATATAAAAGGAGCAGGGTCTGACCGTGCTGGAGAGCTGGCCATGTGCATTCTTATCACTCCCAGGCACTTAGATGAGGTGACAGACACATGACTGAGTTGGAAATTCATCATAAGCAGTCCAGCAATCAGCACTTTGCAACAGCAATTTTCCACATTAAGCACCAATGAGAATTAGTTTTCTTTAATATGAAATTATAATGCCAAGAGCCACACTGACAACCCTATAATAAAATTCTTGGTGAATAAGTTATGAGAATGTATCTTCTACACTCTTATAATGTAAATGTTTTCCTTGCTATGTGAAGGGAAGAAGCTTGTTTTCACAACTGATATGAAGCAGGTGCTGTTGAAAGCCTTCTGACTGCATTTGGTGTGAATTACTAGGTGGGACTGCTAAAAGACAAAACGTTGCAGCCTTAAAGGACAAAAATTACTATTTTCAGTAAATGCAGTGATTTCTGACATTCTACTGTATTTTTTTTAATCTGTAATGGGAAGGAAATTTTAGAAAAATTATATGCCACAAATGTAGCAAGAATAACAACAGCATGTCTAAATATATTTTTAAAATGTGAAATGATATACAGGACAGCATAATCAACAAATTGGCTTATCTCTACAGAAAATATGGATCACAGAGACCATTCACCGCAACATGATAATTTTGTTTAAATTATATGGACTGATTATCCATGCTTGAAAATAAAAAGAGGAGGAGATACAAATGCATTGAAAAATAATTGCATTATCTTTTTATGGACAAAAAGAGATGAAGAAGAGATAAAACATAATTCTTCCATCCTCAAATTACAAATCAATTGATGGAGTTGCAACAACAAATGTCATTCATTTGCATTCATGAAAGTAGTTTAAAAAATAAGATTTGAAATTATTTCAGGTAATAGTTCAAATACGTTAACTTTTGCTTAGCAAAACAAGGTCAGTGAAGCAAGTATACCCTCTGCTCTTTTGCAAAACACATCCTTCAGTGGGATCCAGCCTTGACTTACATAACTGAGTGGTGAAAAGCTTTGTTTCCCTTCCACTATTGTTTTTACTGGCAGTGGTGGACTGCCTGAAAAAAGGCTCAAGATTTTGTTTGTTCTGAGTACTCATGTTAAAAAAAAATAAATGTAACAAATCTAGGGTCTCTCTGATTCTGGTGTCAGGCAAAAAGAGCAAAGAGGACAAAAGTCAGATGTAGCCTGGTCTGAGGCTCTATCTAGTGCTATAAACCCTTCTGCTCCGAAGGCAAAAGGCTAATTGAGCTGCTCCAGGCAACAGCAGTGCTTATCAGAGCTAATTTATTTTGTGGTCTATTATTGCCGACATCACCTCAGCTACCACGGAAAGTGCTAGAAATCCTTTTGTTTCTGTGAAAGGACATTTTGTTTTATGCAAAGGCAGCATTTGCTGAGGCTCTCACATATCGGAGCCCCCACGCCCTCAGGAGAGGATGTCTAAAATTTGCTTGGATTTGATGAGCATTTTGAATTTAGGACCATTAACTCTTGAGGAGAGAAACTGGCAGTGTACCATATTATGCAGCTCTCAAGCAAACATGTTCACTCCCTCTCAACTGCTCTTTCCCTCTCCTGATGTCCCTATCAAAAATATGTGCTGTAGCAGGCTATTATGTTCCATGCATAGTTCAAAAGTGCAGATAAAAGCACTGAGTTCAGAATGGGACCTGTAGTAAGGCCTAAATGGGGATGGCAGTTCAATTTTTTAAGCTATTCTCATTGAAGAAAACATCTTCCCGATTGTCTAGGAAATAATGCAGTTTGGCTCTAGCTTGTCTAGGAAATACAGCTGATCCCTAGTTGTCATGAGAAATATTCACACAGACTGGACAGCCTCCCTGTATACCAGAGTCACTTTATGCTAACAGAGGTGTTTCACATCACTGATGGTTTCTATATCAATTTAGTTAAGTTGATGCAAGAAGTTTCAGGAATAGTCTTTCTCCTTTAAAAATCCTAAAATATGTCATTTTGAATTATTCAAGTGAGACAGAAAATATCAGTTAAATTAAAACAACCCACAGGTTTATGCCTGAATAATCTCATATTTGATCAAAGAATATTTAAATCCACAACTAACTTTTCCTGACATCTCAGTGATGTCAAGCTGATTATATAATTCTTGACCCTCCTTGCCTTCCCTACTAAATGTAGACTTCATTAGGAGAACTAGATGAGAAATTATTATTCCAGTTAATTACATTATTCTGCAAAAGAAAGGAAAATAGATTCATACAAGGAAAAGAATCCTCCTAAGAAAATCAGAACATAAACAGTAATTCAAGAGAAAAATACTTTCTCCATTGTACTGTTCTAGTCTTTACTGTTAATGTTAGAAATTACTTTTAAGTAAGGAAGAGAGGTATGGTCCTTTTATCCTTTTATCTATGACATGACCTCTTCAGCAACTTTGGGATACCCCTTGTTCAGAAACAACTATTAGTAATACTCTTACTTGGATTTTTGTATGGATCACTTTCATAGCTTTATTACTGACAGAACTCTGTTAACATACAGAACCTCCAAAATACCCACAAAATCTGCATTTAGGTAATAAGTGCTTGTTTGTTTTTTTAATTATTTTAAACATGCACCCACTGAAGACAAGAGGTAAGATATTAGCCTTCTTTTAAAATATCAAGTGAACTTTGGCTCAAATTATTTCTTTCCCTTATTCCCTTCAACCTCAAATTGCTTCTTTTATTCATATCTAAGCACTACTGGACAAATGGAAAAAGAGTAACAGAGGAAAAAAAATCCTTAAATCTGTGTCTTCTTTTTCTATGTATTTAATGATTCAAGTACTGTTTACCAGAAAGAGCAAAAATAAAGTAAAATCTAAATTGCTAGATCTGTAAATTGAATGTGTATCCTAAGCTACTACTTACCAATGCCAGCTCTCATGATTTAGAAGCCAGTTGGAAGTAGTTGTTTTGATCTATCAATTCAAATAATCCCTTACAGCAACTTGGCAGTTCATCCAGAAATCATCTTCAGGAAGCCAGTCCTTAAGCTCAAATGAAGGAAGAGGCTGGAAAAGGTCCTTGCCCCTGCCATGGCCAAACGGTGACAACTCAGCCTTGAAGATGAGAACAGGAGTGTGGAGTGTGTGCTGGGTGGGATGGCCAGTGGCTGCAGTCCACAGGGAAGTGTCACTGCTGTGTTACTTTAGAGATGACCACAACAGTATGATTTGGCCCATAAAGGCTGGTTTATTTTCATCCAGTTCAGAGACATGAGAGGTGCATAGAAATAAGCTGTAGACAAGGTATAAAAGCACTCCAAAGGAGGTTGATTTACTCTAGAGGGAAGAAATCATCTTCAGCAATCCTAAATTAAAGTTTTTGGTTTAATCACAATTTTGCCCTAGGGTTTTGGCTGTTCAGAAGAATGAGCTATACAATCTTTTAGTTCTTTGACACTCAAGAACTAACAGTCCTCAGAAATCTGACTTTTTGAAGCAGTGATGCTAAGGAGACAGATACATTACTAACCTGGAGCACCACTTGTCTAGCAAGCAGGAGGTATATTACTGGGCTAAAAGCACATAGTATTGGCTAACATAACTAACTGCAGATTAAAGGCTGCTGTCAGGAAAGCATTTTGGTTCAACCTCAGCTTCCAGCATGGATGGCAGCTGCTCAGTGTATTTAAGGGGTACTCAGATATTGTACGTGTTCATGGTTAGTGAGGTGGTCTGAGTCAGACACTGAATCTTATCAAGGTCAGAAGAGATGACCAGCAAGCAGCTTTTCCGGTCTCCTGCCACTACAGGGAGAGAACACAGGGACAGTGTGGTTATGCAGCTGCTGTTGTTGCACTCCAGACCAACCTGAGAGGTTTCATCCTAGCTCTACATGACTTGTTTCCAACACACTCCACAAAAACTGATGCCTGCAGGCATGTGTGGTACTAGAAACACACAGAGGCAAGGACATAATTTCCCAGAGCTGCCTGCAGACATTATCCTTATTTTTGATCCATGAGACAGCTGAAACTAATGCAATAGGCCCTTGAGTAGGAGAAAAGCTGCTTACCACCATTAAAGCCGCGGAGGATGTATATTCAAAGGAGCCCCCACAAAAAAGACTGTTAAACAAAAGCTTACAGCTCTGTCTATGACCTTGTATGGCATGGTCTCAGGCACTGGAAAAAAGACAAGGGAAAGCAAAAACACCTGGAGTCATCAGAGCATGGTGGGGAATATCTCACTCCCGGCATCTTGCAGAGGCAGTGAGAAACCCCATGCTCAGTCATAGAATTCTTGCCAGTAGCTTGGTACCTCTGCCTCGCTGCAAATCCATTTGAAGAGTGTGTCTGGACTGGTGCCAGAGCATTTAACACCTCACAGAACTGCACTCTCTCTGCATTAAAAATATCATTCAGCTTTTTGTGGCTGCTGGAAACATCAATGGGAAATCCAAGACACAGGCTAATGGGGAAGACATGGTTGTAGGACAGGCCTGTCAACAAAGCTTTTCTAGGAGAGTAGACCACAGCAGAGCTGCAGGTGTTGCATCTGGCCAGCACCTTCTGCCCATGCAACAATCGGGGTGCTGCAAGGCCGTGGAGCTAGATGGCAGCACCAGCTCCTGCTCACAGCCCTGATGGGGCTCACATTGCTGTGAGAGGAGAGGACTGATGAGCTGCATTGGCTTTCCACAGCCTTCCAAGACAACAGGGGACTGGGGCTGTGGATTATGGTGTTGGTGCTATAGACAAATATTCATTAATGATTAAAAATCTTCATTGAACTTCATTAAACCTACTGAACTCATGAGGCTATGATAATGTAAAGAAGTAGCAAAAAAGCTATCTCTTCCAAAAGCTTTGTTTTTACCACCTTGTTTATTATACTCATGGTTTCAAGTGTGAACACTTTGAAGGAGTCAGTAAAATACAGACAGTTAATAGTCACATGAATATCTGCTGTTTAGATCAATGCTCAGCTTCTCCAGTCATCTGTCAGGATTACTCTGATCCCACAAATCCCCATGCTTTTGCTGCAGGGCAGCAGCCCTGTGGAGGAAAAGCTGAAGGATCTCTACCTTTTTTTGCTTAGGACTACGATACAGATTTAACATGCTCAGTGAGTTCGATACGTGATACTCCCACTGCCCTGTGCTGGAAAGAGCAGCGGAGTGCACCTGTTCAGCTGTAGCTGCTAAGGAGAAGCATGTCTGCCTCACAGTCATACTGACAACTGCCTGTTTTCTTTTTCTGCCCAATTTGGAACTGACCATCCGCACTCTTGTGTAAACACTGAAATCTGGGTCAATCAACCTGATGTATGACAACAGAGTGCAACATCTGCCCAGAGCTGCAACTGATCTGTACAAGTATCTGCAGAGTATTTGTCTCTCTGCTTCCCACTCTGCCTCACCACCACTTCAGCAGCCCTTTGGCCCTGCACCATCCATCATCTCCTTGCAACACAAAGGACATCCACCCACCCACCAACCATACATGTGAAATAGTAGGAAATCGTGCAGCTTAGCAGAATCTTAAAAAAAACCCAAACCTTTGAGAAGGAGACAATGTCAAACCTTTGCCACAGAGACAGATGACTCAATCTGATTTTAGCAAAGACAATCACTATTTTTCTATCATACTTTAGATGTAAAAATATAGAAATTGAGTTACCATGTATGCACAGATGAAAGAGGGAAAGAACTTTATGAAAGGACACTAATCTGCTTGACAGCAGAAGCTATTTTTAAATTTACACAGAAAAATGTACAAATAAAAGACCCAGACTTCTGCTCATCTTCCTCTCCTCAATATTTATTATCCTCTACCCAGAAAAATAATTTCCATTTTCCATTTCCCTGAATATCTGAGTTAATATCCCCAGCTTTTTTACAATGCCACATACTTTGTACACAATACAGATACACTGTTTCCTGAGCTAATCTGTTTGTCAGATAGCTTGTCTTCAAACAATTAGCTACATCAGAATTTCTTCATAGCAAATCAATAACTTTGGCTCAGCCAGATATAAGCTTTAGCATGTTGACATGCCTCTCAAATCACAAAAATGGCAAATGCCTGCTACAGTAAGCTTCTTGAAAATAAATTACAGATGCCATACCAAGTAGCCCTTTGATTCTGATTTAGTTTATCCTTACCCTTTCAGTATATCCCTCCAAAATAGAATGAGACAGACATGCTCCATTTACTTGTTTTTGGTTAAGTTGTAATTACTTGAGAAACCTCTTTGAAGCTGCTACTTATCAATTTGAGGAAGACTGGAAAAGTCCAGCCCAGCCCCAAGGTAAGTGAGCTTAAAAAAAAAAAAAAAAAAAAAAAAAAAAAACGAAAAAAAAAGAAAAAAAAGAGACACGTATGACAGAGAAAGAAAAAGCTAATGGAACAGAACGCTTGTTACAATACACGCTTCATGTAACATATATTGCATAACCAGTCCAGGTCACTTTTACCAGACTCATGAACTTGGACTGTGATCCATGCAAGAAAGAAAGCAGTACATACAAGACAAGGGCCAAGTCTAGGTAAAATCTGTGTCTTCTGAATTTAGAGCATGTAAAGTCTTTTATCTTTTCATGAGTTTGCCCAAATACTGCATTTCCTCTTTTAAGAAAAAACTTTAGGATCAAATTTAATAAGGCTGCAGAAATCATGTGCCACTGAAAAAAATAATTAAAATATTTCCCTGATTTCACAATTATCTTTGAAGAGAAGTCCCTCACCCCTAAGATGAAGCAGGAACCCTGGTGATGGTGGTAGATTTGTTTACCACATGTGATGCCAAGCATACAGTGAGCAGTGGAGGGTAAGACAATTGGTTATAATCAGTCCAGTTATCACAGCTTAATAAGTCACTGCTGATTTGTGGAAGTCCTCATGCCTGACAACTTTCATTTTCTGACTGAGGCAACTGCAAAGGTAGCATGTTAACTTTTACCTGTTTTCATTACATGAAACATTTATAAACAAATACAAGCACATTTCACAAGTAATCTCATGACTAAGTTTTGAATAAAATTATTACAATGCCCCTCATTTAATGTTTTCAAGCAATTTTTTGCAAATAAATATCAGTTGGAGGCCACAAACATTTACCTAGTGCTGCTAGGTGTTCTGGTGGCAAATTTTGTGTCAAGCAGTCCTAGTTAAATCATTACGTTTTTCCTGTAGTGATTTTATGTAAAGATTTTATGAGCCTGCGAAAGAAATTGCAGAAAGTCTGTATATTTTTCTCCTTAGCCATAAGCTGCTTCTGTGCACACTTCAGAAGAGCTGAGTTATCAGCATGACAGGGTGTTGCATAGGGGCCAGCCTCTGCGGAGTCAGCTGTATGCACTGCAAGCGTCTCTAAACATGCACGAGAAATCGCTGTGTATGGACCAGAGAGTAAAACCAAGGCTAAGCTTGCATTAAAAACATTCACAAAAATGACAAGCTGTTTGCTTTTCCTGAATGAGGTATCACTGTTGCATGTCCTGTACAGAGAGGAGACGCAGTTCAAGAACTGACAAAACATACATTTTTTTAAAACATTTTATCTCTTTTTATTTGTTTGTCCTGATGGTTTGCTACAGGCAGAGGAGGTATTCAGAAATAGAACTGCACGATACAGACACAGGCAGCAAACTAAGCTGGCGGCATGAAAGGTGTATCTGAGAACACAGAGTTGACGGAGTCAGAGTCGGATTTTGTTCGAGTGGTTTTTAAGATACTCTCTGTAATGACACTGTCATTAGGAAACAGTTTTACTTTCCCATTCTGACTCTGTTTTGGTTCGTGCACGGGTTCCAGGAACACCACCCGTTTACCAGTGCTAGCCTTCTTCTCGTCGGCTGGCAGCTCTTGTGGCAGTGCAGAATTCAGTATGGATGGGTGGGCACTGCTCTGGTTGAGCTTCCTCTTCTTCTTTTTTGCCTTACATTGACACGGGCAGGGGGTCAGATAGAGATACAGCAGCACTAAAATAATACTGGCCACACAGGCAGCAAGAGTGGTAAAAGCTGTATTAAATGCTTCATGAGCGTGGGATCTGTTTACTGTGAAATTGCTAACATTTATTCTGACCTCTATGGTTTCATTTAATAGTCTTTTCTTATTTATTGCAATGCAGGAATACAGCCCTGAGTTCTCTAGCTGGGCATCTGTTATCTCCAGGCTGCCATTAGGAAACACCTTGAAGTTATCGGTCTCCCTGTCTGGCTCCAGCAATCTATTGTCTGGACTAACCCAAACAAACTGTGTGCCCGTACCACTAATTCTGCTGTCACAGTGTACAATCAGCCTGTCACCAACCTGGGCATCGTGAATAAACCCAAAGGCTTGGAAAGAGCTGTTGACGGTACTTTCAGAGCAATTCATATCATTGTCGTACAGCAAAGGCAGTTTATTATGACCTCTTGGGTCTGACTGCAACAAACAGCTGTACTCATTTTTGAAGTCCACCACTGAGCTGAAATGCCTTTGATACCAGTAGATTAGCATGGAGTACAGGACACAGTCACAATAGAATGGGTTGCCATGAAGATAAATTCCACTAAGTTGTTTGGCTGGCACTGAACTCAGGCGCTGAATAGGCATCGTCTGGATGTGATTGAAGGAAATGTCCAGCAACCCAAGGTCTGTCAGTTTATGTTTTCCAACATATAAGTCCAGTGGGAAATGTGAGACCAAATTGTAGCTTAGGTACAGTTTCTGTAATTTGTACAATCCTCCAAAGGCTAAAGACTCAATCTGTGTTATTTGATTGTTGTACAGCAGGAGAACCTCCAGTGCCTTTAGCTCCTGAAACACAGGGCTGCCCAGTGTTTTCAGGCTGTTCGACGACAAGTCTAGATACTTCAGATTCGGAGTTGTGGAAAAGCTTCCAGTGCTAATGCTGCTAATGCTATTATGATTGACTATTAAAGTGTTCAGTTTCTCAGACAGCACTGGGACCCATTCAGGCTCCAAAATCCCAATTCTGTTATAACTCAGATCCAGCCTTTTCATACATTTATAAAGATTTCCTGGCACTCGAGTGAGGTTCTTATTTGTGCAGCTTACGATATCACTGGCACAGATGCAGGCTGCTGGACACATCCCCGGGGCACTGCCACAAACACTCACGGTGAAGACCAAGAGGCAGGCAAGTCCTTTGCAGTTCACTTTAAAAACTCCAAGTCGAGTAGGAAGTGTCCGCCAGTTTAAAGACATTGTCACTGTCTTTTAGCTGCCTTCCAGTGCTCCTTGCCACAGATTACTTGTGCAGCTAGCTTTGCACTCGTTGCTGTCAAAAGAGGGATACAGAGGTACAGCACGTTAATATTTACCATTCATACTCTGCATGATTTCCTATGCCTTTTGAAAAATACAGGGAATTAATCCTTAGGGTTTCATATGATTAACGGTAAAATCTATTTCTAAGGTGATGTAAACTTAACATTGGTTTCATGTAAAATATGAGATTCTGTATTCATGTCTCAATAGATATACTGTACATATACAGTAGATACAGCATTTTTTGTCTTCAAAAAGAATGCAACTATTCAGTCTTGGACAAAGTAATGCAATTTCTGACAGTTCTTCTAAAAAAATTAGAAATGTTCTTCTGTGGAGCATAACTTGGCAATGACATCCCCTACCTGTTTCCAAACCAACACAGACAGAATTCCCAGGAGAGGAAAGAAAAAGCCTCATCCTAAAATGTTTTTTTTTCTTGTCTAGTGGGAAGCAGTTACAACATGCTTTTCTACAATCAGAAAATGTCACACTGTTTCAAGCAAAGAATTTTCTCAGTCTTTCCAGCTTTAAATGTCATATGAATTTCCTTTATTTTTTTTTAAATTCAGTAACTTATGGTTCAGGTAGCAACAGCCTATTTTGAAAGTTATTAAAGTTGTTCAATAGCAATATTTTGTATTCTGCTTCTTCTACCTTTGCCAATATAAGTAATGAGGAAGCAATCTATGCCTAGTGCTTACCTCAGGCACAGGTTTTGGGAACATTCAGTAAGGATGAGTCAGCTGTTTCTCAAAACTTAATAAAGAAAAATAGTATTTTGCTTATATGTAGATAGAAAAACCCCAACCATGCTCTTTTCTGAGAATATTTTAGAGTCAGTATTGTTTGAAACAGGGACATAAGATTTGGCACAGTAGTGATTCTGTGCTTTTTACCATCTTCTGAGAAAATGTACATATACATAGCAGAGGAATAAATGTTCCTGTTCATTCTTGGTCTCCCTGGTACCTGTTTAGAGTTTCTCAGTAAATTCACAGGTGAATTCATCTGCATTGATTATTGTCACACTTTCAGAGTTTAGATGTGGTATTCAGCCCCCACATTATTATCCCCACCACCTGCTGGAGCAGTATCTGAGCAGGGCAAACCCTGCAATGTCTGCTCTGCGCTGCTGACAGTGGCTATGGCCAGGAGCCTGTGGACAGTGGAATGAAGAGAAAGAAGCAGCCTTGGATGGAAAGGAGGAGAATAAAAGAAGAAATTTTATTCTCTGATGATGCAAAATGGATGAAGAAAAGATGAGCCTTGAGGGCAAAAAAAAATAAAATCAAGACCTAAATGGTGGAGGGCAGCAGGGCAGAGGGATAAGGAAAGAAGGGGAGAGAGAGAAGGGTAAGAGACACACAGGGAAGCAAATGCAAAACCAGGGGAGGTGGATGATAATGGAGCACCATCACAGTTACTAAAGAAACTGAGGAGGAGGTAGTCTGAGGATGCAGAAGTCAGTTAAGACATATGAGACTGGAAAAGCAGATGAGAAGGGTATAAAGAGAAAGAAGAGGACTAAGAAAAAGACAAGAGTTTCAGGAGGTAAACCTTAGAGCACACCACTCCAGAAAATTTACATCTGCTACCTAAGAACCTAAAAGTACCAATGCAATTAATTAATATATGCAAAAAGCAAAAATTTTCACTCCTCCTCAGTTCTTTATTTCCCTCTTCTGTAACCCTCTGCCAATTTGGCAGGCTGCTGTCTTCTGCTGACAAATCTACTCTTAAATCAAGTGGTAGAAGATGTGTTATGAAACTAAAGCACTGAATCTTCTAATGACCCATGAAAAGAAGAAATATGAAGGCAGTATGGGAAAATGGGACATTTCACTTTTCACAAGAACTTATATATACATTGATTTTGTTTGCATTCCAAAAAAAAAAAAAAGAAAAAAACAAAAAGAAAAAACATTAAGAGAATTGTAAGACTGCCAAGTCAAATACTCAAAAGTAAAGTGTCACAATTACATTTTTCTTTCCATTTTAGATTTTACATACAGTCCTTGGTTACATGATTGCTCAATTTTCCCCCCAAAACCTTTTGTGACACTGTACACAGGTTCTGAGGAAGAAGAGGGTAAAGAATGGCGATTACATCAAGAGCTTGATAAATCCTTATCCCTGGGAACTGCAGCTGTCCTAGCCTTTGCCACAAAATTCCTGTGAGATCAGGCAAACTATGTGAACTGGTGACTATTACAAAATAATGAACATGTTACAGTCACCAGCTAGGCACTTATAAAATAAGGAACCTCAGCATATTAAATTTGGGAAGGACTGATCTGAAGAAGCGCTGAGGTGAGAGTCAAAATGCTGTGACTCTATCAGGCACTTCTGATTGCACAGGAATCCCTTGTTTACACAAGGGATATACTAACATGATTTTAACGACAGAAATATTGTAAAAATAAATGGATTGGTTTGAATTAAAGTTTAATATCAGGATTCATAAATTTCTCTAGGCTTTTAAAGTCTCCTGAAGCCTCTAACTGCATGGAGTTTTCAATGGAAAGTTAGGAATCTAGAGGAGTATTTTTTAACCAGTCCTAAGCTCCTTACTTAGTTGTTTTTGTTAGTTAGGTAGCAACAATTAATAGACAGCTTTTCTAGAAGGTGAAACCTATGAAGCATTAGAGAAACTGCCATCAAAAATAATTCTGTACCAGTGTGGATTTGTATGGCATACAGACATAAGGCACAATGAAAACATATTGGCAGATGAAAAAGGTATTTAGTAATTGCTCATTTACTTAGTCTACTGCATGAAGCAAGGCATCTCAAAACTGCATTACCATAAAACCACACGCCTGAAGACTGGATTAGAAAGCATCCCCAAAACACTAGATGAACAGTTGCTGCAAAGATTGCCCTTCCCACTAACATGACAGTGCCTGATTCTGCAAGCTATGCAGCCTAATTTTTAATGTAACTGCACTTGCAACAAGGGAATGGCACTTGAAAAAAAAATCATCTCCCATGTTGAATACACTGGAGATGCTCCAAATGGGACATACTAGATCAATGCCCAGGTTTGTAAGGGTTGCCAAATTTAATACACTAGATAACCTTGCATGTTTGCTACTCTGTCCATGCCTACAATTATCTCATCAGAAACTCCAAGCTAGTCTGCAACCAAATCCCATGGGCAGACATAGCTCAGTCACTGGTATATATTAGCATAATATCTTTTAGTTCTAAGGAGCAAAAACAGTTTACAAGGGCTGAAAATTGGATTGTCCATTTTCAAAGCTCACTGGAGTTGCAAAATGAAAACTGTTTCAAATAACTTGCCTTGTCTGGAAGGGCAAATCCAAATTATAGACATCCTAAACATACCACAGGACACACAAGAGTATTTAGAGAGTACTCTAATGAGCAGAAGCCGTCCTTTCCATGCCCAGCTCACAGTGTAGTGCCTACACTCCCAACAGCTTCTTTGCTCTTTTGGAGAGTAGGACTGTTGAGCTGCAACTTGCTCTTCAACCTGTCTTCCCCACATCTTCTGCACAAATTACCCAGGATGTTCTGCAAAGCCAAGCATGTTTAACATAAGTATCTACAGGTACGTGATCACTTGAACTTACTCAAAGTGTCTGCATTAACATTTCTGGGTTGTAATGTGTTAAGTGGCAAGAAGAACAAAGCCTACAATTAGCCCTATATAAAAAAACCTCACATTTTGTTTCATCCCAGTAACACTACTTCAGGTCTTAGAGAAGTCTTATTTTACAGATTTCAATATTGCATATTTTCTTAAGAGATATTGCTATTGAATACTATCAGCTAACATGTGCCAACAGACTTTGGCCAAGTACTTCACCATTATTTCTCAATGAGCCGGGTAGATACCTTTTCTGATTTATAGTAAAGTGACGAGCATGGTTGGGAGTTTTGTTCTTGAATTCTGTTCAAAGAAATAATTTTTTGGTGATGTTAAAGTGCAATATTTTAAGTTCAGTGCCAAAACCACATTACTCTCTGAGGTGATTCATCTGAACAGTAATGGTGCACATGCTTCTTAACTGTTCAAAAAGAAAGGCGGGACATATCCTGCTATCGTAGGGAAAATTCTCCAATTGATTGACTACAACCAATCACATTCTAGAGAAGCTAAGGAATTGGTTTGTGGTTTTGAACCTTTTAATGTGTTTGTTGTTGTTTTTTGTTTATTTCTGAGGGGGTAGTTTGTTGTTTTGTTTTTAAAAGTACGGAGCACCTATACCTGCTTATGGAAAAGGGGAATGTAGGCAACATGCAGTCTCACCATCAGTTATCACATGAAGATCAACTAATGTCCTAAACACTCCTTTCTCTGGGCTCGCTCTCCCACTAATGTTACATTAACAATATTTATACACCAGTTTTCTCATCCTCTGCAAGTACCTTCAGGCTTACTGCTGTTTCTCCAAGGGAATGTGTTCACCAAACTACCTCTCCCAGTCCATTTGAGACTTTGCTAAAAAATCCTTATGTAGCACATCTCTTAATTTAACAGTGAATTGGACTGGAGATCAAAATTCACCGGAATGATTTTGCAAACACTGCTATTTGTCTTTTCACTGTTAAAAAAAAAAAAATCTAAAAGCAGATTTAATTCCTACTGTAAAGCATTCTCCTGTACATTGGTGATGCAAATAATCCCACATCTGGCTGGTACTTTCTGCACAGTGAAAATGCAAGTATTTGCACTGCTGCCTGCTGTACCACTGCAGGAATAACGTTGAGCCCCTAGAGAGATCAAGCACTTGAAAACATTAAAGGCCACCATTCACCCTCCAGAAGGTTCACACCATTTCTACATCCCCTACCACATTTCTACATCCCTTGTACCACATTTCCTGTGACTTCTTGAGTGTTGCCTCACTCTCACCAGCCCACAAGACATTAATATATCTCTGCACCTCTCATTGACTTTCAATATCCACACAGGTGCTCTCCCCCTATACCAGTCTACATATCAGATGAATTAGGGCTGTACCAGTCAAGTATAACACTACATGAAATAAAAAAATGATGGCCCAGGTGTTCATTTTCTCACAGCCCTACTTTTTTTTCTGGTATGACATTTGACAAAGGTTCCTCATGAACTCAGAAGCAAAAGTGATTTTTTGAATGGAGTTTTAATAAATTATAACAACAATGTTATACAAGTATAATTATTCATGCTTTTAGTCCCAACTTTATGAATCCTGTTCAAGTACATGATAAAGCCATTAATTACATATAGACTAATGGCATCCTATGCAATTAGTATTTTTAAAAGTTACATTTTTAAGGAAGGTCTGCGTAAATTCACATTCCTTGTGTGAGTGTGATACTGTCAGAGGAAATATTCATTCAGCAGCCACCTCGCCTCAGCCTCCAGGCTCTACTCTGCCTTTATCACTCCTGAGTGGAAAAGGCACTCTGCATCAAATCTTCCTGACAGCTGTGCTCAGCATCCCTGACTCAACAGATACAGATTACCCAAACATCGTAATCCATGAGATTTAGTGACATGATGGATTGAACAGCAAAGACTGTTGGTGAGCTACATCTGGGAGACATCTTGATACACTGCACTAAATCCCTGAACTGGGCTAAACTGTGCTTGGTGTAGGACCTAACAGTGATGAAAAAATGGCTTTACATCATATTTGCAGCAAGCTGATCCTGAGATCAGCAAGGCAAATGGAGTGTTCTCTCTGGCCAGCATCTGGCCAGACCTCAATCATGCTGAATTAGAGATTAATTTGTCCTAGTAACCTTAGCCAGATAAAACTATCATCTCCCACTAATCCCTCACTAAAGATTGAATTTCCTTGAAGAGAGATTTTTTTTTTCCTGAAACACGGTAATTCGCTTGTCTTAAAGAAAACCGAGACACAGAAGAGCAACTGGGTGACAGAGCCTCAGCTGGAATAATCAACAGTCTCTTTACAGCAGTACCAGGTACATGAAGTCAACATCTCTGCAGCTCTTATCCCTCTGAGAGAGTACAAGGGAAATATGCATCAGTGAAACAACAAATTCATCCCTTTTGCCATGTTACTTCGTGAATCAAGCTGCAACCAAGCTTCAACCTACAAATTACTTCAGTTGCTAAGGAGATCAGTAAATAATTAAGAAAAATGCAATGATAAGTGGCAGTGTCTATTACTGCATCAGTAAACAGTCTCCAAGCAATGTCAGATCTTACAAAAGTTTAGTTGCCCAGAGAAGGATCCTCACCGCCTCCAAAAATTTATCTGAGGGCCAAACTTCACACAGCCCCCCCTTGGGGGGGGTCTCCTGCCAGTCTCACGGCGGGGACTGTCCGCTGCAGCCCCAGATTCCTACCAAGAGTCGGCAGAGGGCAAAGTTTCGGCGAGCCCAGCGACCGAGCATCGGACCGGGGGCACCCACAAGCATTCCGAGGGGTTTCTGACCGACTGCCCCGGGCAGGCGCGGCCACTGCCGCCCTTCCGTAGCGGAGGCAGGGAGCGGCTCTCCCCTGCCCGCTGCCGGGCTGCGCTCGCCTCCGGCGGCTCCTCTCAGCCCCGACTCCTGCCCCTCCGGACCCTGCCCCCGTCATACCCCGGCTACCGGGGCGACGTCTGCTCCGCCACCCCGCCGGGCAGCGTTACCTGGAGCTTCCGATGGCCGCTTCATGTCCGGGGAGCGCGATGCCGGCCCCGCCGCCGCCTCCAGCCCCTGCCCCGCATGCTGCGCTCCGCTCGGCTCCGGGGGAAGTTGCGGGACGCCGGGAGCGCGGCAGCGGCTCCGTTGCGCTCCCCCGCGGGCGCAGGCAGTGCTGGCCCGCTGCCCCCGGGAATGGAACCGAGGCCCGGAGCTCTGCACCGGCGGCTGACGAGCAGGAGGGCAGGCAGGCGACTCCCACTCACGGTGGAGACACAGTGGGTTTTTNGCTCCGGCCGCGCTCCGCGCCCGCCGCAGCCCCCGCCGGCCTCGGGAGCGTTCCGCCGCCCGGCTGGGCTCTGCCTCTGCGCTGCACGGCCGCCCGGCCCGCCTGCGGCTCCTGGGGGCAGAGAGCCCGGGGAAGCCCCTTTGTCGGGAGGGCGCAGCCGAAGACGCAGTTCGTCGTTAAAAATGCATCAGAACTCCCTGTGTGTGGAGATGGAGCCGCGGGGTGTTCGTACGGCGCGGATAAATGTAAAAGGCATTGTGTTAGCTCTTAGAAATCGTCCTCCGGTTAATTAAATGGCCAAACTCCACGGAAGCTCCGGAGTAAACTAGGCTTTGATCCGAACGGAGGAGTCTCTCAAATTATAAAAGGGGTTATCTAAAATTAATTGCCATGTACAGGGATTTTCTTGACCGTGGAATCTGTGAGAACTGCTGCAAATCAAATTGAGAAGTGTGACCAGATCATGAAGAGGCGAAGCTGCGGCTGAAAGCCAAAGAACACATTTACTTCTGTTTCACACCGATTTTAACCTCCCTCGGCCAAGTTTCTCACGACATTTCCATCGTAATTTAGAGTACCCTACATTTAGAGACTGAAACTGAACACAGGCTACTTTAATAAATAACAGACATCGTGGATTTGTTATACAGTTTATAAAACAGTTCTCAGCAAATGGGCTTGCGTATTAAAGCTGCTCCAAATCACGCTTTTCTTTTAAGGGCATATAGCAAGGTGGTTTTTAATATGAGGATTCGTGGCTACATATAAAACTAAAAGGCTCCTTGTCCTAGAATTCACCCTACGGGCAAACTAAAATTCTTTAGTACGATACAAGGTGTGTGTTAAAGGTCTGATTCAATATAGATCAAAGCCTGGTGAGATATAGGTGATACTGCTATTGATTTAAAAGGCTTTCTGAGCACTACCTTATCATAAAAATTCAGTTTTTCATTCAGCATTCTTATTTTGTGCTGAATTTCTATGCAGTTAGGCTATAAAGCACTGAAGTAGTTTTAATCTTGAGGTTATTGATTGAACACTGACCTGTTTCAGACTCTCCATTGGAATATTCATTTGTTTACAGAAGCTTGTTGTCTTCATTTAGACTAAACCATTAAACTTCCCTGATGACCTTGATACTACAAAATACTGGGTAAAATTTAAGTTGATCGCATTACCAATACAGTCTGAGGAAGAGGGTAATCACTTTTGTAGTCTTCCCTCTCCTGCTTTTAAACTGAAAATATTTGAGCCTGAATTCTTCCTAAAGACTTACTTATGGAATGAAAACTCCTTCTGTGTTAGCATATGGAGTAGCTGTCCATTTGTGAGTTTTGTGCACACTTCGATTGAAGTAAACTGGTTTTAGAATACTAAGGATTTTTATTGCAAATTGTTCAGACCTCAGTAAGTGTGGAGGAATGGTAGGTGCAAAGTGACAGTACTGCTTGTAGCTAAGTTAGTTAGATTCCAGCTATGAGATCTGAGCGTAGTAATAATTGCTCTGGGGAAGGCAGGATTCAGATCAAAGTGAAGTCCAATACTTAAGACAATTAGAATTTTGATTTCCAATTTTATTTTTCTTGTTAATGCTGACTGGGATCTGCTTTTTATATTGGAGATCTCAGGGCTCAGATGCTCAAAAAATTGATGGGAGTTGTGATCATCCTTTCATGAGTTGCTCAGCTTACAGAGAGAGGCCATCTGCCAATAAACAGACTGCAGAGAAATCATGATCAAGGGATGTATCGAACAGTCTGAAAGGAGTTCAGAACCACAGGATTCTTGTAAGTCTGGAAACAGCTGGTTGTAAGCCCAGCAATTCTTTGTTCCCACTGAATGCTGACAAATTTGAACATGGCATGATGCAATCTTTATCTTTGTGCTATTTCACATAAAGGTGCATAAAAGCATAAAAGTGCTTTTGTCACTTGTTACATAGCAAATTAGAAGAAAGATTGCTTTTAAAAATCTAATTTGGATGAGAACAATTGATATTTATCTTTCGTCTACCAAATAGCACTCATGTGAAAACAGTACCTCTCCAAAATCTTTGTTGATCATACATGGGTGCAAGCTGTGTGAAGCTGACAGTACATTAATTAGTATGTGAAACCTCTCTTTTGATAATTTGTACAAATGTAAGGTTTCTGGCATCACCAATTGAGATTCTTATTGCAGAGAATTGCTGATAGCTGTCTGCTCCTTTTGAAGCCATCAGGATCCTGCCTGTGTTTCCCTGCCCCTGCACCAATCTGTCTGTTAGACTGGAAGCTTTTCAGTGCTTGTTTTCACATCCTGTGCAGTGCCAGCCAGACTGATAGGGTTTGATAAGGTCTTTTAATAACAATATTTACCATGTGATCTTGAAAGTCCCCACAAATGCAGAAATGCCTCTAGTATCTTCAATATTAAGTTTCCTTATTAAAACCACAGATTTATTACAGTTGTATAATGAAATTGATCATTAAAAGACTTTTTCAAAAGCCATTTGGCTGCAGGGAGTTTACAATACCTTCATGAACAAGCAATGTACTACTGGGCTAGAGATTAATTAGGAGGGGGTTACTGAAAAAAAGAAATATCCTCCTCCTCTCCTCTTACACTCTGCTCCTGGCAAGGGCATGATTTTTCTGCCATAGTGCTCATGCAGGAATAAGGATTTCCAGCCTCCAGAGTTAATTCCTGGCTACATACATTATAGCCATTAGATATCACACAGTAATAAGGGTCAGAGAGTCATATTCCTTTTTCTGTGACTCCCCTGTCTTCATCCTGAATTAATTCTGTTTCAGTGTAAGTCCAGTCTGGGGGTTAGGGTACTTCAGTGAGCTGGAAGAGGTGGCCTGCAGTCCCTCTGCATGAACTCTAAGCCCCTAGAAGAAAACAGGGATGCAAGTTGCACGAGGACTTAAACACAGATTTGTGAGTACCTGAGGGGAGTCCTCTTTCCCCAGCTGGCACAAATATTTTCAGTAAAGTGTACACCAAACAATTTGACAGTGGTTAGTGGGCCAAGCCCCTTAGCGGCAAACACATGGGCCATGGATCCTGTCTGGACTTCACTGTGAGACACAAGCACACATGCTTGGTCCTGTCAAGGCTCTAACACTTCTGGCATGCCCTGAAGCAAAGCATGTCCTTTGCCCCGCCTGTGTGACTCTAAGAATCCTGCAATGCCTCAGGGGATGGAGACTACAAAAAGCAGGTTTGGCAGGGATGGCTGTGACAGACAAGTGTTTTAAGGCTCTTATCAGATGATAAAACTGTCACTTGAAAGTTGCAGTTGCTCTTAGGATAATTTATTTTTTCTGGCTGAGATGGAGTTCATTTTCCCCACAGCAGCCCTCACTGTTCTGGTCTTTGCTTTGGTAGCTAGAAAGGTTGTTGATAACACACCAGAGCTTTGGCTACAACTGAGCAGTGCTGGCACAGCATCAGCCCTGTCTCTCAGCATTTCCCCCCATCCATGAGTAGGCTGGGGGTGGGCAAGATCCTGGGAGAGGACACAGCTTGGCCAGCTGACTCAGCTGAAGGAATATTCCATACCATATGGTATCAACTCAGATGTAAAAGCTAATAAAAGGAGGAGGAAGGGTGGACTTTCATTATTTACAATGTTTGCTTTCCAAAGCAATTGCTACATGTGCTGCAAGCCTGCTTCCTGGGCAGTGTCCTGACATTTCTTGCTGGTGTGAAGTAGAGAATAAAATTATTNACTGTTCTGGTCTTTGCTTTGGTAGCTAGAAAGGTTGTTGATAACACACCAGTGCTTTGGCTACAACTGAGCAGTGCTGGCACAGCATCAGCCCTGTCTCTCAGCATTTCCCCCCATCCATGAGTAGGCTGGGGGTGGGCAAGATCCTGGGAGAGGACACAGCTTGGCCAGCTGACTCAGCTGAAGGAATATTCCATACCATATGGTATCAACTCAGATGTAAAAGCTAATAAAAGGAGGAGGAAGGGTGGACTTCATTATTTACAATGTTTGCTTTCCGAAGCAATTGCTACATGTGCTGCAAGCCTGCTTCCTGGGCAGTGTCCTGACATTGCTTGCTGGTGTGAAGTAGAGAATAAAATTATTAGTTTTTCTCTTTGTTCATGTGCATGCAACCTTTTCACTTTTGTTTTAGTAGATTGCCTTGTATCAGCCTATGAGTCGTTTTCCATCTTATTTTCTCACCCCGTTTAGTTGGGAAGGGGGAGTGATAGAGTGGCATGGTGGGTACCTGGCATCCAGCCAAGGTGAAGCCACCAAAAATGATGATGATAAGGTTGAGTTCCTATGGGTAAGGATGAGGGGGAAGGCTGAAAAGGCAGACGTCCTGGTGGAAGTCTGTCACAGACCATGCAAACAAGATGAAGAGGTGAGTGTAGCCAGGTGGGGCCCATCTCTTCTACGNGGTGTGAAGTAGAGAATAAAATTATTAGTTTTTCTCTTTGTTCATGTGCATGCAACGTTTTCACTTTTGTTTTAGTAAATTGCCTTGTATCAGCCTATGAGTCGTTTTCCATCTTATTTTCTCACCCCGTTCAGTTGGGAAGGGGGAGTGATAGAGTGGCATGGTGGGTACCTGGCATCCAGCCAAGGTGAAGCCACCAAAAATGATGATGATAAGGTTGAGTTCCTATGGGTAAGGATGAGGGGGAAGGCTGAAAAGGCAGACGTCCTGGTGGAAGTCTGTCACAGACCATGCAAACAAGATGAAGAGGTGAGTGTAGCCAGGTGGGGCCCATCTCTTCTACGAGGCAGCCAGTGACAGGATGAGAGGACATGGCCTCAAGCTGCACCAGGAGAGGTTCTGGTTGGACATAAGGAATAATTTCTTCCCTGAAAGTGTGGTTAAACATCACCCAGGAAGGTAGTGGAGTCAGCAACCTTAGAAGTGTTCAAAAAACAACTGGAGATGGCACTCAGTGCTGTAGTTTAGTTGTCATGGTGGTGTTGGTCAAAGGTTGAACTCAATGATTTTTGAGGTCTTTTCCAACCTTAATCATTCCATGATTCCTTTTGGCTCTGCTTTTCAACCAGTTTGAAGCTGTACCCTGAGAATAACTCTCCTGTTCTACCAGGACACTACTCCCCAGACTGCTCAGTCTCCAAGGAATCAGACTCTTTTCTTCTTATTTTTTTTTTTTTTTTCCTGCTGAAAAGCTCCTTTTTTACTCCCACATGGAATGAATGCTATTTATTAGACTAAGGACAAAGAAAATGAGTCTTTAGACCAGTGTGGGGATGTGAGAAGACTGTACTCCCTCCATACCTGGACAAGTGGTTCCTCGCTCTCCATACTTAGGCATTCAGAGCTGACTTTTCTTCCTGCTGCTCAGACATATTCTGTTGCTCCCTGCTTTCACTTTCATAGCTCTGCAGATCTGGAGGGGATGTTTGAGGACATCACCTGTCCACCAGTGCCACTTTTTCTCATTCTATCCTCAGAATTGCCATCATCTGATAAGTACTGTTGAAAAGGGAGTAAGAATGGCTAATGTTGAGCTTCTAATTAGGAGTGTGTATAGTTCAGAATAAAATATTTATACTACTTTTCTTTGCTGATATAGCCCTGACTTCTGGCCCTTTCTACGTTCAAATTCATCTTTAGTACTCAAAATATAAAAATTCCTCAGTTTGGCAGATTTGCTGTTACTTGCAGTCCTCCCTGATGTCTTTGTTTTCTCAAGGATTTCATAAGTCCAAAGATAGGAAAAATATCATCAGATATATCTTAAATATCTCTGTTTATGAAATTGATTTACTTTACTTGCTGTGTGCTGGCACTATCAAGTTTGTGTATAACTTACTGAGCATGCAGTTTATGTCCTGAATAATTTCTAAAACACTGAAAGAGCTTAAACTGAGATATTCTCCATTCAAAGGCATGTTTCATACATTGAATGAAAAATAAATGAACATTCCGCGATGAGTTCTTATTTTGAGATAGATTTGCTCCTGAAATCAAAGTTTGGAAAAATGGAGGTGTCAGTGGCTTCGTGTGCCTTGTGGATTTTTAGGGTCTGTAAGTATTTCAATTTGCAAGTCTCAAAACCACCTCGTTAAGTGGTATTCAAATCTTCTGAGCATATTTATATGCAAAGAAGGCATTGTTAAGCACTGGAGGATAATTTATTTTCATTTTCTGTTCTGTAGGCAACCCTTGAGAAAGTGTTACAAATTAACAGTAAGTTATTGGCTCACTGAATTGAGCCTTTAAAAGTAAGGACATTTGGGAAAGTAATTTGTCATGGCCTTGAGCAGTCTATTTTAAAGCAGTATAGTAGCTTTTCTATGATAACAGGTAACTTAACCTTTAAAAAGCAGTTCTTCATGCAAATAAAGCTGGGTAATGGACTCTAAAAGGTGATTTTGCATGCCCTCAGGCATCACTTATTTCTTGGAACACTATGTCTCTCTCATATATCCAAAATAAAGCAGGAAGTCGTTTTAGAACACCAGATTCATTTTGCATTATAATGGAATGTAGTGACGTCCTACAGTAACTGTAAAATATTGTCTAAAGAGAGAACATGCAAGTGGATTTTCTAATGAAACATGGATACTACCCCACAGCAATATATAAAGTATTTGCGAATACTCTAGATTGGCAATATCAGTCATGAGGTAAAGGAAGATGGACTATCTCACTCTTGGCTTTAATTATTCATGGATACATATAGTGTCTGTATTTATCAGGAGTTATAGTTCAAACCCATTTTGTGGATATGCAGCACTGGTAGGAGATTGAGAAGGTTTTCGAAGTATCTTATATTGAGTGTGTGACTCATTTAATTGGCTCCTACGTCCTGCTCCCCCTCATACTTTTCATGGTACTTTTCTGCACATTTTCTGTCTCATTACAAGACCCCACAGGCTGAATATGACAGATCATGAATGGTCAGTCTTAAACATGATCTGTTAGGTGAGTGTGCCTGGACTTACAGAGTGGGAGAAAGCACAGGAGGTGGTGCATTGCATAGAAAAAAAAGAACAAAAATTAAAAGCAATTAAACGGCCCATCTAGAAGATCAGTACAGCCTTCCTCTACATCTCCTTTTCCCTGAGGTGTGAGCTGTGGGCTTCCGTTCTGAGACCAGTGTGTGGAACCTCAGATCACAGTGCCACAGGATTCTCCAGGCTGACACAAAGACACCAGATCTAGTAGAGCAGTGCTGTGAGTTTGCTCAGGGGGTGTGTGGGGGTGTACCTACATGTCTGAAAAGGACAGACAAGTTTCTGACACAAACTCCTTCAAAGGGGTGTTAAAGATCTGTAACTCCATATGACAATGAGTTACAGCTGCAAGTTGACAAAAATACTTTGTAGGAGATGTAGAACCAATGTATTATTTTTGCATTTTATAAAAGAAGAAACCAAATCTTCTAACAACTATGATGCCTTTTGCCCAGGCTGTGTCCTTTTAAACTCAGATGTTCTATTACTACCTTTTAACAAGTAGCTGACAAATAACATAGGAAAACTAAGTAGGAAAGAAATAAAATTGTATATTACTTTAGTGTACAACACTCGCTTTGCAAAGGCATCATAAAAGATGCCTAGTAATCCAGGCTAAAACTGCTTTGACTTTGCCTCAATAATAACAGGGATGGGCACAACCATCCATTAATATTAGTTACTTGTGAAAAAAAAAGGATATAAAGAAAAATCTGTTCAAACTGTCACTAAGATCCTGGACATGAAGGCAGGTTCTGTGCTTATTTCTTTAGGCAATATATCATCTGGAAATAAAAGGACACATTGCCCATTATTCATAACCATGCATCTTGAAAGCAGCAAGAGTGACTGTAAGGCTAGAATTTTGTTTGTATGCAGACTCGTGTTCTTTATGCTGCTTGTTCTTTTTGTTACAACCATAAACCAACACAATCCACTGCAGCAACTCCATAATGTATCTCCACATGCATCTCCATAATGACCATGTACTGCCTTCTTGTTTGCAGTGCCTTTGGGAATGCTGGGGTGACCCCTCACATGGAGCATGCTTCTGACCCACTTCAGATTTTGCAGAGAACCTTTCTCTTCTTTCAGTTTCAGGACAGAAATGATTGCAGTGTTGTTCAATGCAGTTTGCTCTGAAGTAAACTTGTTTTTGCAGAAATTGGAATTCCCTGTCCTGCTGTCTCAGTCTTGCTTGTGTCTTGTGCAGAGGTAGCAGTCAGAATCAGCATCTGTTTTAGGCTAAGTTCATGGTAAGACATCCCTGAGAGTCCCCTTTAAACCTGATATTTCTGAGAAGGGAAATATTAATTAAAGAAAACAATGTGGGTTTGGGTTTTTTTTTTGGTTGTGTTTTTTGTTGTTGTTGTTTTTGTTTTTTTGGGGTTTTTTTTTGTTTTAATTTGGCTACGTTTGAGGCATATGATCTGATTATGGCTTTCATCATATCCCTGTTTCAAAATAGCAGTTAACGCCTGTATATAAATGAATACATTTTTATTAAGAGTAAATTCAAGAGCATATTATGTAATCTTGACAGTGTACTCAGTTGAGGTTGTGGTGTTTTCTAATAGGGATTCATTTCCAAAACACCTGGATGGCTGATAGAATCTGAGCACTTGGGTTTTGAAAAATGGGGAAGTGAGAAAAAGTAACTCAGAATAATCAGAAAATATATCAAGACAGCTTATACTTTGAACTTCAAATATGTCTGAAAACAAAATGACGGGTCTAGAACTTGATACTGATTTTAAACTGGAGGAAAATAGTGTTTTGAAAAATGATTACACAACAAATGAAGGAGAGAAGCATCTTTTTATTTGTAGAAAAAAACCTATTATGCTGAAATAAGAAGCTTCCACAATCCATTGTTTTAGTCACCTCCTCCAGTAACATTAAGTAAAGCAGAAATGTTTGGGAGCATGAGAGAGCATATGGTATAGACCAACCCTCTCTGATTCCCTGTTTATTTCTCTTCTCATTTCAATGTTCTGAGAAAGCAATTATTTATTTCATATCCTGAAACAAGAAAACTTTTTTCTTTGCATTTTCACTTGATTACAAACTCCTATTGAAGAATTTCATATGAATAGAGAATCTGCTGTGTATCCTTGTCCAGATGGAATTGCCAGTGAAGCTAAAAACTTAGTTCTTCTTCGCACAGTCAGAGCATTTGCTTGTTACTTCTCCTTTACTTCTCCAGTGATTCTTTTTATGAAGTTTGTTGGTCTAACGTTATGTCTGAGACTTCTGTTCCTCTGTAAGTTTGGCTGAAACTTGAAGTCCCTGGGGAGGCGGGCAGCTACAGCGACAGTCTGTCTGCACAAGCCTCGCTTCCTTGAGACACCATGTTAGAAAGAAGACGGCTGAGATGGGATTACGGTGCCCACTCCCTGAAGAGGAAAAAGTGGGAGATACTGTACATTGGCTCTGCCATTAGTGCCTTTAGGAGTGTGGGGCTGCAGTCAGCTTTGTTAATGGTTTTGTACATATGGTATAATTGATTTTGGCAGGTACTTTCACTTAGTAGCTGCTATAGCCTCATTTATGGCTGACCTAATTGATAAGAGACTGAACAGTCATGTTGGTAGGTATTGCTGAAGTTAAAATTGGGTAATTCTGGTAAATGACACTTTTGAGTCTTCTGACCTGCTCAATGCAAAAAGCTTTAAATATGCAGGAGAGAAAGGACATCCCTCCATTTATTATTTATTGAGGTAAATTCATCCCCTTATCAGTTCCCTGAACTGATCTTACTTTTTCCTCTCTTGGACTGTATTTTTTGTTAATCAGAATTTTCAGATCTACCAGAAATTTAATATACAAAATCTGAGGCCGTCTAAGATCATCATGGCATCAATTGTTTTTTCTTTTTTTTTTTGCCCAGGACATACTCATCTCTATCATGCTTGTCAGTAAGTAACCAGAAGGAATAGATTTATAAAGCAGATGTCAGAATGTCAGCTCTGCCTTCACCCGATTTCCTATAAGTTTATTATTGTATGAACTACTATGTTCAAGGATGTAGAAAACCCCCAAATTTCTATTTGCATTAGTAAATAAAATATTCTAAATGGGAAGCCTACACTCCAAGCAGTGGAAAAAAAATTTCATTCTAACCTTTGGAAGGACTTTTTCTCTTTTCCCACAAGAACCAATCAGTTTTTATCAGACAAAGCCTTTATTATTTGATAACTCCCTGTGCCTTCACAAATGACTGTGCTTATTTTCCATCAGCCATCTGACTGCTAGAAGCTTGAAAAACAACACATGGTGGGGTAAAATAAATGCCATGCTTTAACCAACCGTGTCTGCTTTTCTCTTCCGGTAAGTTCCTAGGGGTTTTTTTGGCTACAGAGAACATCTGCTTTTAATGTACACAAATAAGTCAATAAAATTCATATGTATGTTATTTTGAGGTTTCCTTCCCTTTCTATGTAAATATGATTAGCATTTTGAACTCCAAATACCTTCTCTGGAGTTTAAATATAGCTCCCCGGTTTTTTGACATCAATACAATAATAATGTTCATACGCATTGGAAGAAGCTGCAAGGACATAACAATTTGTGCACCTTCTGTGTTTGTTCTTGGCCTCACATAAATCCATTAATACATTTCTCTCTGGATTTCCTTGAACTGATTTCTGTAGTCATGCTTGTGTCCAGTCGGATCTTGCAGAGGTCAGTGTGAGTGGAGACAATGGTAAGATTAAGATCCTAAGAAGAATCTGAGTCTATTTTATGTACTAGTTCCTTTTATTTTGTTTTGGTTTTGATTTTTTTAGGTAATTGAAGTGCAAAGTTAATTTTCTTGTAGAACTAAGTTTTGCGAGTCAGTTTTTTTTATATTAGAACAACTTTATTTTCTTTATCTTTGGCCATTGCTACCTATTTCAGCTTGAACAGTCTGTACCCTCACAGTGTCTTTTATTTTTTTGTTGCTTATGGGTTTTGTGATGTGACTCATGGCTTCCACCCAGCCAAACATCAAAACGTTCTCAGACAGCGTGCATGAATAGTTTTACTGAGGTATCAGGTCATCTGTGCTCTTTATTCCTTTTTTTAATTATTGACCTCAGTAGCTGTAGGATTATTTAATCTTTGTATTACTACGGATCTTTTGGCTGGGAAATTGGAAAGATATAGCCAGTATTTATCCTATTTTCCAGCCTTGCCTATTCACCTCTGGTGGTGAGATCCAGCAGTCATCTACTTCTCTCACATTTTTCTGAGCCCTGCCATAACTGTGGAGAAATAATCAGATGTTTTTGAAGGAGATAGAAGTTCATATGTTACACAAAATAAAAGTTTGGTATATTTGGCAAAACTCATGTAACAGCTAACATCACCTGAGCCAAGCCACTGCTTTTGAGACATGTCATTTCCTTTCAGAGCTTTTATTTAGATGAAGACATTAAAAAAAAGATATTTTTTTATCAAGCCAAACTTGATTTTATGTTTAATTTGGACTGACAGTACATGGATAATAGATACTTGAAGTTAAAGAGCAGGGATGTTGTCATGTAAGTTTATGCTCTAGTTTGTTAGTTTGTAATGACAATTTTTAAGAAATGACCAAGTGATTAATTTTGGAAGGGCTAGTAACACCTTATTTTGTTGAGATAACTGAGTAATTCCCATTGTAGATTTCAGGTCTTGGCTGTTTATAGCCTTGTAAATATTTCACAGTTGAAGCAAAAATATCCCGTACTGTCTATCTGCCTCAGCTGGTGCTTGATTAGGAAGTGTCAGGCATTCAGACATTTCTGAAATGTTCTGAAATATGTCTAGAGAAAAAAGGAAAAATGAACAACCAGTATTGCCTGTGTCAACATTCATGATAATTTTTTTCCCTGGCACCTCATTTTGCAGAAATTTGTGAGGAAGTAGTCAATTTCAATAAACCTTAATATTAAAGATTCTGCCTGGCACTGGAAATGCCCTAGTCTTGAACCTGACATCTAAACTTGGAGTCCCTCTCCTTTTTTTTTTTTTTTTTTTTTCTCCTAAGAATCACTCCTGGGGACAGAACAGCCGGGAGAAGGGAGATCCTTCTGTGACAATAGGGAAGAAGAGTGCTTAGAGGTGGGTATGAGATAAAAATGGAAATGGAAAAAATAGTAGGCAATAGATTAACTGCACGGAGAAAAGTTATAAACTAAGGTAAACATAGGCAAGCTTGTTTCTGGTTGACATTGTGTGATCGACTAGTGTCAATCAGAAACTCTACTAAAACCCAAGTTTTATCAAAAAATCAGGTAATCATAGAGGAGTTTTAGATGGGAAGGAACTGTTGGAGATCATCTGGTCCAACCTCCCTACTAAAAGTAGATCCAACTGTGAAGTCAGACCGTGTTTCTCAGGGTCTTACCTAGTTCCAGCCTCTCTGAGCAACCCTTTGCCATGTCCCACTTCAGCTTGTCCAAGTTGTCCAAGAAGACTTTGAGCTTCTTTCTCAGGCAGATATAATTGACAAGCTGCCTCCTGAGTGGAAAACCTCTGAATCACTCAGCACTGCCTAGTAACACTGGGTAAAATTGTTGATTTCAGTGTTAATACTGCCTTTTTGTGAGCTTTTGGACAGTAATTTTTTTTGAGACATATAAAATGAGGTGTACAGGTAGTCTGCAGCATCTGTCTGGAGTTACAGAGATCTCTGCTGTATTTCTCTCATTTTTGCTGCATCCAGAAATGTACTTTTTCCTCCATGTTCTGTCCTTTTCCCCAGTTTACCTGTCTCTAATCTAATGGGAAGGAGATCTTACTGTAAACTAAGCTTTTATTCAGCTAAGCCTGTCTCTACATGAGCCACCACCTGCTCCTAATGGACAACCTACTCAGCCTGAAGATTTAACTTGGCAGAACTCAAGCTTCTCAGGGAAATGAACTTTACAATTTATACTGACATCCACCCAAGCACATCACATGATACAGCAAGTTAGGTCAGATTTTTTTAAGAGCATTTCAAAAAAGGAAAGAAAAAAAAAGAGAAAAAGCAAGTTTTGTCCCTATTGCTGTTATACAAAGTAATTAACACTGTTTGAAAATCTAGAACAATCTTTTACTTAACAATAATGGTTTGTTTTAAACTTGTATATTGAAGCTTTCTATATTAAAAAAAAAAGGTGCATATGTCTTGCATCCAAAAATAATTTCAGTTTACAAGTATGGATAATATTTATGTCAGCACCTGATTTGGTCATGGCAGCATAGCATCTGGCATGTGCAATTGGCAGCACAGTCAGCTATTGTATGGAATAGCAGCCTTGGTTTTCATTTGTGATTTTTGCCTATTTTCCCATTCATCTACAGATGGACAAAAAGAAGTCAGGAAAAACCCCTGCTGCTAGGCTTCTCTTAGAAAGTGTAAAGTTTCTATGTAAGCACATAGTTCCTTCTGTGGGTTTTGTTAACACAGAATCTTTCTGCAGGTTTTCCAAGGCAATAAAGGCTATTCAATCATTCTGCCTATGTATCTGTGTATACCTGTTTCATGAGAGCAAAGTTTTACTCTACTATTCAATGTTAATAACATTTTCTGAGATGAACAGACCTTTTGTTATTAGGTTACTTAAATATAGTTCCTATTGCAGCTGAGTTAGGAAACCTTCCCTGGGAGAAAACCTGCAAATCGCCTGCTCTGTTTGGCCTGTTGCTGGCCAGACACCCGGTGAATGCTACTCAGCAACTCAGCACAGCACAGCTGGGAACCAGCCCCAGAGCTGGGCTTGGAGGGTGTGGATAGTGAGGGGTTGTGGGGGGAGATGGGTGGCACTGTGACAGGCAAAAGAAGTTCATCACAGGAAGAGAAGCCGGAGCTACCACGACAAGGCGAAATGCAGCATTGCAAGATCTGTAAGATTATAAAAGGCTCAAGAATTCCTTTGTTGAAGGAGCAGATACTTTCTAACTTTACAGTAATAGAAAAAATTAAAGGCATGGTGATGCTTTATAGTAGGCTATCCATTATAGTTAAATACGGGCTCATGTTCTTCTGAACCCTGAAATCTGATCCGAAACTTCGCTGAACTTCTATGGACACACAGTTATGCTTTTAGTGAGTTTGTGTTTGACCTGGGACCAGTATATTAATTCCAAGCTGATTAGTATGCTATGTGCTCCAATTGTTTCTTTAATACACTTAATTCACAATGATGTTTATATGCTGCATTAGTACTTAAAACCTAAAAACCCCTTTTTGTCCTTAGTAAAAAAACATGTATGACTGAGGGACTGATAGATAATTTCTGGTGGTGAAATAATTGTTGAAGCATTAGATTGTATGTTTTCATCCTTTTCTTATAGATCTGAAAGTTCTGCAGCCAACATTCAGAAGACTTATACAAAGCAAGGAACGTCCCTTTGGAGTCCTGCAAGGTTCAAGTCAGGCAGAAGGATCTATCCTCCCCGTGGGCAACAGGTAATTTTTCGAGGTAAAGACACTGTCAGGATCAGATAGATACTCGTGGGGAAGGAAAAAAAGGTGTCGAAAGATGAAGTGAAAAACTTGAACACCCTTGACTGGAGAAATGGCCTCAACTCTTCACAATCCAGTCACAAGAGAAAATACTGCAAGGGAATTGTTTTTGTGATAGACTTGCTCGTGGGCATTTAGAGGACAAAGTGCTTTGTATGGTGATTTATGCCAGACATCTTGGCATCTCTTCCAGCATTTTGAGATGAAAGGATGAGAAAAGAATTGATCTTTCAATTTTTCTTCAATGTGGTTGAATTTGCATTGCTCTGCATTTGTTCTTTCAAGTGTTAGTTGAAGAGCAGTATCATAGTGATGTTGCTCAGCTCATTTATCAACGTTTATGCATAGATTTGCAAAATATTTGTGAAGATGAGTCCTATGATTATTGTAATTTCACAGATTTAATGTTTCAGAAACAGAGATGGATAATGGTAGACATTCTAAATAACATCAGGTAAATGGAAAAACTGCATGCACATGTGTTTATTGCCTTTTCCCATGCCATTTTCCACAGAGATTTGTCTGATTGTTGCTTCTATTTTGATGTTGGAGCTATAACTTCTAAAGGGGTTTTAGAACCATGAACATGTAGTTTCTTCATGGAAAGAGTAGCCAATTCTTTCTTTGAAGGTTAATAAAGTTATCTAATTAATTTAACATCTATTAAGAGGTGAAGACTTTAGAAAATGAAGCCTGATTATGGAAAAAACCCTAATATTATCTCCTTCCTGAGCAAATTTTGCTGTGGTGTCTCTGTTCTGGACTGAAACGAGTATTTAACAAAATTAAATGAGCTTTGCGGTGAAATGAAAACAACAGACATCCTCTTTAATTCAAGGTAAACACTACTTCTGAAAGACTTGATTTCCTTTAAAATATCCACTAACCAAATGCTAATTTCCCAAATTTAAAACTAATATTTGTGAACAGCAAAATTATCATCAATCAGTACTAAATTTCCAAGAACACAGACAGGCACATAATGCCTGATGAAATATGGTGATGTAAATGAAAATCATTTGACTTCAGAGGGGCAGAACCAGGAGCAGGATTATTTCTGTGACTCTCAATTCTTAACTCTTTTTTTACTCCATACACTTCAAGGAAAGAAGGGGCTGCAATGCCTTTTTCTGTTGTCTGTGCAAGCAGGCTGAGAGATCCAAATGGGTGTGCTGACAGTTACAATTATTTTTAATGTGTGTTCTCCAGAAATGTATTCAGACACAATTTATCAATAGTAAAAAATGAGGTCCCTACCACTTTCCATGACAGTGTGTTTCAATATTTACTCATCCCACCTATAGCAACCACTGCTTTTTTCACCTTGATTTGGTATGGTTGCTTTTTGATTCTTTGGCTTCAGTTATGCCTTTGACATATGCATTTTACAGATAGGCATGCTACCTGCCAAGGTGCTGAGAATTTTGCATGACCTTGACAAAAATCCTTGTTAAAATCCATTGTCCACTGTAATGCTTTTCTGCTACATCATGCCAACACATCACTCAGTAAGCCATCTCTGCTTAGGAAATTTAGCTTCAAGGCTGAGTATGTTTGAGTAGGAACAAAAAGTCCTTCTGCATGTAATAAACAAAAAAGTTATTTCTGTTTTATGATTAATTCAAAATTGATCTAGCTTTGTGTAAGAGTAATAAACATTCCTGTAACAAAGTCTGAAAAAGAGCAGAACATGCAATTGCAAGAAATTATTTTCTTGTGAAATTGTGTGTTTATCCTGGTTATGTCTAACATGCATATAATTTGATTCAAGCTTAGCACAACCCAGAATTAGAACAGCAAATTGCTTACTTTTAGGAAGGAGTGTAATCCAGGGGCTTTACTGCTTACATTATTTGTGTAATTAGAAAAAGGTTACGGTTGAGGTCACTAATTTAATCTCCAACAAACTGTAGCTCTTGGTAACCTGTGACAATGAAATCACAAAGATTATAAGGCACATTTAACTAATCCGTAACTAAAAGAATAGTGTATTTGTCTTTTTATAGTGTTTTAGGCATTACACTGCAACTGGAAATGAAACCACAGTTTCTTAACTATTTTACAAAAATTTATTTTGAAAATTTGATTTTATTATTCAAAGATAATGTATAAATCTCATCTAATATTTTTACAGCAGCAGTTCAGTATTTAGATTCTCAGAGAAAAGTCTGCTTGTTTCATTTTCAGGTCTGGTCCAGTGCTAAGTTCTCAGTATCACAATACACACTTCAGCCTTCATCTGCCCTCTGCCTGTTAATAACATTTAATCTAAGTGATATAATTCATTGATGATAAATCATGATTAAATTAATCATTAAAACCCCTAAATTTTATATATTTTAAATGTTTATCGCATATTTATATTTCATTTAGGTTCTGTATAATGGCATTCTTAATATTACTCATTTGAATCGTGACTTTCAAGTAAATTTAACCTTTACACTTGAAGATTCATCTTGAGTTACAAAAGATAGAATCTCTTTTAGGCGAGCAACTCCTACAGTGTTGCAATTATTTGCAATTGTTTATTAAGTGTTTTCAATATGGAAAAATGTAAACAATATATTTCTTCATTACTTAGTAATTAATTTGTGTATTGGAAGTTGTGGCAAGCTGCATTTGATGGGAAATTAGGACCCACTTGGACTAAAAACAGATTCCTTTCTATTGATTAGAAATCCTGTTTCACTTCTTTAATAAAAGCAATAAAAATATCAGGTGCTTATATTACTCTGTTGCATGGAAGAAATTCTGACAGTACTTAATGGTTGAACTGAATCAGGAGAAGAGTGAGTCTTTCAAAGATTTATACTTAATAGACCCTCTCCATCTTATTTTTATATCTGAGCTGAAAGAAGAAGACAAGATTTATTGCTTTCTTTACTTTTCACTTGTCAGCCAAATAATATAATTTATGGGCAAAAAAGACAATGTCCTGACAAAAAATGTCTCAAATTTTAATCACTTTCTGTTCTAGACAATTAGCCAATATATTCCATCTTTCTTTACAATTTCTACAAACTTGTGCTACTTCAATGGCTATCATTTGTTATGGTTGGTATGACTGATAGGTAGTTGTTAGGGGCATAGCACTGTTTTCATCTTCTTGTTTTAGGCATTTAGTTTAGTACTTTGTGTCTGGAACAATGGCACGCACTTTCCTGATCTACCTCTTTGAAAACTGTTATACAACTTTAAAATTTGGCAGTTTCTTCTGTACAGGGCTTTTTTTTTTAGATTTTTCCACATCTCAGCAGAGTTCTCAGCAGGTTGTATTAATCTACCACTTGAAATTTGACTGTAAGCAATATATATTACATTAATAGAGAATTGCTAGCAAGTATCTTCCAATTAATAATCTTTCCAATATACTTATTATTAACACAGGGATTTGTGACTATTGTTAAATTTCAGTTAGTGCTATATTTTACAGTAAGAACTGAGAGGAAGGCTGTGAATGTGCTTCAGAAAAAGAATAAACAGGATTCAATTAATTCATGTAGGTCAACACTATTTCCTCGTCATTGCTTTCAAAAGCGTATTATTATTGAGCAATATTTGTGGTTTGTAGAGGATCAGTTGTGTCTTAGGTATGCACAAAATAATGTATGAAAGGCAGATAGCAAGGTGAACTATCTCTTCTGAAAAAAAAACCAAAATCCAACACAAACAAAAAACCCCACCAGGATTAAAAAAAAAAAACAACAAAACTTTCTTTCTGTGTTTGTTTTATACTAAGCTAAAATATTCTGGGGAAGGAGGCTTTATTATAGCTTCTCTCCTATTTCCAGAAGAGATAAGAGTTGCAAGAGGAAAATGAAAAACACCTTAAGGTAAAGAATCTATCACCAACTTCCCCATTAGCAGCTTTTACAGAGATGGTCATGTCCCTCCTTCCTCACCTCTCCTGCTGTACATCTCTGCTGCTTCCCCACAGCTGGATCCAGTGCTTGTCCTTTGGAAGCTGGATTAGCTTCCCAAGCCATTAGCACACTAACCCAGGTGAATAAAAGTCTGCTGCTTCCAAAGGCCACTGTGTAAGTAAGCTAAACTGAATTTCTGGGGAGTTAGACAAGGGCAAGAGCCCCCCCAAAAAATAAGATGTGGAGGTACAGAGTAAAATTGTGAAATTAGTCTGCGAGATTGGCTTGAATTTCAAAAAAATTCGTTCTCTGAGCCTTCAAGTGGAACCTGAAGCAAGGGATACATGCTCTAGAATGTGGACCTGTGCCTTATCAGCACCAGCTGATGGAGAAAGAAGTTAGAGGGAAACTCATCCATTCTCCATGATGGAGAATATTTGTTACCTGTTCTCAGTCCTATCCCTTCTAGCTTGTGCAGACAACCTCAGCCCAGAAGTAATGCTAAAACATCTTAGGAGGCAGGAACCAGTCTGCAGGATTTTGTGGCCACGCCTCTTTGGACGTGTATTTGGTAAAGCGAATTCAGACCAAAATATTTACAGCTCTAAAACTCAGAGATAGACAGGTTGTGTTGCTAGCTGCATCAGGAGAGACACATCTTGAAAGACTTGTTTTTGACTGAGTACATGTTCAACTATATGTAAAAGGTACAAGGCAAGGATATAGTTGTCAGGGCTCTTGAAAATAGGATTGCGCAAAGGAGTACTTCGAAGGTAGTGCAAGAAAATCCAACTGCATATGTACATAGCTTGACTTTTTTGCCACCACAGCATCTGCAGCATGTCTGTAAATAATTTCCTAAGCAGACACCTTGGCTTTCTTTTGTGTTATTTATTATTCAGTATACAGTTCATGAACCACTGAGAAGAATGAATTTGTTGCTACATCAGAGATCCTTGACTGAACCGAAAGTAGGACTCCATAGCTTAACATGTTTGTCATTGATAATTATTAGCACTACTTTCTCAGTTCCACTGAATTTGTGATAGAACTGCTATTTGCAACTGGGCACTAATAGATTACCTACCAGAGAAATTAGCAGCTGCTTGTTGCCTGGAGCTATATACTAATTGTAGCATGAATTGCAGTAGCTCTATACAAAGAGAATGAGAGTATTAAAAGGTTTCCGTTAACTCTTTCTGAAAAAAATGTTTACATTTGTTTCCTTCCAGAGAAGAAAGCTTCTGCAAAGCAGTCTATAGGGGTTCCTTTAACCATATGTTGGAAGTTCTCCATTATACAGTGATTGTGGCAGGGTTTCTTCTGCCCCAGTCTCTCTGCCCTTTGCACGCACTGTAGGGAGGATCCTGCACCTGACCTGGGGCAATCCCAGGAACAGGGATTGTGAGGGGAATGGATTGAAAGCAGCCCTGGGGAGAAGGACTTGTGAGTGTCTGTGGACAAGAAGCTCAGCGTGACCCAATAATGTGCCCAGAAAGCCAAATGTTTTCTGGGCTGCATCAAAAGAAGCATGACCAGCAGATCCACTCTGACCTGGAGTGAAATGGTTTGGGCTGGACTCAGAGCTATGAGCCTGGGAATGAGGAATGAGCATGGAATGGGGAGGAAGGGAAGACACGGGAATTCAGGTGCAATGTGAAAAAGCTGGCAAGTGGGGTTGTAAAGCCATTTTTGACGGAGAACATGGAGATGAGCAGAAAATGAAAGTTGTTCCAGCTAGGGGCCCATAGGGAAAAGTAGGAGCTAAAAATGAAGATTTTCCCATCTGCAAGCTGAAGCATGCTTTACCCATCTTTCTAATACTAAACTGGGGTGGGAAAATTATCTAAATTTCTTGTCAGCAAAACATTTTTATATGATATTCTAATAAAGATGCTGTAATCATATCATTGGTTTTGATCAAGAGGACATTATTTTTCCTTGAAGCTTACTGCAGTTCATCATATTATACCCTGCAGGTCTCTAAAACACATTTCTATTTGTTTAGGAAAATGCCAGGGGGAATGAATCAGGTGGAAAAATATATTATAATTTCATCTCAAAGATGATTTTCCAGAAACCTTTATACATTAAAAAGTTTTAAAATTGTCAGAGAGGCAGACCTCTGTTAACAGGACATCAGTGGCCATCAAATTCTGCGTGATTATGGGATCTTTTCCCTTCTTGTTGTCCAGAATTATGACATAGCCCAGTAATGGAGGTTTACAGTCTGAAATCACTTTAGACTGTCTTTCAACAGCCTGGCTTAATCCTAGATTTGGCCATGTCTTTTAATCTGTTTCTGGGAATTATCCAAAAGTATTCTGCATAGTGTCTGTGGTAAGTTTAGGGGTTGGAAATCTTTAAATTAAACTGGAAAGAAATTAGCCCATATGCTGTGAGTAGTAACTAACAAGCAGGTGGGTTACTGTGGGGGTTTTGTGTATTTGTACTTGGGAAAGACTGAATGTAGTTTTGGGTACTTTATACCAATTTTAAAAAGTATCTGACATAGTGGAATTTATAAAATCTTGTACTTTACCTTGCCATTGGATTAAGTAAGAACACTCATATATTCATTTAAGAGTCACTGATCATCTGATCAGCTGAAACAGGTGAAGCACCTTAGTGTAATCACATATACATACTCTTAATCACCTTTAAAATAGTTTACATCTATCTGAGAGTGCTGCAGGAATGTAACTGCCAGGCAGTGTCTAAGCCTTTTGCCAGCGCTGTGAAATATAATCTTCCACATAGATATTCTGCAAGACTGTTTTTAATAATGGATCCTGTTTGAAAATGTAACAGACTAAACCATGCTTCTGTGGATCAAAAGCTAATCAAACTCCCTTCTGCTAATGAGAGACGAGATCAAAACTGTGGAAAACATATTGTGGACAGTCATCAATTAATTGAGAAAATATGTCTGCTTTGGGGTTTGAGCCAGACATGCTGTGAATGGGGTTGTCAGGCACAAATGGTGTTGAATAATGTGGGAGAGAAAGGGGAAGCTATAATCATCCTAGTCTCTGGTATGACTTCTAGATGTTTTATCACAACTAGTTGGCTAAAGATCTGTCTGGCCCTGGAAGAAGCTAGCTCATGTAAGTAGACTCATCCTTTTGGAAATCAGGTAAAAAAGACAGGTTAGGCAATGTTTTGACCACATTTATTCAACTCGAGAGGAGCTGTGATACTGTTAAAAAGAAATAGAAATCAATGCAACAGAAATCAGATGAGATATCAAGTTTAGGAGCACTTTTCTTTCTATAATAAGAGCCTGAAAATGAAGTATTAGAAAACTTGGATCACAACAGTGTGTCACAAACCTGGTTGCCCACTAAAGAAACTAGGCCTCCTCTATGGTAATTAAAGCCCCGGTAGACGTAAATTTGACAGCACTGCTAATTACCCAACCTTGTTCACTGAAAGGGAGCTAGTTGCCTGTAAAATAGAATAAGTATAATAGAATAAGTATAATAGAAATGACAAAGACTCAGAGTTCAAGAGAAAAATAATACATTTTGGATTAGGAGCGCAAGTGTCTTTATATAGTTTCTCCTTCTATTTATGCAGACCTGAAATTTGTTCAGCAAACAATTGTGGGGAGCAAAGAGCTAATGTGACTCATGAACACTGGCCCTCCTATTGGCTTGATTTAGTTTTCATTCTGAGTGCTTCCTTTTTGTTCAGTTATCACAGTGAGCCCCTATTGTGTGTTTTGATCTGCTGCTCCTCATCAAGCCCAAATGATGAGTGAGGGTGGAAGAACCAGGCTGGCCTTGCTTAGTAAAATATTATTCTTTGTAAAGCTTTCTGCCTGTTTTTTTTTTTACCAATAATGAAGTATTCATGGTATTGATACCAGGTAACATTTTTTTTCTGTCTTTTTTTTTTCCTGTTTTTTGTTTGATGGTTTGTTTGTTTTCTTGTTGGTGAGTTCTTTTATGTTTTGGGGTTTTTTTTGTTTAATTAATATCAACCATGAACAGGGACAACAAATAATTGGATAAGGGATTCACATATGAAGCTCAAATTTCTACAAGGTGTTCTGTAAGCAGCTGATTGTGCCCATATACCTATCTGCATTTTTAAACATTTTTGTTTCATGTTCAGCAGAAACAGTATTGTTTATTTCCTAAAGGATAAGCAATTAGAAACGAATTTAATTTGTACATGTGGCTCTCTTTTCCGGTCTCTTATCAGAATCCCAACAAGCCATCCACATGCTTCAGTAGGTTTTATGAAACATTTGCAAATGACAAACAGATGGCCTTTTTGGGTTGCTGTATTAAACAGTGAAGATTAATATTGCCACTCTTCATGCAGTATGTTCAGTCATATCTTGTCTGCCAGGAGCTGGTTGTTTTCAATGTCTCTGTCTGTAAATACTTATGGCCTGTTCTATAACTGAATAAATAAAGAAAAAAGCAAGCTGGAATGTTATTTTTTAAACAAACTCTTAATATTCTTAAAAATATATCTATAATAAATGAGATTTCTCATAAAGTGGCAAGAACCTATCCATCCTTACTGAATTTATACATGTTCCCTTTTTAAAATTTATTTTAAGTGACCACAGTGTGTTTGCATGGTTTTGCTGTCTGGTTGCCATTGAGGAAAACAATGTTTGTTGTGAGAGCTTGTCAGCTTAGGGAAAATAGCACATGACCGTTTGGTAAGGTTATCAACTGACAGCATAAGAACAAATTCCTGTTACTTCCCCTGCAGAAGTGCTTTTACAAAAGTTTCACCTAAAAGTTTGTCTTCCCAACAGACGAATAAAGCAAACCTACATTGTCCTTAGGTTGGAAATAGGACTTGTCTATTTCGAGATTTTCAAGACTTTGGAGCATTTGGCTAAGGATGTCAGTAGTAAGGTTTTGATTTATACCTAACTATTGCTCCACCTTAACTTCCCAAAGTGAAAGAGCTCCAGATGATTCCCATTTAGGAACACTGTCCATGTAAGATTTTATGTCTGTTTTATACAGTGACATTTCCTAATCTCTGTTAATCATTAATTAGAAAACTAGCTGGAAGTGTCATCTTATTTCCCACTTCTGTGCAGCACTCTGCACACTTAACGTAGGTCAAGTGACAATTATTTCATCTCTTCTGCAGCCCTGAGGAAAGACTTACTGACTGAACTATTTTGATACAGTCATTGAGACAATTTTTATCCACTTAATTTAGTTCTTCTATTTTAAATGAAAACAGAGAAATAATTTTGATATCTTATTACTTTGGAGATATTGTATCTCTGCCATTCAGTGAACTTCTACCATGCTAAACTGTCCTTTTGGAGATCATAAAAGTGTCTGAAAAGCTGTCTCATGCTGTATTCTGCAGCTCCTTGCTTTTCTCTTTTGTATATATTCTTGCTCATGCTGATCAGTGCTTTCATTGTCTGTGATGTTACAAACATCTTCATCTTTCAACTTCTCACAGTTACAAGCCTTCCTGGAGCAGTATTTCATCCTAAAGGCTTCAGGAATAAAAAGCTGAATTGGATGAATAAAGTTATCTGTGAAAACTGTATGTTGGAAAATGCCAGACTTTTTATTTGTTTTGGCATTTTTATATGTTATTTTTTTCCTGAGGAATTCATTAGTTGGCTTTGACTGGATATTATGAAGATTCTTGGCAGTCTTATTAGAACTCAAGATATGACAGCTGGGTCTCACCACAAAAAAGAAAACTAAAATCTAAAGCAAAAAGACAAATACAGTATTCCTCAAAGTGTACTACTGCTTCTGATACTGTGGAAAATCTTACTGCCTTGTACAGTTGTATTGTTCTGAACTGAAAGAGCAAGATCAGGAAGCCTGTGTTTTCAGACTGTGGGATAATTTATACTCTGTGGTCCGCATGCTCAAACACCAGTCATGGCATGATGTCCCGTGACAGAATTGAGCCTGTGGAATGGCCCATGTTCCCATGCTGCTGCTCCTCCTTGCAGTCATTTGATGTCATTGGATGCAGTTGATGCTTAAGATATGAGAAGGAACCACAGTCTAAATGGATGAGTAAAATCAGAATGGCCAAATGCCTAGGAAAGGTTTAACTTAGCTTTGACAGATGTAAACGACTTGATTTTTTATGCAGGGGGTTGCAGGTTGCAGAATGTTGCCTATTGATATTACAGCCCAGGATTGCGCAGCAGTTTTCTTTGTAAGTAATAATGATTTGTCTTCAGAAGAGGGAAGATAAACCTCCTTCTGAAGGTGATGATAGCAGTAAAGGGAGTTTAAGAAATGAAGACAGACTTAACTTAAACTACACTACTTTTTAAGCAGCTGAAATTAAATGATTTTTTCTGCCATGCTAAAAATAAAATAATAAAAAAAGAGAACTAAAAGATGTTCATGATCTCTGTATTTTTCTTTTAAAATAGTACCTTATTTAATCTTATCACCCTAAAAGAAAAGAATGCAAAATATTCAAACAAAATAATTTTGTTTCATTAAAAATTACTCTTATTATTTAGAATGCCTGTATTCTAAAACGGAATTTAACTTATAGCAGTTTTCAGATCCTGTTAGAGTCTGTCTATTAAAGAGCTATGATTTAACAGACACAGTTCTGTCACATGTATATATATCTGATGTTTTATAAACTTAACTTAAACTTCACAATCCCTGTATCAGGGGCACCATACTCAGACCATTTGGGTATGCTCATGGGTCCTGTAGTTGAACTTTCTGTTTTTTTTAAACAGAAGTCCTGGGGAGATCTTTTAAGCTTAAACTGTTTGTTGTACTATTTCCTAAAAAATTAATCATTCTACTGAGATAAATATGACATAAACACAGTTAAGGGCACATCTGGGAAAACAACTTTGAATGAAAGAAAGTAGAATAGTCTAATTTTACTGTGTTTAAAAGTGAACATTCATGTGTAGCTTATTTTAATGGGTTTTGTATTTGTTTATTTTATAATTAGAAAGTTGTTCTTCCTAAAGGTGGATGGTTTCATTACGCTTATTTGAATAGCATGAATAATTGAATAGCATGAATAATTTGATTTCATGCAATATTTAGCAACATATGTTGCTAAAAATAATCATGATAAAGCTATAACCTTTTATCTATGTTTTGGAAGTCATGAAGTTGTACATATAGATACATACATGAAAAAGGGGCTTGCATAGTAATGAATGAAGTTAGTGTGCTTTAGGTTATTCACCATGAGTCTGATTCAATGTTCACTGTGATCCTCCTTTAGTGAGATTTGGATTGTACACTCACGTGAAATCCATTTTATTTTCCAACTTTATACTACATTAAGGCATTATCCACAGCATATAAATGCCTCTGATGATATATATGGAACAATGACTGGTACTTCAAGCACTATAATAAAATAAAAATACTCACACTGGTTATACTGTGCTATTTAAGAACAAAAGAAATTGAGATAATCTGTTCTTTTAATTTGTCAAGAAAAAGTAAAAAGAAAGTATTTTCACCAGCTTCTGATAGCTAAAGAAAACATTTTCTGATGCATATTTATTGAATTATCTTTTTGCCGTTTAAAAATATTTCAACAACCTTTGTATGTGTGACTTACAGAACATTTTATCATAGTGCTTTACCTTATCAGTAGTTCTTCTGATATTCCAGTTATTTCTGAATGTTACCTGAGAATGCAGATAAATTACCAACTTGCATTTAAGGAATGGTGTAGTAAAGCTAGCACGAATTTCAAATGTGTATGTCATTTATCTGTAAGTGAAAAACCAGCTCTCATAAAGCATCAGATTTCTCAGTGTTCTCCAAAATTGTTCTAAATTTAAGGGTGGTTTCTTTAGCAAAAGAAAGCAGCTTTGGCTGCTTTTTGGAAAATAATGTTCAAACAAATGTACACCATGAAGCCTATTTAAAGAGTGGTGAGTAACCCCATATCTGAGACACTGACAATTCCTGCCTGTACTTTCTGCCTAACTACTCCTTTTATCTCTCCTACGTAATATGTAATGTAATTTCCATCCTGTTTTTGTCCATAATCAAAAGAGTACATAACATATTCATCCGTGAATTGATTGTGTCTGCAAAATTCTTCAATGTGTATTTAAGAGCAGTGCAACCAACTTCAGTTTTTTATTTTCATAAAGAAGTAAATCAGATTATGAAGTTCTATAGTCTGAAAGATAGCTTTTAAATAAGAAAGGAAATTTAATAAAGGCATATTAAAATAACAGTTTTAATACTGCTATGTCTAATAACATTTCAATCAATAGTAATTCTACTATTGTAGTTAAAATGCTATTATTGTAGTTTCTCAGTTTAGTATCCAGATTTGAGAAAAATTAGTATGATTCCTCTTTGCATGGCCTGGATGTTATTCCTAAAATGCTGTGAAGGGATTCTGTGAGTTGGTAGAATGTGAAAAACTTAGGGATTACGGTGATTTCACAAGTATTATTCAGTGCTGAAATTTTAATTGAAGAAAAGTCTGTGTGACTTTTGTACAGGACATGAAATGTATGGTAGCAAAACGTGCTTTGAAGTGCACATATAAGTCACCACCTCTCTTCCCGTGGCTCCTCAGCTGTGCTCTGTGGGCCACCAGTCATCTACGGGACGTGCTGTGAGATGCTCTCTGGAGAGCACAGTGGCTCCTGTGGTGTTCTTTCCCTTTGTTTCCATTCTTTTAATTGCATAGAAAGAAGTTAAAAATCTGTCAGTACTTTCCTGGTAGAGTCTAGCTTCACTGTAACAAACCCCAGGGTGTCAGGGACAATTGTTCATCCCAACAAGGCTGGTTTGGCAATTTGCTGCACTGAAATAGTGAGGAAACATCCTAAGTCAGTCACCCAGTAATAAGTTGCACTTTTATGACAATTACTTCACATTGCTAGATATTTACAAGATGCTTTAAAAAGAAAGCAATGAGGAAATTAAAAGGTAATAAAAAAAGTGCGTTTCGAGGCTAAATCCAACATGCTGTGATATAAAGACAAGGAAAATGTGAGTGGTACCTAGGCCATTCTTCTGTAAGCACACATTCCAACAGCTGATGACCAAGAAGAGCATGTCTGCCTGCTGTTGAAATATTAAAGAAAGAGAGAGGTTGTGACTTGCTTTAAATGAATTTCGTCAATATCTGATTTCCTTCTAAACATATAACTGAGAATGAGGTGGAATTCATTTTCTGTTAGAAGAACTGATGACTGTTTGCCATGATCTGTAGAGAAGGGGGTCACAGACAATGTTTTTCTTCAGATGTCACCTTTTTTGGTTCCCTGTTTTAATCCCCATTGCGCCATCCTATAGTCTATACTAATGGGGTAAGTTTATGGTCCCCGTTTAAAGTCAGCAGGGACATTTGTGCCAGAGGTGCTTTCAGTTGCTCCTAATTTCAATAGGCTCTTAAACTGATTTATAGAAGGAAAATCAACAAGCATAACTCTTTTTTTAAATACTGTTTTGTGATTGTTGTTCCACTTCAATGTAATTTTAGTTAAATCTAATTTCAAGCCATTTCAGCTGAATTATTAAATAACAACATTAAAAAAAAAAACAAACCTGGAAGAAAACCAGATACACACTCAGATCTTTTCCTGATTGCAGCCAAGGAAAGCTAAAACGAGACAATAAAAAAGCTTGTAATTATTTGAAACAAAGATATATTTTTTTAATTGAACTGGTTGTAGGTATTAAATCCTGAGCAGGAATTAAATCCATATTGGACATATTCAGACAATCATCTCTTCCATTTGCTACAATCACCTTAACATGATCTTATGGTTGGCATTAGCAACTTTATATAAATTCATTATTTTGGATGTCTTTTAATCAATGTTTATTGTCAAAATGACAGTTATTTAAGTCACATGCTATGGTTCAATTATCTGGCAGATTCCAGTTGAACAAGATAACTTTTACTCCTTTATAATATAATAAATGTAAATATTTACAATTTCTGTTTTCTAGGCTCAGATTTTTATGATTTTCTGAACCTTCCTCACAATCCATTGAATTCTTTTGTAGGGAGCTTCATAGCAGTAAGATAGACAGAGAAAATAAAGACAGTTTTCTGCTTCAGTCTTTGATGTAGCCTTGATGCCATGGGGCATTCCTCTTTGGGCACAAAAGAGCTGGAGAACTGGCTTAATGCTGAGACACATAGTTAAGAGATGTGTGGCTCCAGTGTTTGGGGCTGGATTTCCAGAGAGCAAACTCTGTGGAACTCCTCCTCCTGCTATCCAGCATGGGAGGCATTGGTGGGAGCGGCCTCCTGGTGTCATTCATTGTAAACAGCCATAAGTTAAACCAAGAAATACTGCAGTTATGTTCATGCAACATTTTAAAGTTTGCTGGTGATTGACAGACCTGTTTCGGAGTTGCCTCAGCGGCTGCCCTGTGAGGAATTGGATGCAACTTGCAGCACATTCCTGATCTGAGGGAAAGCTCTGGAATGGCCACAAAACTGTGCCTCATCATTTGCAAATACAAATTTCAGTGCAATCAATCGAACTACACTTCTGTTACTTACCCACTGATGATGCTAATAGTATCTGAAAAGTAAAAATACTTTCAATTTGTTATGTTTTTAAATTGCAGTTGTTCTCTGACAGCTGAAGTTACATAGTAAACTTTTTTTTTCTAAATATAGCATTTTTTTATTATTCAGTTTGCATACATCATTTTTCTGTGGTTTTGCAATCAAATACTCATCTGTAGAAACAGAAAATTGTCAGATGTATAATACATATGCTTCTCTAGCTAAAACATCTGTTATGTAACTTGTCCTAGGTCAGTCTGCTTAATCATGACTTTTTTTATGCATCATTGTACTCTGCAATTGTCAAAGAAATTTTATAAACTTTTTAGAGGTAAAAAATTATGTCCAATCATTATTTCCACATAAATTTCTTCTGTGCAGTTAAAAAAACCAAAGAATGAGAATCATAACTTCTTGCAACCACGTGGAAAAAGAAATGTTTGTGTTTGGTGTATCTCAAAGCTTAAAAGTAAGTATTTCTACTATTGATGCAGTGAATGTAAAATAATCTTACTTAGCTAATAACTCTGCTTTGATTTTAATTATTTCATGTCTCTTTAAAAATGCTCTTTTCTAAGAAGCAATTAAGTAAGTTTCCATAGTAGTAATTACTTTTTCTTGAGAATTGCTGAATCTGGTTCACCTTAAATCAATTGTAAAAATGCCACTGTGTTTCCAAGGAGACTCATGATGCAGGTGTACATAACATATCACATATAGTCAACTGCCATTCAACAAGAAATCTGTCTGCCCAAATGTGAGTACCTGCTTATGGGCAGGATGAAGCAACGCCCCAGCACCAGTGACTGAACTCATTGTGAACACCACAGATCACAGCGAGCCCTTATGAAGACTTATGGACAGCTAAAATAGCACAATTGCTTTTACTTTTCATCCTTCACCCCCTCACCCTTCAGAGTTCTTCTTTTATAGCAGGCTGAATATTAAGATCTCCTCTTGTAATCATCATTTGAGAACATTCAGCCACCCACCCACCAAGGAGCGCACATTTTGCCAGAGTCATTGCAGTATAAACAGTTCGTATTTCAGAGGATAGAAATACTGCCTCAAAAATGCAGCTTTGTGAGAATGTGCAGTTAACATTTTTTGGTTTGTACTTTCACAGTTCATCATGCTCGATTTCAAAACATCCAGCTGTATTTGTATGGGAAGGGCCTGTTGCTGATTGCCAGGAGACACTTTGAAGATGCTTGTTTAAACTAAATATTTATGTGAGTTTATAACAGATAGGAAGAAATTTAAACAGGATAAACATTCTTAAATTGACTTCAACATACAATAAACTTAGAAGGGAGAAATAGCTGATGTCCCTTTAAAGTCAGAACTATCTTGTCAACTTGTTGATCTCTGGTCATGTACAGGAACTACAACAACCAGAAACAAAATCCAAAAATTTATTAACAATCTTTTCTCATGGATCTTTCTCTCTTCTAAACACATATTTAGGACAAGGACTGTTGGAGCTGCTTCATATGCTGAGAGACCAGGCATACCTCAAAGCAAAATAGTATTGTATCAGTCTTGTTATGTAAAGGACTTTTTTGTTTATGTATTGAGGGGGTAATACATTTTAAATAGTTGGGTCTTTCACGGTGTCTGGGGAATATTATTTATTTTAGGGTGAAAGCCTGTTATGTAGCAACAATAAGTGTGAGTGCATCAACTTCTACTGTGTGGTAGCTTCTGCCTGATGTCTCTGAGATTATTGTTTATGGGAATTTCAAGCAGAATCTGTTGCTAATGTCAACACATTCATAGGCAGCTGTGTCACCTGAGCTGAGAGAGTAGCTGTGCATCAGCTGAGCTTAGGCCACCAACTGGATGCACTTCAGGAACTCTGAGAGTGTCCTTCAGTAGCATAAACTATTGAAGAGGTGGATCCAACAAGGGTGTTCTACTTCACGAGAAGAACATGCTGGAAGAAAGTGAGGCAGCTTGCTCAGCCATGAGTGTTTTGGAGCTAAAATTTAAAATTTTGGAGCCTAAAATTTAGCCTAAAACAGGAGAGTCAGCTGAGTCCCTCTGGCATTTTAAAGTCAGTCAATCACCTCTCAGCTTGTCAAATGGTGTCTCAAATCACACCATACGTCTTTGAAAGATAATCTTGAGCTCTGCAGAGTGAGTATAACTGGAAATATGACAACATCAAAGGATCTCACATAATGTTGTGAACGGTGGCAAAGTGAAAAGATGCTGGACAAAGCAAGCAGCTAAGGACCAAAAAGCTACTAAAGCCCATGTGAGGGTTCAGGATTCACCAGAATTTAAGAAATAAAAACTAACTGGAAAACTTCATATTGTAAACTAACAAAAATTATTTAATTTTGAAAGTTGTCTTGCTATTGTGTAAATGCAGTAAGACTTTGTGTGTATAAATGGATTTGCTTGGTAGCATCAGGGCAGAGCTGTGAGCTGTATGTAGCAGAACAGTATAAAAGACGAAAGTAAATGTCAGTGTTCTCCTATGATGCTAGACTCTGTAGCTTGGGCTTTCTGAACTGGCAAAATTAGATCTCAAAAAGTCACAGCTCAAGAGGGCAATGGCTAATCTGCCATTGACAGCAACAGGAATAGAAAAAATAGTGGTACTTAATCTTGTGATTAACTTTTTTACTGGAAGGAGGCCTCTTTTTATTCTGATTTGAAATATTATATTGAAGGCAATGTGACATTCATTTTCTCATTTCTCTTTTAATTCTTATTTTCTACTGTTGCCTCTAAAAAATGCGTAGTCCCTCTTTCCTTTTTACAGCAATTATCATCTCCACTTTACCTCTCTCAACATATTCCCATCTCTCTTTTTTTTCCATTTTAAAATTTCACCCTTTTCTATACATTCAAATCCACTCTACATCAGATGTTTTACCAGACTATCTTGTGAGACACTTACTGTATCCATCCTAAATTGCTCTTATTATTGTGCATATTTGTTTGATGTGTTTAGCAATAATTGCTGTTCATTGTGTAGGCTGCTTCTTTGTACTAAATCTAGAAAGATAAAGATTTTTAAATAGTAGAAATCCTATTTTCAACCAATCCTATTTTCAACCTATTTTTCAACCCCTTTATAACAGCTAAAAAGGAAGAATATTGGGATTTTCCCCCCTGCTTTATAGTGTGAGTTAACTGTTACGTACCTGAACTAGAGACAGTAGACTGAGGAAACTGCATTTTATACTGTGGCATGTGGTTGAACTGGTCCCAAGAGCTACATTGTGATAGAGTTTTTTCATAATTGATCAATTCTGTTATTTTCCACACATCTTTTTGATATCTGAGTTGGCATGCACTTGAAGACATGCATTTCTGATGCTACTGGAGCATCTGTAGAATGTATTCAAATTTGTGTATGATGAGAAATAGATGAAAGTGGACAAGGCCTCTATCTCCAGACAGATATGTCAATCAGCTTGACAATGCATTCTCTGAATGTTTTGCTGATGGGTAAAAAACGACTTAGAATTGTCAGCGAAATACAGTACTTAACAAAATGCAGTCTAATATTTCACTAAAGGTTCAGCTGCAAGAAATGCAATGACTAGCAGTAGAAAGTGTCTGGTCTTTTAACGCTCTGTTGAACACAAATTCTGCTTAATGACACTGTAGGTATCTAGAGGATCTACTGTCTGTTTAAGATGACAACTGGACAATTTAAGCTAATGAAAACTCACAAAGGTCCTGCTTCTGCTGTTGTCTGGGAAAAAACCCTACAATTTAATTTAATGAGAAAAAGGCAGGACCCTATTTAGGTTATACAATGCCATGAATTATTTCTGATATGTAGAAGGCATTGTGCTTTCCAGTAAAAGAAGTGTGGGTAATCTTTCATGGCTTAATGAACTGATTTATTTCTTAAAATTGGTCAAAAGTGCACGGGCATAATTTTATTGCTAGGCTTTTTAAATGAGGTGTCTAGATCCTTAGGGCAGGGGCTGCCTTCCAATGACATAGATAACACTTGGTCCTTGACTGGAACTTCTAAGCACTGTCACACTACAAATTATAAACATCCACAATAAAATACCTCTTACAGAATCTGTTTGGATCTGACTCAAGAATAAATAAGTTACTTCTAAAGATTCTGGAGGATAAACTCCCATCTCCTTTTGTACACATGCTGAGCTTCCAGTAATTTGCTAAATATTCTTAAAATTAGTGCAACCTAGAGATGGCAGAAAAAAATGCAGCAAATCCTCAGCCATGTGAACTTTTGAACCCAAACTTTTAATAAACTTGAGATAGTCACTTAATAGAGGCTTTCACCAGAATTTTAATGGACTTCATTCTGTGCTAAACTGCAGAAAGAAAACTAAATTGCATACAATCCTTTGGGAATAAAATATGTCTGATTATAGCTTCAAATATGAGAAGTATCCATTGCCAAAGAGCCTTATACCCCATATGTGCTCCCCTGAAAAATCAAACCTCTGTTTCTGAAGAAACTTTTTGAGATTAAATCTACTAGAAGCTTTCATTTTACTACAGAAATTAAGTTCAAGAAAACTGCTGACAAGATCTCAGATTGTCATCTCTTAGAATGAATCAAATGCACATTTTTAAAGAGGGAAAAATAAAGAGCTTTATTTTTTTCCCACAGGATAGGGATTTCAAAGATAGTTTTATGATGGCCTAGGCTACAGCATGGAGGGAAGTGACTAAAAGGGATATAATACATTAAGACTGTATGGAGTGACATGCCATTTCACATGTCTCAGTGATTTTGTTATTGTGGTGTCTGAATGGGCTGGTCTGGTTTTGAAGAGCTTTGGTGCAGCACTTCAGACTGTATTGGCGTTCTTGTTAGGCTATATCAGTTGTAGCTTCTGCACTATGGCTCTCTTTCCTTATTCTCACTTCAAAACCTTTTCCTACATTGTTTCCTACATAATTTGGAGTTGCAGAAATATGTGAAGGGCATCTGGTGCTGAAGTTCTGATACTGAACTATGCTCGGCCCAGACCTCTTGTACATGGTTATGGAAAATCAGGCTGATTCACTGGGCAGTCATTTTAACTCCCAGCATTTTAACCTGTTAATCTTTTCTCTTCATGCTGTTAGGTATTTAAAAGGGAAAAATCCCCTTTAATAAGCTAAATAAGCTAAATATTGGGAATTTAAAAACTGGTGCATGATCTCTGCCAAGTTTGGCTCCTGGGTCTGTCTCAACCAGTAGGCATTATTTCAATCAAAACAATTTGTGAGGAAAGTCAACCTTGGGCACAGGTTCAACTATTTAGCTAGCTAGAGCTTAAATACTCTGTTTTCCCAGCTATTTCCAATATGAATTTATGGTTTTGAAGTAAGCCTTTTTTTTCTGTATTAACATGGTTTGTACTTTTTGAATCCATGGTCTGAGTTTTAGCAGGTCATAAGCAGTGCAGCATTTTCAACTTGTTGTTATTACTATGTATAATTTTTCAGGATTAGCAGTCTAAAATATAAACCATGTGTGTGCGTTATCCTGGAAGTAATAATTTGATGAACATTGGTCTTTTGGAAGCCTTTCAGTATTTTTTTTCTCAAGTTATCAGTATTTAAAAGATCTTCTCTTAGTTTTTCTGAAGCGTAGCTTAAAAATTATTGTGCTGTTTTTTTTTTTTTTCCCTCTATTCAGACACAAATCAAAAGTGTTTTTCAACAATTTTGCTAGTGTTCACTATAGAATTAAAATTGATCTTATAAAATCCATACTTCTGATAGAAGAAGTAGACCTTTTGAGCTTTTATTCTTCAAAATGTCCACTTATCAAAATCAGAAAGAGGAGTGGAGGGAAACCACATATTGTGTGGCAACAAACAAATAAGACACAAACCTGGCATGTACTCCAGAACAATTCTTGCCATGGGAACACTTGATTAATCTCAGCAGCTTTCATTTGTCCCAGTTGGGTACTGTCCTGTCACTTATTCTGCAAATTGCAAATACAGAGCTGTTTTACATAAAATAATGGGTGAGTGAGTTGATGTTCCTACTCACTTTGCCAAGCTGCAGCAGCGTACTCTCAAGTATATTGAACATTACTAGGGAGTGCATTTACCCAAGGGAAAATATGCCCTAAAATAATTTATGATCCACCCTGTTCTAGCAAAATGCAAGGAACATGTTGTCCTCTCTGGAGCACTGTGACGCAGTTTCACTGACATAAAATTAGACAGGGCTGAGACTGGCTTCTCTGATGGTTGTATGATGGACTGCCTTTGTGATTTCCTTTGGGAGCTGAGTAGCAATACTGAATATTGCTAAAGGGGCAAGGACCTGAGCCTGTCACATCTCACATGGGTTATTAGGGCCAGGTTCTGAAAGGCTCTCCTCTCAAGTGGTGGAAGACTTATGGCTTCATATGCTCAATTAGTCCCAGAGTTCATTTGAGTGAACTGAATATTTCATGTGTATCTTATTTTTTGTTTGCATTTTTTTGTTAATTTGTTTTTGGTTTTTTCCCCCTCATGTAGCGACATGAGGAGAAAAAGAGAAGAAAGAAAGAGAGAGGGGATTATCAACTCCTCTGATACCCTCAGCCTTCAGCAAGGAAGATGGGGATCCTTGTCATCAGTATTTCAACCCTTTATAACTTACCTCTCAGAATACTTAGAAGACCTGAATAGAGAGGATTTAGGTGGGAAATTAAACTATAATGAGATAATTATATGGAGAACAGCATTTTTATGCATATAAAATATTTTCGTGTTTACTTTTATATAACATTTTTATATACATTTTAAAATATAATTCAGGCATATTTAAGAGAACTGCCAGATATTTCCAGGATTCTTCCACTATTGAAACTACTGCATATCATTGGAATGCTGCAGAATAGCAGGCTAAGGAAAGTGCTAATCATAGGACTAACAGGCAACTCTGCCTATTGGAGTGCCCTGTTGAGGCCTGACTGTGGATAACAGTTTGGAAAACCCATGCAGAGTGTGAGAATGGGTCTAAACACCCCAATCTTAAGTCTTCACCTGCAATGAAATGTTGCAATTAAAATTACTGAATAGCAAGATGCACAGGGAATCCTCAAGTATACTTAATCATACTTCCCTATAACGCAAAAATCAGGAGGCTTTAATTTCTTATAATTAAAGACATACTTAAGAAAGCAGAAGAAAATAATGTTATGCATGTACTAGGATTGACCTTGGAAACTGGAGATATCAGCTGCCCATTGTGAAGACATCCTTACTTGGTATTGCTTTCCAAACCTTTGTTGTGTGTGCTGAGCTTTCTGAGACAGATACTTGCCTCAGGCTTGAGTTATTAGTACTTTTTACCCTAGCATCCTCAATCATGTCTTGTACACACTGCAATGTGATCTTTAGTGGCGCAGTTACATTCTTCTCTTCAACTCTCAGCTTTGAAGCATTGATATTTTGGTGTCAGGAGCTGGAGGCGAAAGAGGACGATGCTTCTGTTCTTCACCCGCTGCAGGGTCGACACTGAGGGTGTCCCAGCCTTGTCCCATGTCTTCTCCACAGAGCCAGGAGGAAGCTGTTGCTCTGCTGTGGTTTTCAGCAGTGTGTGTGGTGCAGCCTGCTGTCCAGCTTGGGAATGTTGTTTCTTTCCAATGGTCATAAAGCCTTTGGGTTGAACCCTCTTGATCCCGGGCAAGCTGATATCAATGTCAGTGGTGTAATGCAAAGAACCAAGATCCTCTGCTGAAGGGCATGAAGGGCAGCCAGAATATGGAATAAAGAACAGATATTTATGCGTTGCATATGCTTACTGCCAAATCACATGGTCAGCACTGACCATCAGAATATGTTGCCAGCCAAAGCCATAGAAGTCCTAGGAAACTGTGCATTAACTGGCAAGACATTGCAAAATATTGTGTGTAATATATAGGGCATAACATCCCACCGCTATTTGTGAGCAAATACAGTAGAAAATAAAAATATAGAGTTAAACAGAATTTTTCAAAATCAAAAATGCTTCTATTGCCCTTAATAAGTTTTCTCCTTCAGCTTTTCACCTACTGATTTTCCACCAAGATGGATCTCTTGGGGCAAAATGTTGGTTTCACAGACACCAGCTTTGCATTTATAATCTTCAACCCACAGAAACATCTCTGAGACTTTGCATTTTTTGCTGTGTAGAAAAACAGGTATTATTCTGCTTTCCTTTAAAATAAAAGCCAATGAAAAATGTTAAAAACTGAGCTGCTCTTCAGATGTGTCTCCAATGCTAAAGTCTGGAGCCAGTACAGGAATAAAAATGAAATTCTGTGGCCTGGCTTGGGGAGGGCTGGTCTTAATCAAGCAAGAACTCTTCCTGATTTTATCTGCAAAATGGTCTAATTGAAATCATTGCCAGTCTGAATTTCATTTGAATGGATTAGTAGAGTCAATTTCTGAGCCTCCTGATGAAAAAGTCCATTGCAACTTAGTCATTGCTTTTGAATGAAAAATGTGCTGATCAAGTGCATGAGGAAATAAAAGAGAAATTTATTGATTACAAGCAAGACCAACTACTCTATTTTGTCTGCAGGGGTGGGAATAGTTGTGTAGTGGGAGAGGAGTAACATAGCTTCACCCCCTGCCTTCCTGTTGATCACAGGATTCTATGATTCTGTGACTCTGTGATTCTGTCCCTGTGGCCACTCTAGCTCTGAAAAACAAACATATATAAGGTAAGTAAGTGCTCTCTCTGGTGGAGAGGGGGGAATTTAAATCCAAACCTAGAGCTCGTAATCTATGAAGAGCTTCATGCTTATTAAAGAAAGAAAGAAACAAACAAACAGAAAAAGAAAAAAATAATCTCAAAAAACCCCACAACAATACAAAACAAAATGAAAACCCTGCATTTTTTAATTGCAAAAAACCCAAAGCAGTTGGTTTCTCGTTTGCTACTGATAGTGCTGGCCTCTGCAAAAGGCAGTTTTAGGATCCAGCTGGGATCAACCGCATCCTTGCAGAACACAGGAGGTGTTTGATAGTTCTGCCAAGCAAAACAGTCTTCAGTAACAGCTGGCCTTTGTAGGAGCCTCACAGGCAGAGTCTGTCCAGAAGAAATTTTAATGCCATACATTTCCTCCCCATCTTGTTCAGGTTCCCCTTGCTGATTTGCCTGGTGCTGATTTCTCTCTTGCAAAGAGCACCTCATTGTCTTCATTCCAGTGTTTTCCAAATTGTTTCTGCCTGAAAATGGTATTCTGTACTTTAGAGCAAAGTGAATAGCTAAAATATTTATATTTTTTCCTGGAAGAACAGAATTTTTTAAAATTTGACTTAAATAAAATAGTTAAATGAAACCGGCTTAAATAAAGAGTTAGTAAGTAAGACAGTTTATTTACTTTGGGCAAAAAGGGGTTTAAGTGTAGCCTTTTAAAAGAACCAATAATCTGAAAGTAAATTATGAAAGTTTAAAAAAAAGGGGGAGTGTGTTTTTTGATCACAGTGTATATTTTCATTTATTAAAATCAAAGCAGTTTAGTATATTCAACATGAACCTTCACATACTTTAATTGACTCGAGTGTTTATCTCTGATGAGTAAATTATCTAAATTGTCTAAAAGACTTGACATCCTTCTGTATGAAGGTTTGATGCTACGAAAGCCTGATACTTATTCATCTGGACTGCCATGGTATCAGATCGCTTTGGCTAAGATTAACTCTGTTTGGCTGAAGGCAAATAAAATGTTGTGTGCTCCAAAAATGAGATTTAGGATCTAGAATCTCTTTCGATGGAAGACTTTCTGGTCTGACCACGTCACACAGCAGAACAGCAGAATTTCTTTTTGCAAAGAAATTGGGAGCATTGTCTAAGAGGAAAACCCTTTTAACTTGGGAGATTTGCCACCTTAAACACTGGCTCTAATTTCTTTGCTCATTTCCTATGTTTTATGTTTGGGGATTTTCTGCATATGCAGACTTATTCAGAACTTAGGTGTGTCTTCAGAAAAAGACAAAACACAGCTTTAGAGGATTTTTTTGTGTTTCCCTGTTTTTTTCTGGCAAACCATGTCTGCACATGAATTTGTGATTGCCCTATTCTTTGAGCAGCTGTGCTCTGAGGAGTATTTAGCAAGTACAGATGACAGGACAGGTCTAAATTAGTTTCCTTGTATATCACAATCTGTTTCTAGAGTTGAAATGCCCCATAACTAGATGGGATATTCTCTTCAGACTTAATGTAGATCTTTAGAACTATGTGCAAGGACAGTGTGGATTTAACAAATTATTATTAGCACCACAATTTAATGAGGTGTGAGCCTCAAATCTTTTCTTGAGTGACACCACATGGATATTTACAGCAACACACAAAGGCAGTCTGTCTTTCTTTTGCAATTCCACATACTCACCATAGCAAAATGTTGCCCATCACCTTCTGGACACTTGTGCAGTTTTGTGTTAGAATATATGGAGAGTCAAAATATAGTGCAGACTCATCATGTAAGCAGATGCCTGTGATATCATTATTTGGTGGATATTCTTCTCTCCACATGGCAGGAAAAGGAGTACCAGAAAAAAAGGATAGTTGGGGGGTTGGCGTAGAATTAATCTCGGTCTATTTATCTAGAAGTAATTTGTGCACTTCTGATGTGGAGTAATTCCGATTCATTCATCTGTTTCCTATGTATTATATTAACAGTACAGATTTGATTAGACCTGCTATGCCAGATTCAGTAGCTCGGCATCATAAGTGTGCTGCCTAGTAAACATAGTTTATATTTGAGATAATATTGCAGTTTGGCTGATCAAATCCAAATATATTCGCAACATTAATTTAATGCTTACAGGAATTCTACCTAACCTATTAAGTGTGTCACATGGAGTTTAATTCTACTAAGATAAAAAAGGTAATAGAATAATCTTTCAAGCTTAATATCAGTTATTAGAAGTTTCACAGTTACCCATAAACACAGTGAAATATTTCTCTGCTCCTATACTTGAACTGCAATAGTCTAATGTTTAAACAGCTTTTAATTTAAGGTGTGTTATCTAATTTAAACTTTGTGGTTTAGTTGCTGTGCTTGGAAATGGTATATAAAGGTGTCACTTGCACATATGGACTGGAGAAGTTGCCATAATAATATTTTAACACTTCTAAATCCCAAGAGTATTTGTACCTAGGGGCCTCCTTCAGTTCCTTACAGTGGATGCAAATGTTTGATACTGAGGTGTGAAGCAAGGCCAAAGCTGAGCCCAAGTTATGGGAACATGGGGAGAAAATGAAGGGACTGTTCCTGATTGAAGACTGGGACATGGCTATAGGGAGACAGAGCAAGAGCTGACCTTCATACAATTGTTTTTAGCAGCTGGCTTGGGAACTGACACTGCTTTTAATAACCACCTCTAGTGGACCAGCTTGGGCTAACACAATCCAAGTGCTTTAGGTGGTCAGGCAGGCAATAAATGGGATGGAAGAGAACCTCTTTGAGGTCGTGGCAAGTCATGTGGATCTACTGTCTGCTTCCATAAAATTTGCAGCAGTTTCAGCCTAGTTTGACTCTGGAACCATGCTTTTCTTAGTCTGGTCTTTGCTGAACAACATTTATCAGTTCTGTAAAGAAGATCCTTGAACAAACATTACAGATTATATAACAGAACCTTAACTGGAGCTAATTAAACCTGATTGGCATGAAATATTAGGAATAAAAAAGACTTTTTCTCCAGTCAGCCTCATTCCTCAACATTTATTGTATTCGTTTGCTTGTGGAAATTATGTAGGACTGTATATACAGATACAAATGAGTTTTTCTAAGGATGTTTCAAGTATCACATATGGTTCAAAAAATCTCAGGCAGAAATACATCCATCAAATTCCTATTTCTATTCATCTGTCAAAGTAAGCAAATAATTATGTTTGAAAATAACTTTTTTTTAAATTATGCATTCATAAATGTATCAGTTATTGGTTTCTGAACCCTACAACTGTTTTACACAGTAAATATGCAGCTAATATGTTTTCACTTGTCAAAAAGTGTTCAGAGTTTTATACTCAATAGGTATTGTTTAGATAGAGAAGACACTATCTGTAGCTAAAAATATTCATTATACTTCCCTTATTTTGGTCCAAATAGAGATATATCATGGTGAAAAATTATGACTGAAAGAATATGTGTTGTGTGGATGGCAGTTGAACCTTGTCATGTCCCATTCTATGTCCAGACTTGTCTCAGCTTCCTGAGAGTTTGATTTGTGGAGGAATGATACAGCATGTCCTACAGAGGAAAAAATCATGAAAGCATGTGGATCTGTGGGTGGATAAATAATATAACTGTTCTGTAGAAACAATTTATGCAATCACAGAATAATTTAGCCTGGAAGGGATCTCTGGAGCCTCTCTGCACAAAGCAATAAAAACTCCAAAGTTTTATTAAGTTGTCCAGAGCTTTGTTCAATTGTTTTTGGATGTCTCCAAGGATGGAATTTGCTCAGCAATTCTTGGCATCTTTTCCAATATGTGACCACCCTTATGGTGGAGGGCTTAGTATTTAACTGGATTTCTCTTGCTGCAAATCTTACCTAATTGTACCCATCTTAATAAGCATTTTCTACTTTACCTCTGTAGTGAATAGAAAGAACCCCCTCCTGAAGTCTTTTTGGATGGGATTCAATATCCTCAGGATGTATCTCAGACACAGAAGAACCCATCTAACACACAGAGAAATGATCATAAGGCACTTCTAGACAGTCAGAGTCAGGTGAGAAGGATCCTGTCTAGTCTGACAAAGATACTTCTGCATGTCATTTGAGTGGACTCTTATGAAGAGTATTGTTGGAGTACCTTCTTACTGGACCTAAAACAGTCTAGGTAGTACTCTAAATGCAACTGAAATTGCTGTTTGGTATTGGTTTAGTACATTGCCTTGTTTGCCCATTTGGTTATCTCCTACTGCCTGGCTCCTGAGCCCTCACGAAAGAGGTCATCTTCTCTTCTTGGCTGACTCTGAAACATGTAGCTCTTTCAGAGTGAGCGAGCAATTTATGAGTTTCCTCCAAATCACCAAGTATGTAATTTTTAAGTGTAGATCTTTTTTAACTAGATAATTTTTAATGAAATAATTATTTCATTATACATTCCATTTGTTACTCACCGATGCTATAAATGGCTCATACTGTGGGTTGGTGCTATATATATTAGCATTATCTTGAAATACTTTTAATGTTTTATTTTATATTTTTAGAGCTTTTTAATTAATATAGACCCTCTTGCATGCGTATTGCAAACTAAATGCTTTTGTTTACTGTTTGTTGATCCCTTATACTGTATTGCATATTTATTTCTGTTTTATCCCAGTGTGAAATTGTCAAGTACTGGCATGGGAGCAGAATGATTCATGTCATGAGTGTGAAAGAACAAGGCTGAGTTTAGTATTCTTGCTTCTAACAGAGGAACACTTCTGGTTTTGTAAATTTTTTTTTTCTTTCTTTAAAAAAATTGCTTATTTTTCGTGCTAGGAATTTTACTTAGGTTTTTAATTGGAAGAAATAAAGATTTTCATTTGTTTTATTCAGAGAACTGTTGGAGGAAAAGAAGAAAAAAGCAATCAGAAAGGCAGAGAGGCAAAGATGCAAGCAGAACAGCTGTTGAGAATGAAGTGGAAGGAAAATAATTATTTTGGCTAAGGGCTTACAGCCCTTGCAAGAGCACAGCAGCTATCATGGAAGAGCAGCAATGGCATTGCCTGCCTACACCATCTTCTCTCTGCAAGAAACATACTTTAGTTTTAGGAGATGGGGCTCATTGGTGCTCCTTCCTGAGTAGGAAACAGTCTCAGACTGCTAAACCTGGTTTCACATTTAAGGAGCTTGAGAGCCACTGCTCATGCCTGATATTACTAGTAGTAACAATAACCAGCAGAAAAATGACAGCAACAGCATCTTTATCCAAACACCTTCAAAAAATAAAGATAGCTAAAGATCTGTGTGGGACTGACTCATTAAATTCAGACAGGTTCATGTTCAAGGGCAGTAATCACCATGTGACTTTCTTTTGTATATGTTGTGAATTTGACAAGGCAGTTTGTAAACTTATTTCAGAAATAAAACATCATACAAGAGCACAGGGAAAATACTTTTGCATGTGTTTCTTTGGTAATCTGAATCTACTTATCTGATGGCAGAGGTATTCCAGCTGAAAGCTCTGACACTGCAAATTTTAAGGAAAAGGCATTTGCCTGCCTTTCATTTTTGGGTTAATGTCTTGGCACATCATGCTTTGCTTAAAATGTTAATTGGGTTTGTTTTGTTTTATGTGGATTGGAAATTTGTTTTTTATACTATTCTCTTAGGTGCCAGGAAACTTAATTAAAGAGAAACAAAGAAAATTAAAATAAAGCAAGTCTGAATTTGTAAGGACAGATGCAATTGTGCTAGGAGGAGAAGGATAAATTACATGTACATATACATATAAATGTTTTCCAGCTCAGGCTCTAAAGAAAGTTATATGGTCTTTCCACAAACACCTTTCATTAAAGTTTCTCCTTCTGGAGGCAATGTCTGCTCCTTGGCTGAGTTCTGTGTTCAGTCTGCCAAACTAATACAACAAACACATCCACAGCTCATGGCTCACAGCTGCCATTGTCCTGGCAGCAAGTGGTGAAGGAGAGTGGAGGGAGCATGGCTGAAATCCTAAGTGTGCTTCATCTCCTCAAAGCACAAGTGCTCCTTGCAGGTGGACAGTGCAGAGAGAAGGTGCCTCTGTCTCCCTCGGTCCTTCCTCCTCAGCCTCTTTTGTCCTGGACTTCTCACATACCTGTCCTCCTTCATGTGCCCAGGGTCCTCCAGCTGAGTTCCCCATCCTTTTTACCAAAGTTCCATAACTCCATTTTTTTGTTGCTCCATGAACAATTTTTTTGTCTCATTTATGGCAGTTTCCAAACCAATACTTAGTAAGGGCAAAACAGAACCTGGCAGAAGCAAAATTATTTTTAAAGTATCCTTGCAGACAATTGGGTTATTAAATGCTTACTCAGAGTGGTATGGTAACTATTAAGCTATATCCCCACCTGCTTTGCTGCTAGAGACAAAGAAGTACAGAATCGTTGTACTGGAACACCTCAGAGGAGGACAGTTGTTTAAAACTCTGGCTTAACTCTGTTCCTTGTCCACAAAATCTTAAACTAGGAGCTGTGGTTTTTTTCGTTATATGGTCTGTTGTTTCAGGGATCAGGCTGGGTTATCATAATGATTTTACTGGACTTTAGTGTATGCTAATCCTGTCTGGAGCCCTCTGGTGCTTGACATTTCTTCTGAGGTTCCTCATTTCCACAAAGATGTATGCAGTCAGCAGAGACAGAGCTGTGGTGCCACTCTTTAAATAGAAGCATTTGCTTCCTTTGGTGTAGAGCTGGTGGCTCACATCTTATTCCATCAGCCATTTTGCCACTCTAAACCTTAGGGCAGTTTTATTTATAAAAAAACAATATGTGCAATTTTTTTCTTTTTTTTTTGGGCCATGAAGTTATTAGAAATGAACAGAACTAATAGCAATTGCTAGCAAGTGATCCAGGCAGGATCAGAATAGCTCAGTAGCCCTCAGGAGTCTAGGAAAAATCCTGTCAGACCAGTGCTTACAATGTTTAGAGGTAGGTTTGTAAGCTGCTTTTTTTGGCTCTATGGCAGCCTATGAATAGCATTAGATGAAAAATGAAGGGCAACAAAAGACGAACTCATAATTAATTAGGAAATTTCTTGATGCAAATAACAATTTTTATACAAACCAGTGAGGTTTCTGACTTCAGCGCAAGTGTTTGCAATGCCTGTTGTCATAACCTTACACAGCCAAGGAAAGGCCAATGCAGAATTTATTCTAAAGTCTGTGATTAACAAGTCCTAGTAGTTCCTTGAGCAAACACAAAATACTCTTGTTATTGGACTAATAAGCAAATCTTGACTACAGTAAAAATATCTTTGGTCATATAAATCTAAGTGAGGAAGAAATGTGAATAAACACTGAATTTGTGTCTATAAATCCCAGATGGCTACCAAAAATTTTGCTATAAAATATTTATATTACACAGAGTCATGTATTTATAATTTTGTTCCATTTCCAATTCCACACTCCCTTTTTTTTCCCTGATATATTCTATAAAATCTTTTGAATATTGCTTGGTCAATTAAACAAACAATTTTTAAAAAATGCACAAAATAATAAAGGGTTTGTTCCTGGCCTAACATTTTAAGGCCTTGCATCTTTTGCCATATGCAATTTTTTATTTTAGATCTGTCTTCAAATCACTCTCTTCAGTGCTGAGCCTGTCAGAAAATGAGTAATCATCTAGAGAGGAAATTTACTGGAAATATTTAATAGCTATTGGGGCTCTCTGCAAAAGCATCCCACTGATAGTGCTGCCTTTACATTTCTCTGTGAGCTACTCCTCCTTCCACTCTTCCTACTTGTTTATTACAAGAAGATACTGGCAGAAAAAGAGAAAGAGAAAAATCTACACTTCAGAAATGGGGGATTTCCTCTGGCTAGAAGTTTTCTTGATGATCTGTTGTAAGCAACCTTAACAAGTCAACTTCTTGCAGGAAAACATCCAAACCTCTGTAAATCGCTGTAGCCCTGAGGCAAATGACCGACATGTTGCTTCAGGGAAGAAAAGTTGCCCTGCACCTGAGGAGTCACTGGCAAACCTTGACACCCTCATCCCTGGGCAGCCACTGCTGCACCTCCCTTTGTTTCTGTTTCCAAACCAGTGTCCTCTGGGTCATGTCACCTGCTCCAGTGCAGGGCTGAGGCAGGCCCTCCACCCTTTTTCTTTTTCCCCTTATTCTCCCAAGTAAGGAGAATAAATAGGTAAATCAAAAGTCCCAGAAAACAACGCAAATGCAGGGAGGCTGTAGTTACGTTTGTTGCTTCTCAAGTCATGGAGAAAACACCAAATAGTCTTTAATTCAGGACTAGTTTTAGTTTGCCGCACTGATGTGGATGGTCTGTGCAAAGCTCACTGTAAAGGGAAAACTTTTCTTTTGGTTTCTGTGTATAGTTTCTCTTCCCTGTTTTTCTTGTTTCTTTTTTTTTTTTTTTAGGTTTGCCCTTTTTTTGTTTTTGTTTGTCTGTTTTGGTTTTGTTTTGTTTGTTTGTTTGTTTGAGATGCTCTGTTCTTCTACTTCCTTTGTGACACTGTTATTTGCAAAGAATATTCAGTTTGATTGTTATTCTTAGTCATTTAATATTCTCGTATGGTTTGCCAGTAATGAAAGGTAGATGATAGCTTTCTAAGCTATTTTTTGTTTCTTAACTACACTGGAAATGTAAATACTTGTTGCTGTAGCCATGCAATTTCAGTATGTAAATTTAACTGTCTTGGGGAGCTAAGCACTGGCTTTCCCATGCCACAGAGAAACCTGAAAAGCTAATAGTTTTTGAACTACCCTCAGAAGTTCTGAAAACTATAGACAAAGAGTTCACAAGCAATTTCCCATTGCCATTTGAGATTTTCAGATGATGTGGTCCTGTGTGGTACTTGGCAGCTGGCAGATGGGGCTCTTTCAGTCTGGATGATTCTGCTGCTAAGTAAGTGGTGGAAGCCTCCATCCAGTTCTTGTTCCATTTTAACAGGAAAATATGGCACAGGGGACCCAGTGACTCAATTTAAATGAGGACATTTGACAGCTTTAGCAGAACACATCCCTCTTTCTTTAATGTAATGACATCATCACTATTCTCCTGCTGACCCTTTTCTGTGACAGGTAGTTGTTGATCAGACTGAGTCATCACTGAGCAAATGAATGGAGAATGCTCCTAAATAACAGACATAGACATAGTTGATCACAGTGATTAGAGATATTATTTCATATATATCTATTGTTAAAAGTCATCTTACCTTTCTCAGAATAATCTCCCTACAGTGATCTTTGTAAATTTAAGTAATTTTTATGGTTTTATTCCCTATTGTATATGCTTAATGGCAAGTACCATTGTAATTTTTTTATTCCTATTTAATTGATAGAGAATTAAAATCTGAGACTTACAGTTAGGTGCGATCTAAATGAACAATCTTTGTTTCAAACAGATGACCACAGTTATAATTGCCCTTTCCTGAACTTGCATTTGTTTCTTTACTTTCTCTAAATAAGATAGAAGTTTCAGGTGTTTGCTCTAATGAGTAATTCAATTAGCCAGAGATGAATCTCATACTTGTCCACTGTAAACTGAATGGGGACCATGCAAGAAGCTTGTTGAACTATTATCAATATTTCCTCTTTGCACTTAAACAGTATATATCTTAGTGACCTTTTAGGCAATTAGAAACCTGCTTCATAAACCTCTCAGAAGAATAGATTCATAAATCTGAGGATCAATAAGAAAAATAATTCCTAATCTTAATTACTAATTGATTGATCAAATGAAATATTACAGATTCATTTGACTGTTCTGGTTGGGATTATATGCTTGTACCATGTACGTAAAGGGTATTTCATTCAGTGATTCACAAGGTCTTTTGCTATCTTCTGTTCTAAATTATGAACTCAGAAGTCAGAAATTGAGAAATCTCTTCCAATGATGTTGTTGTTAAAGGCTCATAAGCATGGATATCTAAGAAAATCTTTCAGCTGCTTATGATAATGCTTACAACTATGGAAGGATGTCTGAAACATATCCTTATATGTCAAAAATATTTCCTCTGTGACTTTGTCATTCTTGGCTCTCTAAAGGAGAAAACACTCTCTTATTCCTCAGCACAATTTAATGTTTTTTCAGTATCAGGAATATTTCTGAAGCACAGTCAGTGTAACAGATTTGAAAAGTTAAACTTTGCAGAGGGTGCAAGAGGTATCTATGCTGATGGTGGGGAGATTGTGTACTATCTCCCTCTGCATGTTTTTTTGAGAACCATCAAGTAGTATTAACAGGAGGTTTCAGCCCTTCTCCCATTTTGAAATTGCATGGAAAACCCCAAATTCAAGTAAAGAAAGAATAACAGTCACAAGAAGAAAAATTTATCGTTTGTAAGAAAAGACTGGAGTGAAAAACAACAGGAATACAGATGTGGCCTGGAAAGGGAGAGTTAACTGCCACCCTTCAGACCTCCATCTGTGCCACATAACACAGTTTGTGCTGTGAGTTTGCTTAGTTTTTGAGCACTGCTGTTCCCCAGACCCTTCTTCAGTGCATGCTTAATAGTGCTGCTGTAAATAAGGCATGGTTTCTATCTTTTGAGCAAACATGTTTGGGATTCATAAAGAAATTATCATTATGCCTTTTTTGCCCTCCTTCTGCTGGTAGCTTAAAACTTTCTCAGGATTGTCTAGTGGATCAAGCTCCACACAGAGCAGTCATTGCAGTTTTTCAACAGTGGGAGGGACTTCTGCCTCCTCAATATGTTCACTTTGATACTCTGATCTGGACAAGGCCATTTTCACAGGGAGGGGCAGCATCACTAGACTTTGAATGAGCTGAGAGGAAAAATCTAGTTTCCTTGAATGAAATATATGGTCAGAAAAGTCTAGAGACTTTTCTTGGAAAAGTCTAATATTGGGTTGCCAGTGAAACAGATGTCTAATAACTTCTCTCCCATAACTACCTAGGTTTTGGGGCATGTATTGGTGGTTATTAGGTAATAGAGACACATGCTCTTATAAAGTGTCGGAAACCTCTGAGTAATCTGGACATGGGAAAAAGATGTCTAATCACAGAATGAAGACTATATGTCTTCTAGTCCTAGAATAACCTGTACAACTGGGAACACTCCTGTAAGGAAGCAGGCTTAGGCTTAGACATTCACAGGAAGAAAATGAAATCAGGGGATCCCAGATTCTGGATGAGTACCAAGCTCAGCAGAGTCAAGTTTCCTACCTCTGGGGGCACTGGAAGGGATAGCCCACTGACGGTATAAGGGGATGAGCCTCAGTCTGGGAAATCTGCCTTCCTGACCAGTGTCTCCAACACAGAATCCACTTCAAGACCACTTTTTGTGTAGGCTTTACAAGGCCCAAGTAGTTATATCAGTCACTTTGTCATATACGTGTTGGAAATGCCAACCTTAAAAACAGGATCTGGTTATGTGTTCCCAGAGATGCCTAAGATCCCCTTCTTTTTCAGGGGGTTTCTCTGTTGATTAGGTAGTCAGCTCCCTCTACAGCCCAGTGCTCTGTGTATCCTGTCTGAGACACTGACTTGTCTTGGGCTTTGGAGGACAGGAAGGCTGTGAACATTATATGAAGCACAGAGATCTGAAAGTCAGGTGCTGCAAAAAGTTCTGATCTTGAGTTTTGTCATATTGGGGATGAGCTCGGGGAGCTCATTAACACAGTGAGGAATCTGAGTGAGAATGTTTTCCCTTGGCTGGAGCAAATTCAGGGTAAAGGTCTGCTTTCCTTCTGAAAATCAATCAACCCCTGCTCATTAATATTAGCTGGAGAGTGCACATTAAAACACCACAGTGGAGATGCAAAGAATTATCAGGATTATTCTTGTCAGTTGTAATTTTCAAAGTGCTTTATAAACATTAAGGTTCAGCTTTTGACTGAAGCATTTAGACATAGAGGTGGTGCAAGTGACTTTGTCCAGCCAGTCCTCCTTGTGCTGTGCTCAGGTGAGCAGTTTGAGCCCTCTGAGGTTTTTTGACAACCAAACTGAAAGCCTCTACTCCAGATGTCAGAGTGAAGGGAGGAAGAATATCCCAAATCTTTTCCTGTGGAAGTGGTTTCCAACCATGGGCAGTTGTGAATTAGCAAAGCTACATGGCTAGTCAGCTCCTCATTTTTGTAAATTTATTTTATCCAGTTTTCTGTGTTGTAATTGGTATTCATTACAACTGGGATGAAATAATATAAAAATTTCCTCTAAACCAATAATTCTAAGTGTCAGCTGCTGGGTACGTGCATCCAAGGGTGCATACTTTGATTGTTATGATCATATCACATAAAATTTATTTTGGAACAGGGTGTAAGTCCTGAAATCTCAGAGCAGGGTTTACAGGAGAGATGTATACATGCATATCCAAGTTACACATTTCATCCTTCTGGTTTACCCTTTGCAAAATTTACTGATTTGTACTGTGCAGGAAAAGGCTTGATGACAAGGTCCATGAATATGCTTCTCTTGGGAAAATATATTCACCAGCTCCCTGTGTTTATAAGAATTACCATAAAATAGTAATGTATCCTCCAGACTGGAAAATCCTTTTGAGTTGCATTATTTTTCTCATTGAGAGCCTTATGCTATTATTCAGTGCTTTATTGACCCAGCATGCTCACAGTTTAATGGATAAAGATAATATTCTCTGTGTATTTATTTTAATTTTTTTCAATATTTCATTTTTCATTCTGCTATTCTAACAAATTTATAAAGTGTCCCCAGAGAACTTCCTTGTTGTGCTTTGTTCACACTTCTGGTGTGATGAAATTGTTCAGATTACTTATCAGTGCACTTGTGGAAATGCATGCTGAGAAATGATATGACAAGAGAAATTCTCTATGTTAACAGATAAAATGGGGAGGATCAAAAAGGATGACATTCACCCAGGTGTAATAACAGATTTCATGAGAACAGGTCCCCAGTATATTCCAAAGCTTTGTCCTAGGAGAAATTTAGTGGCAAAATACCATTATGATAATGAAATGCCATTTTTTGGAAACAGATTTGAGAAAAAGTGAAAACAGAAAAAAAATTTTCCTTAGAGATTTTTCTAATTCCAAGGGTTTGATGTCAGAAGGGACCTTTTATTATAAAACCGAATCTAGCCAAAAATTTAAAAATTTAATGTTTCAGTGAAAGAAATTTGTTGAATCCAAAGCACATTTTTGAGGTGAAGAGTTTAGTCATAGAATTTTGGTGGATTCCACCATTGCATTCCAGTTTGGGATAGGAAAAGAGTTTGAAAAGTGTAAAAATTTTCTAGTATAGATAAGCCTTTTCTTCTCCAAGTCAGCTGACCCAGTGTGATTTGTTAGCCTCATTGATGTCTCTGAGCTACCCTTTATTTCTGTAGAAAATAGAAGAGACAAATCTTAAAGACTTTAAAAAAAAACTGTTGAAATACCTTTGCAAAAAATTATGATGAAAAAAGGTATGTGATTTTATCTAGCTGTATAAATCTCAGCATTTAAAAATGTATTTGAATGTATTGAGAAAACCTTTATGCTTTCAGAGAAACTGAAATTCTAAAGTTAAGCAAACTGGTATTTTAGTTGTATGTCAGTGCAAAATATAGTCTATTTGATATGTATGATAATGTCTTTTCAGAGCTTTTTGACTGTGTTGTTTTTTTGTTGTTTTGCTATTGGATCTTACACGTATTCTGCAAATTTTTATACCCTTAAGCATGTGAAAATCTGAGAACCTTGTCTATTTTTTTTCCCTTATCTTGCACAATATTATTTGTTTTTACTCTTAAGAACTTCTGAAAAATATGAGAATTTTTGAAAGTGTCATGGCTTGCTTTGTTACATAGTTCTTCTCCTTAACTATTTGAGCTCTTTAGTGAAAGAAAAGAGACAAAGCAGTGAAGCTGTAGATACTTTGAACACAATTGTTTTGTTCTTTATTCTTTTACTGTCAGACTCTGCACTCTTCTGGTGACGTAAATCACAAATTTATGGATGGACAAATATCTCAGCTTTATGTACAAAGTAGGATGTTTATAAAGCCTTTGAGGATACCTTCAGGGAGAAAGAAATAAGTGCTTCTCCTGCTAATTTGGGATAACATTAGGTCTTACTCTTATCTGGGCAGACAGAAAGCATTTCAGCGTTGCTGGCAAAGTGACAAAGCCTGGTGCCGTTGGTATTGGATACTGCTCTGTGAACGTTGCTCAGGCAGAAGTGGATGGCAGGGCATAAAACAAACGCAGAGTAAATATTTGCACTTTTCTCCCTTTGGCAGGCTAACTGGGGGGACAAGGGGGAAAGAATTTGCTCCAACCACATGTTTGAACTTCTTCAGTATTTCTGTCCAGAGGTAGTAGAGGCTGTAAAGGGAAACAATGTTTTCTGTTTAGCAGCATAGTGTCTGCAGACATCTGGAGAAAAGCATCAGCAGCTGCTGCCTCCCCTTGCATCCTACAGCCAGGGTGTTCAGCCTGGGGCCAGAGAGTTGAGGCACAGGGACTGCAGGGCTCTCACACTCTGAAGAGTGCTTGATCCTTCATAGCCCTTTTTCTGAAGTTAGGTTGAAGTCTTTCAGTTAATTTAATTTGCATTTTTCAACCAGGCATAACTATTCAAAAGCTCCCTGTATCAAAGAATAAGGTGTTGTGTCCTGCACTCCCCACCAGCCCAGAAAGGGAGCATTGCTGTGTTGGTGAAGAGGACACTTTCTAGCACAGAATAGGTCTTGTTCTGGAGGACACTGAGTGCACTAGTTTCTCTTTGTATAAACCAATCTCTCTTCAGAGATGTGAGGTGTGGTTTCCAGATCCTCAAGTGCAGACATTCAGTCTGTAAACACTGAAGAAGCGGTCTGACTACTTGGCTATTGAGGCAATCTTTGGATCCATCTGAAAAAGTTTTTGAGCCAAAGCTGCCTGATGCATTTGACCTGCTTTGCTATGGGAGCAATATCAGAACCGCTCTTTATCTTATCTACTAAAATGAAAGACTCAGCTTCTGTCTCATGGGTTTTGTTCTTTACTGCCTTCAGCCCTGGGGTTGCTTTGAGGCAATGCACACCAAGAAATGCAACAAAATGCCCTGTGCACCTTGTGCTAACAGATAATGTTGCCTTTATAAAATGCCATGTGGTAAGGCAGAGAGTTGCATGCTACATTAAAATGGCAGCTCCAGAGGAGGAGAGAAATTTGGTTTACCTTCTAATATATATTGGTGATGGTTTTTGTAGAACCTACTTCACTTCCCTCCCAGACCATGGGTAAAAGTTCAAATGAGTCCTGAACAGGGATGAAAACCACTGTTTTCCTCCTCTTTTTCTCCAAGCAGTCCAGAGGGGATGAGTAATGTTTTTGTTCCAAGAAGGTACTGTGCATATCATCTCTCATATATTCTGTTCTTTTGTTTCTTCATCATACAGGCAGAGCAAGGAGCAATGAGAGTGGGAGGACAAATTAAATGAATAGTTTGGAGATGCTAGTCCTCATATCTGAGGGATACACTTTTGAAAAGTTCACATTTTAAGGAAAAAAATATCACATTTGTTATACCAAACTTAAATACTGGAGTTAGAGAAAGATGGCAAACTTCCCTGTTCATTCCTGTGGTTAGCCTCTTTCCTATGGGTAGAAGTATGTGTGACAAGGCACACAAAACTATCACAGCACAGCAAAACCAGCAGCTAATCCAGTAATTTCAGAACAGGTGTTAACCCTTGGTAGCCTGGACACAGTCCCAGACCCGCTAAAACATTTTTTGTTGAAAGCAGTTGGAGCTAATAAGTGTTATTAAAATGCTGCATAATGGATGTCCTGCTTCCCTATAGTTACTGTATCAGTCAGTATCACTCACTATGGAGACACAGTAGTGTCTTAGTTTCAGGCAGGTCAAGATTAATATTTTATGGTAGCTAGGAAGTGGGCATGGCCAGGCCCTCATATTACTTGATACCATCTCATGTCACTTGTGAGGAGCAGGAGTAGGGCACTCTCGTTGGGGAAGGCAAAACACTCGAGTATTGTTTTACTTTTCATGTAAACACTTTCTTTGTATTACACCTTTTGCTATTGATAGTGTTGCTGTTACTGTTTGTTTTCTTATCTAATTGCTGTTTCCACTAAATTGTTGTGATCTCAGCTTGTGATTTTCACTTTTGTGCCTCCAGTTCTCAAGTCCATACCAGGAGCAGTAAGGGGGAAGGGAAGCAGGAGAGTTGTGAGCAGCGCCTCATTTGGCAGAGCCTCAGTGGGGAAACTGAATTGGGGAGTACTATTCCTAAACCACAACAAGCAGTAAAAACAAGAAACATTTATTTTCCTTAAAATGTGAACTTCCCAAAAGTGTATCTGTTTTCAAACACCAAAATGTTTGGCTAGATTACAAGAACTCATAAGTTTATTGTGAAATGAAAACTGTCTATTAATATAAAAGGGAACTCTTAAATGTTTACCAAACCTTTGCTATAGGCAGTGAAAGTCAGTGGAAAAAAACCAAACTGATACACAGAAAATAAAAAAATCCTGACAAACCTCAAAATATGCCAGGCTATATGTGTGCGTATAAACAGAGTAGCTTATTTTTTCTGTTTGCATCAGAGAATAAACATTATAATAGGGCTTGATTTGTTTTCCCAGCCTTTGTCTGCAGCTAAGTTAGAAGCTCAGTATCTACTATGGCAACAGAAAGCTATGCTTGTGCTAGATGATTTCCATGAAAATTCCTGCATTGCCTTCATGGGTTGAAGCCCAGTGTGTGAAAAGGCCACTGGCTATTTGTAACCTTGTCATGTCTTGTTCTACTCAGAGCAAATCTGGATGTGTGTGATGGTGTTTTAAACCCTGACAGCTGCTGTCATTTTGTGAGAGCTCCTGCAGGAAACTGTAGAGCTTCTGCAGGAAATGATAGTGCTCTCTAGAGAAAGATTTACTTCTTGTAATTTTTTCTGAAATAATTTTCAAAACCAGTTTTGCGCAGAAAGAGTTAGACTTTGATCATATTTAGTCTCATTTAATCCAGTGATGTAAATAATCCCCATAATCAAAAAAAATATTAATTAAATGATAGCTACATGAGCAAGTTGGACATGAGCCTAACCTGCTCCTGTCTCTTTATCATCCTGCCTGGCTCCAGCCCCACAAGTAGGAACTTTCTGTGAGCTGCTCCACATATTGCAAAATCTAATCTTTCCTTTGGGGCTTTCAGAAGCTTGATTCAAACCTAAACAAGAAGGAAAGGTTTTCCTGCTATTTTACCACCACAAGTCTCTTTCTCCCACTGTAGTTCCCTTCCATTCCCTGCATTTTCTTTTTTGACAAGTGGACAAAGTGGTTTTATTGTTTTTGTATTAATATTTTCATCCATGTAAATACTGGAATATTTCTAGTATATATAAATATATCCATATACACTGTTGTGGAAAGGACAAATGGTCCTTGTGACTTTCTTAAATTTGGAAAATGACAGTTTAAGGCAAGTGAATCTCTTTGTTGAAGGCTTTCCTTAGGGGAAAAAAAAAGAGAAAAAGATTGTAAACTTTTCCTCTAACTTAGACTAAGGCACTCCTCCTTAATTAGGTTTGTCATCCAGAATCTTTGGTTTTGAGAGCTGCTGTGACTAGTAGAAATGGATTTAACTTAGTTTTTAGTTTTAAGAAATAATTTAGGTGCTTTCCTCTATTATGTTTCCTACCTCTTATATTTCCTATCTTATAGTTTCAGTTCTCAACCAGGAAACCAGAGGCACTGACTCACTTGCCATAGTCTATCCCTACAGGAGACAGACCAGATTTAGTCTGGTTTAATCTGGGGATACTCTCCCTCCTCTCTTCTTGTTTCCCTTCCCCATACCCTGAGTCATCAATGTGGATGTTTGACCAAAGATTCTTTTGATCTAATTTATGCTGAAAAACAATTTAAGTGTATTTCTACCGCACATTCAGCAGCTTTTAAGCTAGGCAAAGTTTGGGTGCCATCACTCCTGTTTAAATGGAGTACTGAGAAGCCATGGAGATGAAAGGCTATTCTTAATGGCAACAAGAAGAGGAAAATTGTGTGAACATGGATGTAGCTGAGACTCTGAGGATCCATTTTTATTTAAAAAAAGTGTAATTCTATTGTTGATTTTCTGTTGTTGTTATTTAGTTCTTTTTTTCTTTAGGAACTGTGAGGAGATGGAAAAGGTAAACGAGCCAGAAATACTGACTCTGACAGTTCCTGTCTGTGGGAGGTTATTTCTTGAGAATTAGCACTGACAGGATGTTTTTATAAGGATGCCAGTAGTAGCAGGTATACTCATACACATAAGCTTCAAATTATACCTCTGGAGCTGTGTAAGCATAACATTAAAAGAAAATACTTTTGGTAAGAATAACAGAATTTGGGTTGTCCTTCACAGAAAGTGAAAAGCAATTTTAACCTGAAAAGGCTTAAATCAATAACTGTGACTACAGATAGAAGATACAGCAGCAACATGTTCTGGCAGCTGGAAAAGGGACTAGATAGGTCATACAATGTGTGCTGTAGAGTTACAAGCTTTGGTAAGTAACACTTTGGTAAAGTCCATATCACCATGTCTTTACTATTGTAGATAATGTCACGCAGTTAAAAGACTAGGATCTGTGAAGGCCTTGAAATATCCCACAGCCTGTTGGTCCTGTTCTCACAGCAGGCTCAATGACTTCAACATTGTTCTTGACAGACATTGGTTGGTCCTGAAGACACCTCTAGAAAAGTGCAATGACCACCTTAGTTGTTCTACTTCAGCTCCTACCTGTCCCTTTTTGTTTTATGTTGAAGACAAATCTGCTTTTGCAGTGTTAGAGCATTACCTCTTCTGCTAGGCAAGATGAGTAGGGAGAAAAAAAATAGTTTTATTCTTTGGAACAGCCTTTTATGTACATTATATTTTTTTTTTAGATATTCATATATTTGAAACCAGTTAGATTTTTATTGCTCTTATAAATAACCCCAACTCTCTCACTCTTTCCTTCTTTTCTAGACTTTCATTTCTATTGTTGCACAGCTCTGGAGTTTCCTGTTTATTTGCATTTTTATTGGAAGTGCTGCCCAAAATTTGTCACTTTTCTGATCTTATCTTACTAACAAGGAAAATGGTCTCGCCTCACTTGAGTAAGGCAAAATTGTTATTTAATCTCTCTTTCAGAGTAAAAAATATTCTGTGTAAAACTGAAAGGGAAGGATTTAAAAATGCATTCAGTGGAACATAACCCTTCAATAAATTTGCTGTATTTACTTCCTTCCTAAGAATAGAACCTGATTAAATGCATCATTTTCCCCATTGTGCTAAGTAAGGCATTTCTCGCAAAGTATTAGTAAATTCTGTAACTTATTTTATTGTAAATTAGTTGTGAGAAAATGGAAATAACTTCTCATGTAAAAAAACTCTAGACAATGTATCTTGTTCTGCATATCAAAGCAAGTTGTAATTGTGGCTGCTGCTCTCAGAAAAGGTTAACAGTGGACTAACACGATGTGCAAATTACATGCTGCCTTCAAAAAAGGAAATTTATGTATTTCCTCTGAAACATGTAAGAACCTTTATAGCTCCTACATAAAGTGCTATGGTAAAAACTTGAAACTTGCTGAAGTCTTGAATTTTTCTTTGTTGTCTTGAAAATTCTAGAAAATTACTAATGTGATTTTTTTACTGTCACATATTAAGCACAAAGGAAAAATATGCTTAAGGAGAGAAAATATAACTGTTACTTCCACAGAAGACCAACTATTGTTGAATTTCCACACCTTCCTGATTTAAAAAAAACAAATTCCAAACAATATAGTGAATACCCAGAAATTAATATAAGTAAATGGCATTGTAACCTAGAAACTAATAATAAGGTGGCAAATTTCTTCAATTCTATCCAAAATAATGTAGAGGACCAGCAGGAACTTTTACAGGTAACACCAGGATTTACATTTAATAGACTAAGTTCTCTGTAACAGAATGCTTTGACTCTTCTCTGACACCTGTGGGAGTAGGTAGTTATTCTGTTCAAAAAAGGAAAAGATCATATTAATCAAGATTCATTCAGGCACTGCTCAAGGTCCAAATCAATACCTACTTAGTGAGATTATAGGTAAATAAAACCTATACCTGCATATAAAACTCCACTCTTTATGTACGTATATAACCTGAAAATTTTTACTTATCAATACATAGTGCAGTAAACAGCATAAAATGGTGAAATTATCTTTGAAGAAGATGATGGAGTTCTCATGTGACTTTTTGCATGATCTTCCCACAACTACTACTTTGTTTTAACTAGAAAATTGATGGAGTCTGAAGAGTATGATAGCTTCTCTCTCAGAGTAAGAGATTCCTTCTCTGGGGAGGATTTGTTTTGAGGGAAATGCTTCACACGTCTTTTTTTGGCATGGCCTCAAAAATAAAAAAAGAGTGAGCTTGGGAAAGAGAGTTGGCAAACTGGAAAATGTAGCCAGGGCTGGGGGATCACTTCAGATGCCTTTACTACTGAAAGAAAATGTGTTGTGGAGCTGCATCCTGCCATAAACAGTCCGTAGGAAGGAGGATTGAGGCAACCATGCTTTCTCAGAGAGTAAATTAAAATTTTCTCAGAGAGTAGTGCAAATCTCAGGATATTACTGCGTATGGGGACAGAACCAGTAGTAATCACGTGGAGCCCAGGATCCATTTTGGTATTTGTGATTTTATGTTGCATCCAGGAGTAAGTGTAGGTAGCTTTGAGAGTGTATGAAATCTCTAGGAAGTTCAGCTGAAAAACTTGGTCTAGCTAATGCTTCTTAGTTTAAATCAGGCAGAAAAGAGATGCAAGCATCAAGGACTTGTGGCCCTGGTAAGTGCTCTGATTGTTCAAAAGTGAACGTCTCCTTGGTGATATTCTCTTCACACAAAAGTCTTCCTTTGCATCAGATTGAGAAATCTTGTCCATTAATAGAAGGAATTTCATGTTTGATGGATTAGCATTTTCTCACTTAACATTTTATTGAGCAGTTCTTAATCTTTAATGCTTAAATAGTCTTCCATTTCTCTAACTCAATTACATGTTTACCTCCCACCTCTGCGAGTCTGACATCTATTTGTGCCTGTTTGCATCAGAGTAGCCCAGGTTAAGTCAGGAGGAATACTTCTTGGCCTAAAATTATTCATGATTTATACTGCTTGTAGTGCTTGCAGTAAAGAAAAAATAAGATGCATTAATCTAAGCTTCGTATGTGCATGATTTAGATGAGTAATATTTTTGTTAAATATAAATGAAAGATGAATAAAGCCCTTGGAGGACTTAATTTTTGAATCTGTTTTTCTTTTATTCATTCAAGCATCATGCTCCCTTGTATCAAATAGCAGATGAAATTAAAAAAGTTGGTAACCAGATGATAGAGAAATTAGTAAACATTATTTCATGTGAAACAATAGGAGCTATCTGTATGGGTAATATAATATCATGACAAGATTTCTGCTCTGAAATTGCCTTTGGAATCTTTATAGACCATTCTTAAAATTTCAGCAGTAATTTATTGCTATTTGAATTATTTTACATATTGCCTATTTACTTATTTGTCTTTAGAAATAAATTTATTAGAAGTATAACATCAAGAAGGAAACAAATGAAAAAATATGAAGGAAAAAAAAATAAAGAATAATAATTACTATAATCTGAAGTTATATGTTTTCTTCTTTCACCTAGCAAGTATTTTCTTCCAAGAAAATCCTCAGCTACTTTTCAGCCCCCTTGGAAGATCAGTGTGCTCCAGCTCTGCCATACATCCAGTAAGTCTATGCATTTTTGGGTGACATATACTGGTGCTCATATAGCTTTATCTGGATTCACTGATTCAAAAAGGTGGAGTTAAATATCTGTGTTTCATGTAAAATAAGAAAATATTTTATGTAATTATGTTTCATGTAAAATAAGAAAGAACTTATTGAGGTCAGAAGGTATTTCAGCCAGATCTTTGATTAAGGTTTAGTTTTAAGACTGTTAACAGGTGCTTTAGAAGAACGCCTGTGAAGGCCTCTACCATCAATATTTAAGGTTATTAAAGATACAGAAAATACCTTTCTAATAATCAGAATAACTTATCTAAAATCCTCAGTGCTCATCTTACCATTAACCCTAACATAAGGCCCTATTTTCTGAATGCAGCCTTCAGATTGTGTCATCTTTTGTGTTACTTTCCTTGAAAATGGAGTGAGGAGAGAACTGCATAAGTCAAAAGGTCCACAAAAGAAACGTACAGAGTTTTATTAGTAAACTATACACTTAGCATGGAAATTGGTACAGGTTAGTTCCTATAAGGAGTGAAAGGAAAGAGAGGGAAAATTAGAGAGATAGTAAGATGGAAAAAAAAAGACAAAAAAAAAAAAAGGAAGATCATCAGTCCTGGCTCCAGTGTTGATCCAGCTGATGGGATGTTCAGGGTCCTGGCAGCACCACCTGGGCTTGGTAAGGGTACCCTTTTTGTAGATAATATTTCCCTACCTTGCAAATAACTTTCTCACTTTCTATGAATGCACTGACTTGTGTTTATCTCCATGAACCAGAAAAAAGGGATGTTTGTCCCACAGAANATCAGTTATCATGCACAGTTTGTTTTTCTAGACCTTTTGGAAATGGGTCAGAGGGTTCAGGGGTCTTTGGTGATCTTGATCCTTCCCTACTGGGTCAATCTTTGGTTAACAGTCTCTGCTGGTTTCTCGATCTCATTCCTGTGCTTGCACTGACTTGTGTTTATCTCCATGAACCAGAAAAAAGGGATGTTTGTCCCACAGAAGTGCTGCCCTACCTCCTTATGGCCCCCTTCTCCATCCACATCCTGTTCTTTCTCACAGTCTATTAACAACGTTTTTTGGTCGTCTCCACAGCTTTCCAGCTACCACTGTTTGAGATAAACACATTAGCTATCTTATACTCTAGGCTTCCACAAGGCTGAATAATCAGGTACCTAGAGCAAATCACCTTCACTCAAGGTATCTGTTTACTGGATTGTTTTTTTTTCCAATGTTTTTGTGCTGGCAGCAGGGCAGGTTGGTCACAGTTTGATATTTGTAACCTGTAGGTTATCAGAGCCTTGCCTTGCCTCAGCCAACTGCCATGTGTGATGCTGTTAAATTCTGCCACTGGCTGATAGTTTTAAATAATTAGCTCACCCATGTGTTTGAGCCAGGCATGTGTCTGAGCACCTTGCTGAACCAAGGACCTGAGGAGACTCACTTTTGAAGACAGGGTACTTCTATAAACCAATAGTCCCTCGATATTAATAGTCAATCTGCAAATGATTGAGATATAAATATTACTTCCACAGTGGAGGAGATGGAGGAAACTTCATTTGCTTTTTCTACTAGCCTCTGCACAATATTTAAACCACAATGAGGTGAAACCAGACTAATTTCTCTCACTGCTCCTTCCTTACTGATTCTTCTCTCTCATATCTGCAACCAGCACAGAAAACCTTGAGGAGAAATAGAAAAAGAGAATGGTTGAAACCCAGTCTTCTAAAAATTATGGACAAAGAGAATTACATGGTCCCTAGTGAGATCATTAACAGGTGTCTGACAGAACATCTCAAGATCAAACGAAACTGTACAACTTTAATTGTTCTCTCAGGATGGACTTTGTAACTCTGCAACAAAAATTTTGCACATGGGTATTTGGGTTTTAGAAAGAAAGAATAAATTTTTCTCTCTTTGAAATGAATTCATTATGAAACTGCTTCTAAAAATGCTTTTAATGATCCCCTTAAAAATTGCTTTCAGCTTTTGCCTTCTGTCATATTGGAAATTGAAAATATTTTCCTTCTTTTTTAAATTTTAGAATATAGCTCTAAATTTTGTTTGTTTTTTTTTTTTTAAACTATTTTTTTAACTGAGCAAAACTGCTGTTCATTGAAATAGAGCTTATTATCATGTCAGTGCTTCTGTAAATCTGTAAGTCCCTATTATTATGGGAAATTGCCACCAGGAGACTGAAGAGATTCAGTACAGATTTCTGGAGATCATATGTTTGCAAAATGAATCCAGTATTATCTATGCACTTATATGATTTATATGACAGTGTCTCTCATAAACAGAGCTAATCTTGCTAATTCATATGGTCCATTTAAAATACCTTATTTATCCAGGTCTGCATCACTAGTTTCACATTATTGTGAAATATCAATGTGTGAGCATATCTGGGCTTGTGTACTTTTGTGATTCTCCCTTTATTAACTGAAACTATATGAAATAAACCCTTATGAAGAAGGGTAAGGAATCTGGTTCTGGATTTGCTGGCTTTTATTAGACATGAGATGAATCATAAATTTTCTGTTCTCTAGTCAGAGGAGTGTAATTTTAGGTTTAAGTTTCTGGTGCAAATGTGTAATATTAGTTTTTCTTCAGAAATGTTCTTTTTAAAATAGTTCTTTTGGTGATGATCTCAGTGTTTAGCTCTTTAAGTCAGAAGTGTATTTCTATATGTGATGTGTGCAAAGGGGCAATGGGATGGAAGGCAGACCTGTGAAAATGGCAAACAGACCTGCTCAGGACACTTGAAAGTATTTCTGCAGCATGTTTCCTCCTAGTTTTAATCCATCTTCAATGAAAATAAACACTGCCAATGAAAAAAAGGGGGAGGGGAGGAGGGGGGCTAAGTAAATTCAAAGTATAAATTCACAAGGCCTCCAGCCTCTCAAAGTCAATTCTATGAGTTTAGATTCTCTGAACAACAGACTTTCCAAATACCAAAGTTGTTCTGAAAGGTAATTTCTGAAAAATTGATTTAATAAATATTTTTTTAAGACAATCTCGGTCTACTTATGCTTTTTCACGACACACAGACTGTCTCCAATGCTTTTTTTTCTTGTATTTTTTCCAGAACTGTTAGTATTACTAAAAATTTGTTTATCTGTTAAGAATTTGTCTGATATGATGCAGGACTCCTAGATATCTATGTATATTAATCCTTCAATAAAAACAATCAGTGAATATGTATTAGAAGTGCCCGTTCTTCTCATTTTTCTTGCTTTTGAATGGAGCAGTAATTTTAACAATTAATATATACACCCTTGAGTTTCTTCGGCATTATGTGGAAGCTATGCGACTGCGGGGGAGTCATTTTAATCCTATGAGTTCTTATCATTTTCCTTCTGAAGTTAGTGCTGGCTGGGTGTAAACTGTGGAGCAAAGGTGCCTCAGGAGTATTTTCCCTCCTCTTGATCTGCACAAATAACTCACATGAATTTTCTTTCTCCTCTGCTTCACTTCTCTTCCTTGATAAGCTTTAATTTCCTCAGGTAGCAAATGCATTTATTTTTGCATAAAAAAGAATCCAAATTGTGCTGTTGCGAAGCTGAGAATTCAGAACCAAGTGTGGAGTTTACCAGTCTACCAGTTCAATATTTTAATCTTTAAATGTAGGCATAATCTTCAAGGACAATGAAGATCTTAAGCTTGCAATACCAAAAAAAATGAATAAACCAAAAGCAAGACAGATTCTATATTTTGTTGTTCAAAAATCTGATAGATTCACCTAGAAAAAGACAATAAATCCCATAAAATCTTCCCTCTTCTTTAATTCTTTTTTCTTCCCTGTAACCTTAAGTCTGGCTGGGAGTTACAGTTGTATTGTATTCTTAGATACAATTTCAGGTTGTTTGCATCAGCTGTGTTAAGGTTGTCACAGCAACCCAAGGCAAGAATTCACTTGCTTTTGCAGATTCTAGCTTCTAACCAAGAGTTACTGCCAATAAGGAGGGGCTAAACTTTGTGGGACTTTGTACAAGCCACATGCCTGTTAATTCTTCCTGTTGATATTGACCTTCGCACCTTAAGTGCTCCAAATCAGCAATTTCACTGTAGCTAATGTAATGGCTTGCTCAGTTGGCTGCAAATAATATTTAGTCAGCTGGGTGAAATGCACAGCACAAAGACCAAATTAGTTTGTGAAATGTTATCCAAAGATACTTTCCTATTCCCTAGATGTTTGATCAGAAGAGAACAGAAACATAGACTAATGAGTCCCAAAGGCCTGAATCCCAGTCCCTTATTCTTCTCTCCTTGCTCAATTAATGACTTTTTCTTCCAGTTTATTTTTAGGGCCTGTAAAATTCAGAAATGTACATGTTTAATCAAATTCCTTACAGACCAGAAGAATAAATATTATAGCTCTGTGTATTTCTTTTTCAATAAAATAAAACAACAACAAAAAAAATCCTTTATCTTGTAATTTTTCATTCAGCAATCACAGAGTAAAAACGTTGGGCTTAGCTTTCCTGCTCTTTCTTAGTTAATTTTCATTTAATCTTCATTTCTAGATTTCCCTCATATTTCCCTGTTCTGTATGTATACAAGAACCTGATACTGATCTAGTTTCACCTAAATTTGTTTAATCCTCTAAGGCAGCATAGAACGATCTTAGAGTAAATGGAAAGGTTTTTTTAGCAACCTAAAGATGCTTAGTTGTAAATGAGAACCTTGTCCTCTCTTATGGTACAGATGACTTTATTTCACAAGGATAATACATGTAAAGGAATTCAAAATGGTACAGCTGGCAAATTCTTCAAATGAGATCTAATTTCCTCACAGAAAGAGGTCATGGTCCTTTTAGGCTTCATAACTTAAAAGTAGAAACTGATTTCACCACATTTCTTTAAAAAAAAAACCCTACTTGAATTACTTTTTTAACTCACTTTGCTTTTTGGTGGTGGTTTGATTGATTTTGGGGTTTTTTTTGAGAGATTGTACACTGGAAGTGATTGAGTCACTAACACATATGCAAGAGGAAAATGTTATATCTATACTTATGCATATACATGTACACTTGGTTTCCCTTAAAGATGGCACATTGACATTTATTTTCATTTTAGGTTGGCTTATTGCCTGTATTCATCTCTTCCATCTGTGATATGATCCAAAGATTGGAGTGTGCCCTGAGCCATTTCACTGTCCAGAGCAAGTCATGTGCTGATCTGAAAGATCTTAAAGCCCCTTGTCTTGAAGATACTGTAGCAGAAAAGAACTATTAGAGGACAGACGGTGAATTTTTACTTAAAAAACATATTTTTTAATTCTAGGATTTCTCTCTGCAGTTTAATTCTACAGAATAAGAAATTTATTTTTCCTCCGGATGTATTATTATTTTTATGTAAAAAGATAATGCCCATGAGATCTGTCTTCTGTATATATGTGTTCTGCAACTGTTTGCCCACATTAAGAGAGATTTGACAGTTTTCTGTCTCTTGATCAATGATATTCATACTACAGTAAGGTCACAATGGTATCTGGAGAGATACTGAGCAGGGATCCTAATGAGATATCAGAATTTGCAGTAAATAAGAAGGAATTATTCTGTTTTCTTAGCTTTAGAACAACAGAATATTTTTAAAATAAAATGTTCATGCACAGATTGGACGGGAATGAATACAAATTTGCAATCTTTAGTCCTCTGAATTTAAGTACAATGAAATTATAATTGTTCGATATTTTCGCTTGTACCATGTAATTTCCAAATTTTTTAAAGAGAAAATGGATTATTGTACAGGCACACAAGATCTTGATCATGATAATTCATCAGTTGGAGAAAATGAAAGGCACACACCAGCAATGAGGTATTGGGTTCATCTCACCCTTGACGTAAAAAAGAGAAAGATAAAGTAAATACTGTGCACTAATACAAACTATGTGTGTTCCAGTCATAACAGTATATGAAACTTTCTTGACAGTCATTCAGCCCAAGATGAACTATTTATTTTTGCTATTGGACTGTTCATAGTACCCAACCTTGCTAGCTTAAAGATGGTATTTCCACACAGCACTCTGACTGCATCATATTCTCTGACTGAGGTTTAGAGGTAACTTTGGCCTCGTCTCTTAAAACCAGCTATGTTTCTCTTAATAGCCCATTCCTTGAAACCAGTGCAGTCTGGATGGGGGTTTCTTGAACATAAGTGTGTGGAATGTCAAAAAACAATTCCTGAGAAGTATGGCTATGATGATATTAATATGTTCCCACTTCCACTGAAGATGCTTCTATTATAATAACATCTACATTTTCATGGCTGCATCTTTTTGAAGCTTTATGTAACTTTGCTCTTTCCTGGTATCAACACATTGTTTAAAGAAAAAAATCCTTAGCAAAATATTAATGAGCTTTATCCTTGTGTTAATAAGTTTGATGATTCTTCTTGTGTTGCTGTCCTTGAGGTTATTCACATCTTTCTTATTTGTTAGTCCATTCTTATTCTGCATTGGCGTACAGCTGCGTTTTACTGGCAGATTTCATTAGCACTTTTACAAACTTCATGTTGCAATCAGCAATTAAAAATTTAACAGTTTTAAGAACAAAAGTAATATTTACTGAGCCAGACTAGAGATCTAGCCCAGTGTTATGCCTTGGGCAGTGGCGGTAGGAGATATCATTTAGGGAATGCATGTGCACTTTAACACTACCTGTGGCCCATGACAGGACTAAAACTAATTATTCAAGGTAATCTCCCTCTTGTCTAATAAAACAAGTACTTTCCAACTTTCACCTTAACTCTATCCCATCTAAAGCTAGGACAGTATTGACCCCCTTTTCATATAATTTACGTCATGCCAGATCCCACACTTTTCAATATACCTTCACCTTTTTTTTGTCTTTTGATACTTACAAACAGGTATCGTTCCTCTGTTCTACAGATCATCCCCACAAAGCCCATGGAATTCCTTTAGTTGATGACTTGGCATTCTGTATGTAATACCACTCTTTCAGGTCAGGAAAGATGGAATGAGGTGTCTGATTGTGGCATACTATAGGCAGTTCTGATTCTGTCAGAATGGAATATGATGTGGTTGCCTGGTTTCATCAAGGTTTCAGTAATTTTTTTCATTAAATACATCTTGTGAGCTTACACCCAGATTTTTGGGTGCTTAAGATGGAAATGAAGCTTTCTTTCTTGTACCTCTTTTTCTTCAACAGGAGTACTCTCTCCTGTTGTGGGATCTTTTAATCAATTTCAATTTATTGGAAATTTACTGAGGATCTGATGTGTTTTTTAAAAATCACAGCTAGGCCTTAGAGAAATGTCTTCTCTAGCCCCTCTGAAGAAGACATCCCCTGTCACTGGGGAAATCTGTGATTGTATAAGGGTCACAGTGGTCACAAAAAATTAATGAAGTTTAGCTCTGCTTGCTTCATGTTCTGTTCTAAATTACTTCTCTTTAAGCCAGAAAGCCTTAGAAAATTTTAGGACACATCACAGGTAATAAAAAATATTTCCTGCTTTATCCACAAAATTTTGTGATAGAAATGGAATAGAAATTTTACATAGAGTTGTGTTCTTAAGCTTCTGCAAGACCAGGCCAAATGCCCACATGTCATGAATGGCGCTGGTCAGCAGAAAGAGCAGTAGAAGACATTCCTGCTTATATAGCCAGACTTCAGTAACATGGTAATTTACTCTCATCATTTTTTTTCCAGCAACTTTGCTATCATGCACAATCCTCCTACTTTAAAACATATTAAAAAAATCAGTAAACTCCAACAATTTATGGTACATTTTGTCTAGATTGCTACACAAATTTTAGTTCCAAAAGACTTTTTATTTACCAAATATTGCTTTGCTAACTTCTATCAAAGTTAAACTTTGCTTTGGCTTTCTCAGTTTGGCTGCAATTAAAACTGTTGGACAGGTGGACTCAATTCAAACTGGTTTGTAGCAAGTAGTTGTCCGATTTCCCCCAGTTAAGTGCCATTATGCAGCAGATAATATATTTTTTAAATTTTTAAAATTGCAGAGTTTGTTGAAGATTGATTGCAAATATTCAATTTCCATCTGTCTCTAGCACATGATCAGCAAGTGTCTTCGCATAACCCTGAAGAAAACAAGAGAGACGTTAATTCTCCCATGTTGTGGGTGTGACTGTCACTGGATTCGAAACCTCCTGAGGAGTTTCAACACATACAAGTCCATGGGACCCAAACAGATGCACCTTAGGGGCCTGAGGGAATTGGCTGAAATAATTACCCAAACATTCTCCATCATATTTGAAAAGTTGTGACCCCCAAGCAAATTCTCCAGTGACTAGGAGTAATGGAAACACCACAGCTATATTTCAAAAGGGTAAAGATGGCAGGAGTAGAACTTTTCACAAGGGCATAGGATGACAGAACAGGGGATAATGGCCTTAATCATAGAACTGTAACATGGTTTGGGTGGGAAGGGACCTAAAAGATCCTCTAGTTCCAATCCCACTTCCTTGGGCGGGGACACCCCCCTAGACCAGGCTGCTCAAGGCCTTTTTCAACCTGGCTTTGAACACTCCCAGGGATGGGGCATCTACAACCTCCCTGAGCAGCCTGCTCCTGTCCCTCACGGTAAAAAATTTCTTCTGTACATCTAACCTAAATTTCCTCTCTTTCAATTTGTACCCATTATTCCTTGTCCTGTCACTACAGTTCCTGATAAAGAGTTCCTTTCCAGCTTCCCTGCAGGCCTTCTTCACATACTGGGAGGTTGCTATGAGGCCTCCACACAACCTTCTCTTCTCCAGGCTGAACAGCCACAACTTTCTCAGCCTTTCTTCATAAGAGAAGTACTCCATTTTCATATTATCTACATATATGTTAACATATTGGTATTTGTCTGATAATTTTTTAATTCATACATATATATAAAAAGATAAATAAATAAATACAGAAAAAATATATATCTGCATTTATTTATTTATAAAGTCATAAATATTAATATTCAGTCCACTGGCTCAGTGGTCATGAAAAGAAACTTCTTATTAATTGACACATTTCTTTGTAGGGGCAAGTACTAGGAGCTGGATGAATATTTCTGAAGTTTGGTTAATACTATAACTGGTATTTTTCAGAGAAAAACTTCATCAATATACTCACAAAAAAACCCCCAAAATTGTGTATCTTTTTATTCCTCTCTATTCACTCCAAATTTCAGAATTTGAACCTTATAATACCCAGATGTGGCATAGTCAGATAAACTTATCTGTAATGGTTTCTTTAAATCTTTATTAATTATTTTTTCTACTCCTCCATGATGTGATTTCACTTAGCTCAGATCATCCAGCAGTTTCATAACATTTTTATTAATAATAACCTTATGGAAAATAAGAGTTAAAAGTAGCATTTGATTCACTTATCTGATCTGCTTGGAAAGAAACAACATTTATCAATTCATATTACAGTTAGTTATTTGCTTTCTACAGTGGAGTAGCATTTTGTGGTAGTTACTAGAGCTGTCTTTACAAAAGCAACTTCTTTCTTTTTTCCTTGTGGAGGCTTATTTTCCTTAATTAGTCTCATTAATTTTAAAAAGGAGCTTAATGCATTGTATGTGAGGCTTCAGCTGTGGTTATAGGAGACAGAAATTTGCCTGCTTTTTTCATTTCACTGCTGCTGAAGGTGAAAAGATATAAAGCTATAACTTCTAACATCTGATCATAGGAAATTCTTGGTACATACCTATGATTTTGCTGCAGGAATCTTCAATAATCTAGTCTTTGTTGACATACTGTGAGTCTGGCACAGAAAAATTTGAACATGCTTCTTTATTAGGCATCTTAACCAGTGCTCAAAATCCTTCCTGAGACAGACTATATCTTTCCTACCCTTGTTAGCTTCCATTTGTATTCAGATTTCTAGAGGAGACTAGACAGACAAGGCATTTGAAAGACATGAAGTGTGAGCTAGGGTTATATACGTGTAGACTTAGAGTAAATTTGAATAGCCTGAAAGAAGTTAGCTCATAAACTAACAACATTGGAATGAAAGCTGCCATTCCTGCTGGAACACTCAGTGTTTATCATCTTCATTACGTCTCTGTAAGGTTTGCCAAATACATCTCTTTGTCACTACATGGTTTCTTCTTATGTCATGGTAGGTTTCCTATCTCCATTGCACCTGAATACTGGAATGCATAGCAAGGAACACCCAATACCACTTCACAAATGAATTAACTGTCAGCTGAAATGTGAAACCATGCAATGAAATTTATTGAACTGCAAAGGTTGATGCATTCTCTCTGTGCTTTCCACACCAGAATCTTTTTTAGGTTCTTCTAATTCTCTTTAATTTTCCTCTGGAAGGAGGAGGGAAGTGGGAGGTTGCACTTCAGCTTCTGTTTTGCCATGGGGCTCATCATACTAAAATCAAGTGGGTGATTTCAGTAGAAAGCTCTTTGATTATGCAACATGAAATAATGTAACAGTACAATTGCTCCAAATTCATGGAATTATTTTAATTAACCCACAGTTACACTAGCCTTTAATATATCCAAAAAACAACAATGATTTTATGCAAATTAGGAACATGACATTGAAAATATTCTTATATGTAATCTGATTTTTCTCCCTAGGTGCCCTGGAGTCCACTGTTGCCTGAAGCGGCTGCGACTGTAGGACTAGCAGAAATGAAAAATGAGGTTCGGGTTATTCACAAGGATCAGCCACAGAGCACGAAAGAGATGGTATTGATTAAACTAAGAACAAGTCAAAAAGTGTGAAAAAGGTTATATGGAAACCAGTAGCAATTTTTAGAGGTTTACAGATAATTTCTCTGATATTTGCTAACTATAGTGAGGTTGGAGATATACCCACTCTATGTAACGCTGAAATTTCAAGATGAAACAATAACATCCGAACTTTTCTGGGAAAATACAATAACATCCAAATTTTTCTGAGAAAATAATAAAAAAGACTAGGACATCCCAGTGGATTAAATAAACCATCTGTGATACACATCCTGTGGCAAGTGAGAGCCAATTCAAAGTGAAGAGAGTTGTATTTCTTACATTTCTCTCAAGAAGATCTATTCCTTTCTGGAAAGGGTGTGATGCTACTACTACTACTACTGGAGCTTGCAGTGCCATGGACAATGAGGTTTTTTAGAGAACCTTGGAGTAGCTGCATAAAAATTATGTATATATGTTACTTCTGTGCCAATAGCTCTGTATTATACAGCTAAACATCCTGACATGTAATATAAGAGAACACAGAAAGATACAGAGTGAAAGTACCAGCCGTTTCTAATTTGTGTTAATATCATAAAGACATAATGTTTGACAGAAAAGAAGCCAACTGAAACTACTCAGTACCCGTGAGCATCACTATTTATTAGGTTAACACTTTTCTTATTCACTGCCATGTGTAAAATAATGCATATATTAATGTCAAAAAAACCATTCCATCTGTTATCAGGGTTTTTTTTTTTCCAAGTATTTGAATGCCTGTGGCATTGCAAAAATATATTAGGTTTTATAAATACTATTACTGTTTCATGCAGAGGACTGTGGAAAGGCTACTGTTTTGCTAGAGGCTACCAGATATTGCTTTCTGTGTTATAACTCACAATAATTTCAAGTAATGATGACATTTAGCTTTGGAGTATGCTTTTCTTTAGGTGACCAGAATTTTTATGGTGTACTTGGCAGATGCTAGCATAAGAAAAGCAAAAGCAATGATCACTGTATGATTTATTTTCGCTACAGGTGAACCCTGCAATTTAGCTCTTGTCAGCATGCAAATTAAAGTTGTCTTATGCTATTTAGCTCAGTTAGATAGCACTAATGTGATTGCTTATGCACCTTCTGTTTCATGGACTTGAAAAGCTCATTTGAGTCTCATCAGCCATAAGCTGTCGTTGGTGACAGCTACTGAAAATGAACTCTGGGGAAACTGAATTAAGAAACTAGAGCTTTTCAAGGTAAATGTTTTGTGGTGTTTCATTCCAATCCTCTGTGAATTCATCAGAATCCTATTTAAAGACCACTCTGTGCAAAGTTTGTGGGCTGCTACCTCTCAAGGTAATTCTCATCTTGCTGCAAACAAATATGGCCTTGGGGAGAGTGAAACAAAACATTTGCCAGAGATTCAACCTCTAGTGAAAAAAAACCCAAGCCTGTGTTAGAGAAGCTCATTTAGAGAGCAAAAGGAAGATCCATCACTTTGCATTATGAAATCCATTACACTTAAAATTGTGTTTAAAAATTCAGTTTTGGACATTATTATGGTTTTCTTACTGAAAGGAAATGAGCTTCTCTCAATCTTCGGACACTTACCCTTCTAATAAAATGAAAATATCTTTTTTACCCATGAGGATAGTTCTCTCTCTCTTTGGTCCTTTTTCTATTAGTTGTAATTTTAGGTCTGAAGTTACAGATGGCCAGGATATCTGTTGGCTTAGCCCTGGTCTCTGGGAGGGATGATGTCCCACTTCCTTCTCTACACGTTGCTGATGGAACAAATGGTGCTGAACAGTTTCTTATTTGATCCAATGTTACTCATTATTCAGAAGATCCCATTAATCACAAAATTCTAAAATTCTGAGTGTTTCCTAAATTTTCAGGAAAAATAAACTGTATCTTCAAGATTTAATGTTGTTTTTTTTTTTTAAATCAATTTAATATTTAAGTAAAATCTTTAAAAGATAAGATCAAATTTTTGAGCTTGCCGTGTGGAATTCCAAGGCCAGTTAGGGCAGCCTACTGATGCTGTCAGGAGCTGGGAGTCCTGATGCCATGAGGAACAGCAAATGAGTGAGGGACCTTGCAACCCCAGCTTAACCCCAAGGATATTTGGCCTTCTAATGCTTCCTCCAGATGGGAAGGGAAGCCAGTTTGGTCTGGGTTTTGTGAGCCTCTCAGACACCTTGCTACACAACTCTTCCAATATCAGGCTTCCAATCCCTGTGGCAGTTGGGGTTTTTGCACAAACCCAGCAGAAATTTGTGATTTCTCACAGGAGGGCGTGGCCAGTTGTGGGACGGCTCTGGAAGCAGGAAAGCCATGCCAACCAGCATCTGTGAGGCAATGCACTGGAAGAAGCTGTGACAGATTTCCAGCCAAACTTTGCATATAGTTCAGTGAGAGCTTTTGGGAATCATTGTTTTGAACAAACTACCCTCTTCCGCGCACCACAGAAGCAGTGAGGAAATTCTTCACCAGCTGTTGTAGATCAGAGACCTCTCTGGGGTCCCACAGGTTTGGACTTGTCATCACTGTTGCTTGAGGTTCACCCAAGCTTCATGGCTGTGGGAAAAACATTTAGTAGTGCAATATCATCAGTCAGTGGTGGAAAATAAGTGTTTTTATGGGAAAAAAGTCACCTTCACTGAAGTGAGACTGGAGAAGATACAAGCGACTGAGCACTTGGAATGCTGGGACTCTGGCATTTTGAAAATTCTACTTTCTGCCTCATTTGTATTGGACCCAGATGGTGTTACTGATGTTTTCCAGTTCCTAGCCAATTCAGGGACTTAGTAGAACTCTGCTGGTTGTTTAAGCTGTAAGGAAAGCAAATGATAAATTTTGTGAAGGGAGCAGCACACTGAACACTTGGCAGGTATTCCTCTGTCTCTTTTATTCTGGAATTTACCCACATTGTTTTCAAGAAAATTGTAGCTTGAGGTGAAGTCAGTCGTTCCTGGAGCTGCAGAAGCTCAAGAATCAAGAGCACTGCTTAGCTGAGGCACACAGCCAAGTACATGCTTGACCTCTCCTCTGGGTGCATCCAAAACCAGAGCAATGCTTATTTTGGACGTTCCACTGAGTTATGGCAGTAGACAAGCATGTTTGCAAAATATCTGGAAACTATGGCTGTTAAATTTATCTAAACTTCTTAAAGGAGCATATATCATATTTATTTCCTCTCTCGTATGTATAAAAATTCATATGATAACTCCTGATGTTAGAACCTAACGGACTCCCTATTCATCACAAGTCAAAGGCAGTGCATAAGATACGTCTCGTCAACAAATTAATAAATCACTAGTTTTGGGACACATAATATCCACAGATACTTCTAAATAACAGTGAAAGGATAAAATTTATGGTGTTGATTGACCAAAACTGTCTTTCCTGCATGACTGGGGACATTTCTCACCAACTGTAGATCATGTTAGCTTGGTTCCAACAGTCAATGACAGCTTCACACCTTTATGGAAGCTATGGGACAAAAGGCAATATTTGGTCTGAAATAATTTGTATATGGCTTATAAAGAAGAAAAATGTGTTTCTTAGACTCTGTCTAATCCAATCCATGTTTGTCTTTCCAAAAGTGTTTGTAGCAGACAAAACACATATAAAAGACTACGGGATATTTGCTTCTGTTTAGGTAGTAAGGAAAGCTCGTTGCTTTAATTCAGCCAGTTGAATAATGTTTCAGACATTTCATAATTTCACAGTGAAGAATCCTAATCAAAATCTTGCAGCTTTTATTCAATTAAACAACCATTTTCTATGTGGGTAACTTCAGATTAGCTGCTTCGATACGTCTAAACAAAAAGGTTTCCAAATAAACCATGATTGATCCAACTGTGAATGCAGTAAAACCTTATCTCAATGGTAGCCAGAGTAATTTAGCATGTTTTCTTTTTTTTCTTTTTAATAGGAAGCTGTGAAGATCATACTGCCACGTAATTAGTAAATTGATTTCTTAAATGTTAGCACTGAAAACATTGAAGATATTCATGGAGCAATTTAAAGCCTGAAATACAGGCAATGTGAAGTGACCCTTTCTACGTGTGTTCAGGACTCTTTAATAGCACTTCAGATTTAATTTACCTTCAGTATTAAATTTTGAGTTAAAGTTTATTAAAAACTGCCAAAAATAATACTAAAAAAAGTATTTTTACATGCTCCTTTCGTATGAAAGCATCATAAGAAAAATACATTTGAAACATCAGTGAAAAATCAAATTTTTTAAAAAAATCAAGTCTACTATTGTTCTAGGATCCAAATCTAGAAAATTTCCCTGTGGTGCCTGCTTTTTGGGTTTGAGGTTTTTTAAGAGGAGCTATACTTGAAGAAACTTAAAAAAAAAACCTTAAGGTTGCTCTGTGAGTAGTGTTAAAACACTGACCTGCATTGGCAGTGATGATTCTCCCTTAATCAAGATGAGGAAAATGATGTTCATTCACTCCCTGAAGGCTTGCACTCTGCTGAAAGCTCAGCAGACATGACTTGTGAGGGGAAGACCCTTCTTTCTGACCAGAGAAGGGGTGCAGGGAGGTTACAACACGTCACATATGCCATTCCTGTTTGCGTCAGCCTAGTGGGAAATTAGATTATAATCATCAAGATGTATAGATTTAAAAATGTATTTCAAACAAATTCAGGCAGACAATAAGCAGCAAACTTGCCTAAGATTTGTGGAGTCTGATGTACATGTGATTCTGAAGCAAAGAGTCACCCTGTAACAGCTGTTACACTTCAATAATATAAAAGTAAACTGGCTTGTCAGGCGTAGTCAACAGAAACTGAAAAGACATGAAGCCTCAATAGGCAGAATCTTTTGTCCTTTCTGTAATTAACATCTGATTATGGCCATACCACTTGAGAACTCAAATCTAGGGGCTTGTAAGTGTATAGAAGGCTGTGAGAGAGTGAGCCTGAATGGGTAAAATTAACCTGCCTAGAAATTCCAGAAAATGTAATCACCCCTCCCTTCCCTGATCTTGTCCATGAGTTCTGTTAAATTAACTTCCTCCACACAGTTTTACAGCTAAGCTGTATGATGTTAATAAAGAATGAAGCCGGTGTAGGTGACAGAGAGCACTGAGTGCTCCCTCTCGCTCAGCAGCAGCTTCTTTGCTCTGAGGGGACGGATGAGGATGCCCTTGGAAAGCACCCTCTGAAACTCTCTTTGGTTGCACAGTGGGCTGTGGAGCAGAGGTTAGTGCAGGCAGAAAGATTGATGGCTTTCACTGAAGAGACTCTTTAAAGTACCTTCCCACACACATTCCTGGTTATATCACAGTGAATTTAACTTGTGACTCTATATAAGTAACTAAGAATAATACAGTGTGATTTACTGCTGTTTCACTCTAGCTCTGGACTCAATTGAGTTACACAGGCATAGAATTCAATAGTGAAGAAATCCATAAGATGTGCCTACCCATATAAGTAGTTTTCCAAGAAAACAAAAGCATCCTAATATGATCTTTCCCATAAACAAAACAAAGCAAAACAAAAACAAACCAACCAACCAAGCAAACCCCCCCCAAAAAACCAAAACAAAAAAACTACCAAAACAAACAGAAAAATGAGTTTTCCTAATGACAATTGTTATACATACAGACATACATTTTAGACGGTTTCTCCCCTGCTGCATAGATCCTACTGTATACAAGCCATGAAGTAGCCCCTGTACATGGATAATGTCTCAAAAAAAAAGGGATTGCAGACCTATTTTCAATACTTATCTGTTTAAAGATTTCCACCCAGGATAAAGCAAATGTAACCTAGCTCCTTCTCCTGGCAGTACCCATCATACTGACTTTAAGCAGATTAAAGTAATTAAGATAGAAATTGCAGGAACTTGCTTTCTAATTAAAATGGAAATGGAATTTACAAAACAAATATCTAAGAAACTCCGTTTTCTTCTATACTAAAAAAAACCCAATAAAATCTGCACAGTATTGCCAGATGCTATTTTATGCTGACATCATGAGCAGGAAGGGGGAGCCCCTTCATGCTCTTTGTCAGCAATGGACAGGCTGAAGAGCAAAATCAGCTCTCCACTTGGAAGAGAGCTTAGCCAGGGACTAATGGCTTCTGCCTTTCTTTGAAGTGGCAGCATTTCTACTGGAAAGGTATTAATTGCTACCTCATTTTTAGGAACTGAATGGAGAGATAGCAACTGGCATTAATCTGAAAGGGTATTTTAGGTAACTGGACCAGTATGGAAGGAACCAAGAAGATGGGAAGAAAGGACCCTGGAACTGTGGGAAATGCACCAAAAAGAAATCCAGAAATGAGCTGAAGCAAAGCTGTGAGCTAGGAGGGATACTGTGTGTCCTGATAAAACATGTGTGACACTGCAGCTGTTGTACTTTGTCCTCGGACACTTGAAGATGCCAATATTACAGGGATGTGAACGAACTTCATCATTGTTTTGTGTTTCCTGCTTCAAGAGCAGCAGAAATCTGTCCCTGACCTGTCCTGGTGATGATCACTGCTGTTTGCAAAATGTATAGGAGACATAGGGTTATGTCTTGGGGGATGCAGGAAGAGCAAGGAAAATTGAAAAGCAAGGCCTGCACATGTTAACAGCTGAGGACATCCCTGCGTCTGACTGTATTATCAGGCATCATATTGATTTGAACTGCCACCTATGAGGCATCCTAAGCCATGACACCAAAACATTCTTTCTATTTTGAATTAAATTGTCGAGACCATACCTTGGATTCAGAGACTTTGAATCACACTGTGAGAGCCTGGTTCATCTACTCACAGATTTATTTACCAGCATTTGCCTCAGAAAAACCTTCAGTACCAGTGTGAACTCCCTCCTAGAGTATTACACAAAATAGGTGGCAAAGTGATGTTGGTTTTGTTTGAGCTACCTAAAATATGAACTCACTGTGAATTTTTTTTGAGAAAAAGATTTTTCATCTTGAACTTCAGATGCCTCTGAAGCCACTCTGATGTAGCCCACCTTCTACACTTGTTTTCTGCACTATGTCCCAACTTTCATAGAAATAAGGGTGTTGGGCTGGATTATACTTCTGGTCAGAAAGATTAGAGAGAGTTCTCTCTAATTCTAATCCCTACTGTATTCTCTCAGTAGAGAGAGGAGCTTTTTCAGAAGTACTCTAATCTGAAGACTAACAAAGAAGAATGAAGCACACTGACACATCCAGAAAAGACTTCCCTTTTTATAGAGTCACAATTGGTGCTCCAAATACGTCTAAAGAACTGATTTCTTACGAAACCATGTGGATACATTGAATTACTCTTTCAAATAGGCCTTATACAGAGCACAATCTACCCTATTCATCTGTCAACAGCACTGCCACTTCTATCATTGAAGCCCAGAATTAGTGTTAGCAATGAAAAGAAAAATTGTTTTCCGTCTTGAAAGCAGGCACAATGAAGTACTAAGCACATTCATCACCACTTACTGAACAATGCCCATCCCATCCCTGAGAAGCGATTGCCCCTCCTGGTCAAGTCCCCCTAGTTATATACCAAGTATGACAAGCTTGTGAGCATCCCCCCCTAGTTTCTAAACTGAGCATCTGAGATATTCATCATTCATTAATACCTTTTTGGCTGGTTCTCTGCTGGCCATGTTCCCTCAATGGCATCTTGAGCATCTTGTCATTGGCAGAGCACAGAAAATCAAAAAGTCCTTAACTTAGGGTAAGCACCACTAAGCAACAACTACAACATCAGTGTATTTTCAACATTATTCTCATATTAAGCCCAAAACAAAGCCCTGTGCCAGTTACTAAGAAGGAAATTATCTATCTCAGCCCCAACTCTCTCAGCCTTTACTCGTAGAAGAGGTGTCCCAAAACTCTGATTGTTTTCATGACTTTCCTCTGGAGCTGGCCCACCAGGTCTGTGTCTTTCTTGAACTGTTGTTCCCAGAACTAGACTCAGTCACTCCATTGTAAAAGGCCACTGCAGAGGCTTTATGATGTACTCAAACCTGACCTCTGACCTGAGTTAATTTGTGATTGGTTGAGCTTGGCTGGCTGTCATGTGCTCTCCAAACTAGTCTGTCACTCCCTGTCCTCAGCAGAACAGGGGGACAAAGACCATGGAGCACTTAGAGAAAAGCTTTTGCAGAGCAACTTTAGGTTTATTCCTTTTCTTTTATTTACATGCCAGAGAATTATGTCTGAGTCTTTTGTAGCTAGCTGCCATTGTGTGGCAAATTTCTTCAACACAAGGTCACTTTCTACATTATCCGTTTTTAGTGTTGGATATATTATTTCAGACAGAACACCAGACTTTGCCTGGATGACCTAATCAAACTCACAGTATTATAATCATTGCAATAAGAAATCTACAGATTTTTTCCTCAATATTTTGAACAATCTATTATTAAACAGACACTTTTCCACTGTAATAATACCTAGCATACTCAGCTGTAGTCCAAAAAACTGTGTTGCGCATGATACAGTGCTGAATATTATCAGCTTTTAGAAACAGAAAAGAATAAAAGAGAAGTAATTTTTATGAACTTATGTTTGTAATCAGCAAAAAGATAATGGGCAATGTCTTTAAATAGGAATTACTGGCAATTAGAAGAATTACAACCACAGGAGAAATAGCAGTTAATTGTCTTTGTGGGAGATCTGGGACAAATGGACAATTCGCCAAGGCACGGTCTAACTGAGAGCCAAAAGAGCTTCCCAGGGATTTTTCCTCTGAGAGTTTGATGAGTTCATCCTCAGGAGTATCAAATTAATGAAATGTTTAAGTGCTGTAAGACTACACGTAACTATTCCCATGCAGGTACCTCAGTTGCTCAATACTGAGAATTTCTGAGTCTGTCCTGTAAATAGCTGGGAATTCCTACCCTCTCTTTTGCCAGTTTGGAGTGACCATCTATTGCTTCCTCAACAGCTTTGCTTCTTCTTGAGAATGGTGTCCTTCATCATGCCAGTTTTGCCTCTCCTTGGTATCCACTTAAATCTAGTTTTCTCCAGCAATAGAGTACATATATAAAGCTTTGAGTACCATACTATGGAAAGATACTTCATTTCATTTCAAAATGTATTTATAATGTAAAAATTAATGTCACTCCTCTCCATTTCTACAAGATTTTGGTTTTCACAGGCATCACCACAGCTACAGCAGAACTGGCTGTAACAGTTGATGATGTACTGGGTGCGATTTTGCTACCATAGCAGAAGTTCTGGCCCACTAAACATGCAGGTGTAAGCATCAGCTCCACTGCTCCTGCTCTGTGCTCAGGTAGACCCTCAGGTGAATAGTTTCTACCTGGATATACTGCCTATGGCTACTTGAGTGGCAACCTGAATTGCAATAGGAAGATATTTGGAATGAGGAAGGTATAGGCGAAAGCCTCCCTCTGTTAATGCTTTTGGGCTTTGTCTATGTATCTTTTGGGAATCAAGGAACCACTTTGCCTTCAGATTGCCTGTACTGCCATCATATTCTGTCTGATCTTAGATTTCTAAAATTGGTGAAAGCAATGAGCTGTGGCCTGAATGCCTACTCTTCTTCACACGGGCAAGCATGTGTCCTTTATCTTATCAGCTTCTTCTCTGATGGAGTTAGAGTCACAGAAGTGTTTCTGTACCTCTGCCAAGCCCTCAATGGAAAATGAGGACACTCACAGCGTCCTATTCTGTAGTACACAGAAAGGAAATGAGGAGAGATGACGTGTTGCATGGTACAGCACCTTAAGTACAAAAGATTGTACCTGCAAGGAATACTGTCAAAATGTGTCTGCTGAAATGCCACTCTTTGTTTTACCTCACTGGCTCAACCCCCACCCTGCAGGCACAAACACACAGCCTTAGGTGGGGTTCCCCAGCACCAGAAATGCAAAGAGATTTCTGTCAGCCTTGCTTCTAAAAATAGGTGTTGGGAATCTGCATGGGCTTGGAGAAGTTGTTAGGTTGAGGTTTTTTTTTCTTTCCTCTTGGATTTCTTTTACTATAAAGCAGAAATAGTAACAGATGATTTGGAAAGACAAAATATGAAAAGTCAGTGGCAAGTCCTGCATCCACAGCAACACCAGGAGCACAGAAAGGTCTGGAAATGCCTCTCTCAAAATCTCTTCCCAGGAGTGTATTCTGTCATGCAATTGAAAAACAAAAACCTCACTTTGGCAAATAATCTTCTGAAATGTCTGTGGTCTTGCCGCCTTAAAAAATAGAATAGTTGTGTTTGTATAAAGCAAACATGAAAAGTTTTTGGGTTTTTGGATTTTGCAAATACACTAGGATTTCTTCATGACAAAATCTTAATGTATTTTGTTGATTTTTTTTGATTTTTGAGTGCTGGATCTGCAGCCATTCAGTCTTGTGAATTTGTGTTCCTCTAGCTGCAGTGATAATACAGTCTGTATATACTGTTAGCAGATAATTTATTTGTAATCATTCACTCAAGTCAACCTGTATAATTTAAATAAATATAGTCCTTGTAGCATTAGGCTCCCAATGTAGACTCTAAAAATTATTCTTGTTTTGGTCATTCAAAAAAATATGGAGTTTTAAATATGATTAAAAATTAAGCTCCTTGTGACTTTCCTGAAGAATGCTCACAGCCAAATCATGTCCCTTAGCCAAGTAATAGTTATGAGTATGTGAAAATTCAGTGTGATACAAATGTGTAAAATGGGGGAAGTTCCAGCTTCTTTGCTTTGCCTTTAATCTTAGCTTATACCACAATGTTTAAAGGCACAAGTGTTCTAGCAAGTATAAACTGTCTTGGAGCTGCGGCTACACTCAGTTATTTTGCATTGTTGCAGCTCTCTTCTCAATCCCTTATCTCATTTTCACTGACGTGTCTGGATGACTGGACCTGCTTCCACTCATTGTGAAGATGGTTCTGCAGAAAAGCTCCTCCCTTGCTGCTGCCTTCTTGGAGCAGGATCAGCCAGAGCCGCCCTCTTTTGTGCTTAGCCCAGTTGAAGAGCATTGAGTTGATTGCAATATTTTCAGAGTAATGGATTTCGGCTGGAACATGGGGCTTAGCTAAAGCTTTTTATGAGGACACAATAAATTCACCTCTTCTCTTTGGTGAGACTTCTCAGAGCAGCAGTCTATTATCAATTTTTCTTTGAAAGTAGGAGAGAGAGAAAGAAGCAGAGGCTGGGGAAAAGAAGGAGAATAATAAAAACCCCTTATCTTTTCAATCAAAATATGGATATTTCATGGAAGCACTGGAACGTATCTGGGTTTTGTTTTGATGTGGAAAACACCCATGAAATGAAATGGCGTTTTCCTAGTTCTCCCCCATTGTGAGGAATACATCTGATGAAGAAAACATCCAGACTCCTCTTAGGACATTTATTTGGTTACTATTATTCTGAGAACTGTTTTAACTCAGCTCCTCACCTTTATGCCCTCACTTGTGCATCTCTCTGCAGGCCCTTAATACTGTGTGGCTTTTTGCCTTTAGAGTAAGCTAAAATTAATCATTTAATGAATCTCTACTGAGCCAACCAGGTGGAGTGTCCAAAGGCTTTATGCTTTCCTATTGCTTGTGTTTCCCAATTTATCAGTCATTACTGGGAGAATTACTCCCAGCTGGAATATGCTGGCTGCTTATCAGCCGTGTGAACATGGAAAGCCCACTTGCTGCTGTACAGGTGCCCTGTGCTGAGACCCCTGTGCTGAGAACCTTCAGTCCTCAGAGGACTTTTGCTCTTCCATTTCAGGCTACATTTTACTCTGTTTTTCTGATTCTAACAGACTGGGAACTTAATTTTGATATTTAACTTCTACTTCCTTTGCTTTGTGCTAGTATGTTTCCATATCCTGATTTTGCATTTTCTCTAGGGAAAAGATAAGCCTAGATTTATATTTACATGGATTAACAGTCAGGAAAAAGGCCTGCTTGCACAGGTTTATGACATCTCCCTTCCACTATTAATATGCAGTTTTCTCAGGGCCTTCCCACATGACCTACTGTATAGGCAATACCAGTTACTGTGCAAAATGTTCCTGCCAAGTGCTCTATGTACTCCATAGAGCTGGAAAACTATGTCAAATAGAGGAATGAAAGCTGTGCTGAATGATTTGTTGGAAGTATTTGCCTTTTGTTCAAAAAGGTCAGAAAAGAAAAATCTAAAAATGGTATGTTTATTTTTAAACTATCCTTTCTCCTGGGATCATATATTAAAAACTTCTTGGGTTTTCTGTGGTAAGAGGTGATTAAATGAGCACTGATGTGGTAAATGAATAATGATGCTTCCTTGGCTGCAGAGAGCTGTTGTGCCCATTGAACAAATACTGACATGAAAAGAAACTCAAAGGTTTGTGTGCAACTGGATTCTATTTGTAGCCTGGTTTCCTAAGAAAATGAGAGTAAAAAAAGAATATATTAATGTGTCCAGTCATTCATCTGTACCTCAGTCCTTCTCATAATAGTTTTTGAAACAGTTAATAAAATGTTTGCAACCTTGTTTGAAAAGAGGATTTGGACACTGAAAGTCTTTTAAGTTTTAGTTGAAAATCAGCACCTGGCTGAGGACTGAGAGAGACATCCCAGGCTATGTAAAACAAAGGAAGGCAGAAATGCCTTTATGCATGGTGGGTCACTGTAGATGGAGCCCTGTGCCAGCCTCAGCACAGCTGCTTCCACTAGCATCAGTGATGTATCTGCATGCCAGTATAGCAATGAGCTGTGGTGTTTGTGCTGTGGGATTAGGAGACAGGTGAAATGCTCATTCAGTTCTGGCACAGTGCTGCCTTGTGGACATCCTAAATCAAAATAAGGGGCTTTTGATTTAAATAGTTGATACAGAACACTTACCCATGTGTTTTCTCCCAAAGGTGAAGTCTAAGTCATGAGCTTTGAGCTTCTGCTCCAAAGTTTTCCTTGACTAGCTATTCCCCTCAAACAGATACTGCTCACAGAAGGATAATGTGATATATTTAGTGAGGAGGGTTTAGTCTTTTTTGCCTTGAAGGCATAGAATTTGCCAGAAAACTGACCTGTTTAAAATTGACCCATTAAGCAAGTTTCTAAAATGAATGATTGCATTTAAAATTATTATACTGTGGTCCTTCAGGTCTCCACAGCATTTCTGTAATACTGCAATGCTGCCATCATTTTGAAATTGTTATCCTCATGAAATGTAGCTCTGGGATACCACATTACCAAATACTGGCAACACTTAGTGGTCTATTAACTCTTTAATAGTTGATCACTTCAGAAAATATGCTATGGTAACACATTTGTTTGACAAATTGTTGTTCCTGAAGTTTCTACATGGCGCCTCTGAGGCTGTCAAAATATTTACCCTACCATATACACTCTGTGACAGTATGCATTCTTCTCTTACCATCTTTGAACAATAAAGAATGCAGCGCACCTCTCTGGGAGAAAACTCAAACCCAATCAGAAAATATGTTATACAATAGTAAATTAAGTAACCGGAGAAATGTCCTGGATTTTATTTACTGGTTGGATGGCACAGACTCCTGGGTACTTATCTTGGAGCTTCAGAAATGCCTTCTTATACATATGATGACCCAGAACTTGACTGCAGTAGATATTCAGCAATTTTTTCTAAGGATAATTGTATGATAAATGAATTTGTGTAAAGGAAATATATTTGATCAAAAAATAGAAAAAGTATCAGAGTTGGATCCTAAATCCTAAATCTTTATTTTTCAAGTCTTGTTGCCCCAACCTGGCACTTGCACTGGGAAGTTGCAACCTGGCACTGGGAACAGCAGTAAGTAGCAAAATGATATACAAAAATACCACCTTTGTGGCACCACACTGCTTTTGTTTCTTTTCAGGAGTACGGGAAATGAGTCTGAAAAGGGATGTCAAAAAATAAAGAAATACATTTTTCATCTTTATAATCATATTGAAATAACCCTGAAAGTATTACTACCACCCTCACTGGATGCTCTATCAGATTACAACTGAGCTTCCCTTTCAAAAGAACCCCAACCCAAACAACCCCTCACCTCCAAAAAAACCCCAACCCCGACTCCAAAAAAAACAAAAAAAACCAACAAAACCAAAACTAAAAACCAAACAAAGACAGCCAAAACCCAAACCTAACAACAACAAAAATAACCCATGAAACAAAACTCAAACCCCAAAAATACATGACTAACAAGAGGTAGCACTTAGGGATAAAAGCATTTTTCCTAGAACAAGACACTTGCAGAAAATACCAGAGTGGTAACAATAAAAATGATTTATTAAAACTCTCATTAAGTGCCAAAGCTATTGAGAAGAAGAAATTGTCTTATTTTGAATGTATAATTGCATTTTAGAAAGAGACCATAAATAAAACAACAATGCTGATCCTTCAGTCAGTGCATGAGCACATGGCTACAATGAGTGAAGAATATCGATCTGAGGAGAAGCTGAGTATGCTCAGTGCTTTTAAGATTTGTGTTCTCCCAGAAAACCTCTATATGCATTAAGGAAACTCACATATTGTCATAAACACAGAAAACTCACAGTTACTGACATGTCCTTATGAAAATCAGTCTATTAATCTTAACTTCAAATTATCAGATATGAAGGAATGTCTTATAATGTATATAAAAGTGTGTGAAGTTGTCAAAAAGGTTAGCTTAACATTTGGAGTGTAAATGCAGTAAGCACTGACAACCAGGATGCCCAGCTAGGATGGAAAAAAGCATTTGCCTAGGTGCTGAGTGTGCTGTAGAGACAGTCAGACTGATTCTCTGAAGATTTCTGGCTATGCCATAGCCCCTAATTTTTGTGGAATGAGAGTTGGGGAGCAGTGTTACTGGAGATAACTCTGTGTGCTATATTTTCTAATGATAAACTCAGGCTTTTGTGCTACCTGCAAAACAGATAAAAGGTTCTTATTCACATTCTGGCTCAGAAAACTCAGCAACAATCTTGATCCTCTGCAGATAATGATGCAAAAAGCCAAGAGCCCCAGGGCAGAATCCCTCCCTCCTTACAATAAATTCTTCAGAGTTTATTGAGAGTTAGCGGTGAGCATCAGGTTATTACTGAGGCTTTCTAATCAGTAGCTGTATTTTAGAGTGGAGGTGCTTGAATTCGCTGTTTTGGGAAACAGTCAAGAAGAGAAAAACAATGGAAATCATGCTGCAGAGGATGGGGGTTTTGCTGACTTAAGCTATTGCTGTGTCATTACCTCCTACACAGCCTATCATGGGCTGCATTCTCTTGGGAAGGGGCACAACATTTCAGCAGTGTTTCAAAGACCCTGAATATCCTCATTGCAGAGGATCCTTCAAGGACAGCTGAGGCTTGCTTAGCTGTCTGAGCAAACTGGAATGTCTTCTGGCAGTTCCCAGGGCTGGCGGATAGAGTCCCTGTCCTGGAGAGTCCATGTTGAAAGCCAGAAGATAGCTCATAGTGAGCTTGTGTGGAAATCAAGGACACTGAAGTACATGTTTGAGAGCAAAGCATCGGCTTTGTTTTACGGCTGGGGACTAGAGTCTAATGAATTTCGTAACTCATAGGGAGGACAGTGGTGACTCACACTAGATTGTGCATTTGTGCCTAAATTACATAAACACAGTAGGATGTCCATACGGCTGTGTAGAAAGAGCTATTTGTAAGTGAATGCGCAAACAAGGTACCACTGATGACAATCTTCATAGATTATTGTTCTCATCTGATGCCTAAGGTCTTGACTGGATCTCCCACATTGCAGCAAGACCAAAAGGGAAACATTATATTCAATCCTTTCTTTATTATGTCTCCAAGATACAGCACAAACGTTAACATTTTCTTTAGGAATAGCACCTTTTTTTCAGGGCCTTGTCCATTCTCCAACATATCTCCTGGCCTGTGAATGCGGTTCTCATTTCTTCTAGTGCCTGAGTTTGGGATCAGAAGGCACTCAGAGGGCTGACTTCAGTGAGTGTTGGGCAGTTGTGAAACTTCCAGGTCTTGGAAAAAGTTATCTAATGAATATTGAATTGACTCCCTTGCATCTTCCATTTTCTAGTCTGATCTATGATGCATACAAAGCATTACATTATTAATGGTTATCAGCATAATAAACAAAAGACTAGCAAAAGACTCTTGTTAGGATCATTAGAGGTGGAGCTTAGGGACATTAAGTCCTCAGCTTCTGTCTCCTGAACTGCTGAGCATCAGTGAATACACAGTTTACTAAGGTATCATGTTTATGTTGCACCTGGTTAGTCATTTGTTTTAATGATTTATTTGTTCTTTAGAAATGCTGTTAAAAGTAGATTACCCTTTCATTTTGCCATTAAGGAATTAATATTAAACTCAGTGTAAAAGTATTGTGAGGATTTCAAGCTCAAAATAGTTCCCTTTTGTTTTTCAAATGGCTCGTCTTCATCTGGTGAATATGTCCACATACTAATGTTAAAAGATGCAAAAGCATGTAGAAGGTTAACATTTGGTACCTTTGCTTCAGTGTAAGGGTTTTTTTTAATAGAAATATAATTTAATCTCTGGATGTAATTTTCACTTTCTTAAAAAACTACTATTTCTGTTGAATTGTTTTTCCCTGATGAAGGTAGAATTTCAAAGGGAATTAACTTTAATTGTGATAATAGTTAGGGATTGGGTAGAAATCTGCTTAAAGGGTTATTTTGGTAGTAAAATTTCTATAGTAAATTGATGACCAGAATTCAACCATTGCAGTATCCTTAGCACATACTAGCTGTTGGAAGATAGTCCTGCCCTTTCAATTTATTGAAGGTGTCCCTATCAAACCTTTCTTTTCTGTTGATGGATTTCTGATGTGAATGGTAGGATTTGTAGGAAAGCACTCAGAAATGACTTTGAAATGTAAAAGGTGTAATTGTACTTCCTGACTTTCCAACTACAAAAATGCCTTTAAAATAGGATTTTTTCAGATTTCATATAATTTGAACTACAGTGACATTTACCACATCACTTCCTCAGCTCTTCTGAAGTCACTGCAGCAAATGTTCATGCCAAAAATTGTCCTTGAAGGTAATTTAACAGCTGGAAAAATAGAGGAAGAACCATTCCCTTGTGAGTAATAAGCTCTCAGCAAAGAGAATTTAAAGCAATTTGCCAGTTCTCCAGTGGTTCAGCTATAAGCATGTTCTGAGGGAGTAATGGGATAATTATATTCATATTATCTAAATGACAGTCATAATGCTTGAGAGTGCCAGGCTCCCCTGTGGCTGCAAGGTGCTCTGCTGGTCACTTCATGCTGTCAGTCAGCTCTCCCTAAGGGGCACAATGCCCACCATCTTCTGGGCTTCCTTCCTAGGGGCAGAGCAGCTGTGGGTCACCTTACCCTATGGAAACCTATCTATTCCCAAACCAGCACCAGCTATTTACTGCATAAGGTGAAGATTATGACATAATTTTCCCTGTTTATCTGGGCTTCGTTTTATTTTCCTTGAAATTTTCTCTTAAATTTTGTTGAATAACTTTCCTTCTTCAGTCTTTTTTGTAGATTATTTGCAACCTGATTGCTGATGTAGGGATTTCCAACTAGCAAAATGCTTTTTATTTTTGTTATTTTCATTTTGAAATAGAAGAACTTGCATTTTCTGTTAATGAAGTCTTTCTATTTTCATAAATAATAGGCTTCTATTTTTGAAGTTTGAAAATGAAATGACTTCCATGTAGGCATAAGCCTGTGTTTGTATTCCTTATACAAAAAAAGAAAGTATTGAGTTTGGTGGTACAATACAGAGAGAGAAGGAATTGCCAAAATTAGGAGCATGGCAGAATTATAATTAAAAAATTAATGTTAGGTAGGGTATTTTTCTGCCAAAAGTGAGGAGTCACTGATGAAGGGACCATCAATTACTGAAGTCCTTCCTAATTGTCTTGTGTTGATGGGGAAAGCTCTGTACAACCCACACTGGCCTGGTTAATTACTGTCGGTGGCTGAAAGGGCCCATACTATTCCAGAGGGGTTCCATTGCTGGTATGAAGTGTTAAGACATGAGGAAACATTATAGCCATACTACTCTACATGGAAGAATTTGATTTATGTAATTTGGTCTGACATACAATGATTTGTGTACTGGTTTATACACTGCCTGTGGTGCAGGAGGTCCGAGCGAAGGCACCGGTCTAAAAGAAAGACTCCATGTTCTGCAGCAGACTTTACAATATTTTCCGAGTTGATTGAGTTTCAGGCAGGACAGTAAGAACAATGTCAAGGCAAGTGAAAGACCAAAGAGAATGATGTAATAGAAGCCTCTTCACTTAGATCCCACCCAGAGCTGGAGCTGGGGTTCCTTGTGTTCTCAAAGAAGGCCCCTTCTCCTCTGTGCAAAACTCTCTAGCTGTAAAAAGCAGTAGGGATCCTAGGAAGAGTGAGAAATAGAAGGACTGGGGAACGAGAGGCTCTGCTACCTGTCCTTTATATCAGTTAGTCATTGGGAAAACCACAGAAGCATCAGGGATGGGAGGAGCAATTCTTGTGTGACAGCCCATTTGTCAAGGTATGCTTCTGTTGAGAAGTCCTCTATGGTTTTGGGTTCCTTTGCATCCCTGTCTGTCAAATGGTGCAGTTGCAACCAAGAGCATTAGAAAGGTGTCCCACTGTCTGTTGTATTGCTGATAATTAGGAGATTCTCTGCAAACCGACTGGGGGGAGAGGAGCTAACTCTCACTTTATGTCTGACCCCATTAAACATTACCTGCTGTTTCATTTAAATTATGATGAGTGGGAATGGTGAATCCTCTGCTTCTGCATCAGAATTCAGCATACACCAAGCAATTGTGGACATTCCAGGGACGTAACTCTAAGAAACATTTAGTTTGTGAATCACAAAATGTTACATAAGAGAAAAGTTTCATCAGTCTAAGCAACAGATTCTTTTAGTTTGTGCAAAAGCACAGCTTCACAGACAGGGTTTTTTAGTTTGCTTCTCTGCATTTAGACATTAAGCAGTAGATTAGGCACATAAGTAATATTTTGGATCCTGTAAGATGTCTTCAGGTTCTTAAAAAATATTTACATTATTTGTAAAGGTTATTTACCTCCTGTGAATAATTTTTTTCTACTCAGTTCGCAAGCTGCCTGCAAGATGAACAGTTGTCAGCTCTCTCTTGTCAATAAATAAGCATTCATATTATTGTTTGATGTAAGAAGCATGTAGAAAGGAAATCATTATTGAAAAACCTCCAGGAAACACAGAGATGGCTTTGTGGCATCAGCAAATGCAGGTTTTAAGCTTATATCCAAAGAGGTATGGAAGGAGGAATGGGTTAAAAATAGGAGACTTCTGAGGAAATAAAGTTGGGTTTTGAATTGTTTTCTCTCAAGATGACCTTGCAGCTGCAGGGTGCTAAGAATATTGTCTGGGAAAATTCACATTGTTTTCTGTCTATCTTGAGAAGTCAGCTAAGAGAATGGTGTAAAGGACTTAAAAAGCATTTTTCACAGGTCTAGAAGAAAGAGGGGAAGGTGGATGAGAAGTTTGGAGATTGTAGAATACAGCCGTGTGAAGACTTGTGCCTGCACCAGGCCTCTGATATGTAACAGGCAGGTTTCAGGCCTCTGCTTTTTGCCACTGCTAAGACGAAATAAACTTAGCAGCATATGTGTCCCTGTTTTGACAGAAAAATAAAGGAATAAATCTTTTCTTTGCCCTTCAGCTGTGCATTGTGGCCATCTTGCTGTTACCTGCATGTATTCAGTTCACACAAGGTAACAGCTCCGAGGATAACTCACAGCACAAATCGTATTTTGTGTAATATGCTCATGTCTTACTTGCTTCTGAGACCTTAACTGTTTTTACTAGGTAAGAAATTATGGTTTTTCATTTAGGATGCTTTTATTAAGGGACAGGCATGAAAGAGTTAGCATTTTAAAGTTTTAGATTAAAAATAGTCAAGGGCATTTTTAATAACATAAATTTTATGACTGCAGGTATAAACTATAAGGAGGCGACAGAAATACCTTGGTTTTGGTTAGATACTGGTAGTGAATTTATATTTTATTTGGCATGTACTTTAGACACCCAAAGCCTTTTTCTGGGAACAAGATTTTTTTATAATCTCGTACTAATTTTAGGTTTTAAAGGTGAACAAAGTACTTTAAAAATAAACACTCATTGTTACTACGCAGCAGCTGAGAGACAATAAGTGGAGTCGTAGTTCTGTGCTTTGCTTTGCATTAGTGTGATATGACTTGAAAGAAAAGTCATTGATTTTTTTGGAAAGAGACAAATATTAATGGTGAAAAATATTTTAGGCATAGTATTTAAAAATTTACTTTATAAAAAACAACTCTGCATCAAGAAGATAATTTAATGAGACCATGTTCCTCCTTAAATCCATGAAGTCATATAAAAATAGTCATGGAGGAATGGTTATGTTTACATCTGTCACTATCATTGAAATTTCAGTTGGTATTTTGCCACTCCATAATTTCAATAACAAATATAGGGATATCTTTTATATCTTATGGAAGATGTCATTACTAAATGAGCAGAACATGGTGACATAAGTCTAGAGAATAAATTCAGAAATTGTAAAGAAACTATAAAGGAGATAAAAAAAAACAAAACATGAAAATCTTTCTATGTGAGATGACGCTAAGCCTTGGATTTTAGATCACCAGGCTATCTTCCTTTCATGGCTACTTTAGAGTTTTGGAAATTCTTTCCATGACTTCCAAGCAGTGAAAAATTAGGTTTATATAAAATTAAGACACTTTTGGTATTATCATAAAACAGTATTTTTGGAAACACTCATGAATCTTATGTCACAGAAGAGAGCTGCTCTTGCTTCTCACACAGTCTTAGTATGCAGAAAGAAATCTCCAAAATAGAGTAAAAGAACATATGCACAGGAAAAGTCCCACAAAAGGAAAATATTTGCATGTCCTTTGAACATTGGGATATATATATATATTGCATACATAGATTAAAAATAAACCATAAATAATATATAAGCAAAGAAAATGTCTCTTAAAATATACTTCTAAAGAACAAACCAGAATAAAGTACAATGAAGAGAAAAAGAGAAAGAAGGAAAACATTCTATCTTTCCTTTTTTTTTCCCTCCTCCTTCTCCTGTGGATATATACTGTAGACCCTTTATGCTTCTCTCAGTTTCTCAGCTTCCTGAAAGTCATAGTTGAATCTGGAACAAGAAATTTGTACTCAGTTTTCCATCAATAACCCGACAGAACCCATGTTTGCCATTTAAATGTCTCCAATCCATGTTGACAGTGGAAAGAAATTAATCTTTTAGATAGCATTGTGTAGTTCAACCGGGCACTCGAGGGAGAGGAAAGTACTTCCAGTGGAAGAAATTTATTATTTATATAGTACCACAGGTGCACATGATCTTCTGCACTAAATCAGCAGCATTGGCCCAACATATCTTGCCTCAAAGAGCTGCTAAGCCCATGTGTCTCCAAACAGCAACTGATTCAGGGAGGGAGAAATTCATCAGTGCCTGAAGGGATCAAGAAATTGCTGATTGGGGTGGCAGAGGAGGCAGGAGGGAGGGCAGGAGGTGCTGGTTAGTAAAATATGTGCAAGCACAGCTCCTACTTCTGTGTTCAACTGTGTACAGATCACACAGTTCTTCTGAAATCTGGAGAGAGCGCAAGAAGAAGAGGATATCTACTGGTATTTCCCCAGCTATTACCCGCTTGGTAGTAGTTCACTTAAACAATGACAACATCCTGGCTTGAAATGTCGGCTAAAAATGTTCATCTGCGGCATAGTAAGGGAGCAGGTAAGAACTAAATAATGACCTAGTCATGCTGTGACCTTCTAAATAGCAAGGATAAAGTCAGTGTGGTTGTGCTCAAGGGAATATAGTTGGACTACTCATATACTTCCAGCAGATTCCCAGCCTCTGTGAGTGGTGATACTTTCATGATCCTTCATCTTTTGCATAGGTCCTTGTTAAGACCTGAATCGGGAGGGATGCTTCTGCCCAAATTAAGGTGCAAACAAGGTCATATGCTGAAGACAATAATATGGATTTTATTTAACAATGAATGTAAGACAGAGAGATAGAAAGAAACAAAAAAGCTGGGGGGAAGTGGAGCATGGGTAGAGAGAGAATGAACAAGCGGAAGATAGTCACCACCCATGGATCCAGGGTTGTCTTGCTGGTCCTTTTTCACCCTGGGCTGCTTGGTGGTTGGGGTCCCTATGTAATTCAAAACTTTTCACTATTTATAGATATTAGCAAACTAAGGAATTAATGCTCATTAGCTACACAGTTCTCTTGTTCTATTGATTAAATTATTCCCTCACTTCTAATGCTAATTAGTCTACATGCTCAAGTTGGTGGGTTTCTTGAGTTGGTGAGTTGAATCACTGTTCACCATTCCCTGCTGGAATGACATTTTACCAAGCTGGAGCTGATCTCTGCACAATTGCTAAGCTGGCTGTCTTTGTGACCCACAAATTGTGCATTCTTTGTGTCCATTATCAGTCATAATACACTCTGCTCCCTCAGCTTTGCTAAGCTCCCTGTAGGTCTGGGACAGCACCCAGACAATAGTACTACCTTTATCTTTTCTCAAGCTTATGCTGTGGTGGCTTATTTTACAATCCAACTTCCAGGTATCCATGGAGGCATATTTGTGGGGGCTTTTGTAGTGGTTGATGGTCACAGATGCCATCTGTTCCATAACTCAGGGTGATCTATTTTTGGTTGATGGTCATGCTCACACATGATAAATGATGTATGAGCAGTTGCTTCTTTACATTGTTTGCCACGGCGAGAGTTTTTGTCCAGATACATTAACCAGGATGTGCTAACCAGACCTCCCCTCCACTAGGCCTGGAGCTAGTGCTATCCTGTTGCTCCAATCTGTGCTTATCTCACGGGAAAGTCCTTCTGTGGTCTTATTTGAGACAGGCAACTGTGCTCTTTAGGTCCTTACACTTGTCATTTAGCAGATATTGATCAACCATGGATTTGGCTTCTTGCAGTGGATTTGGAGAATATATCCTCCACCCACAAATTTTTGCTAGGGCAGATGATACTAAGTGATGATGGATGTAAATAGGTAGACCTAACTGGTGGAGATTGAGTGGTAAATGTTCCCATATTAGGATGAACTGTGCAGATCTGCTCTTCCTAGCTGTGCAGTGGTCCATCTATACTCACTCCAGTTAATCTTTCAACTTAGTCATTTAGAAATGTAAATAACCTGTGTAACCAGGAATATCTGACCTTTAAACCTGGCTTAGTGGCTGATTTTCTGAAAGATATGTGGAAAATCCCTAGACACTGCCTTTTTAGAGTTGTTGAGCAGACTAAAATTCTCAAAAGCCTGACTGCATAGTATTGATTTTTCCAAAATGGTCACTTTCTTCCAAGTGCCGTTTCCTGTACACAGTGACTGAAATAGGCTGATGTGTACAGGTGTTTTTCAGACCATGGCTTCCCCAACAGGAACTATAAGTTCTTTATATTCCATCCATCCTCTGAAGTCAAAAGCATAAATGTAAGCATCTGTTTTAGAAGGGATGATGACCAACACCTCCACTGAATTCAGGAAGGACTAGACATGCTTGCTCCTTTTGAAACAGGTTTGAGATATTGTATGTCAGGCCAGAAAATGCAGCTGCTCTGAAAACACAATAGTTTTAAGATTTTTTCTTCCTCATAAATATTGTCTCACACATGTGCTGCAGTGATTAGTAATCCGCTGCACACAAAGCTCTTTGAAAACGTCGTACCAGTATCACTACTGTATTGCATTGATCACTTAATTGGATATAAATATCTATAATCTGTGATATTTTAGCAGGGCGATAATAACTCCCTCCATTTTTTACCATCCTGAACACCACTTGATGCTTCAGGTATGCTTAGTAGTTGTGGCAGCTTCTGTACTAATCACAGTAGTTACAACATCTTCCGGTGTGTTAAGTGCTGAATTTTTCATGATTAACAATGTACTTTGTTACACAGGTATAGTTATCCTCAGTTATATGTTTTGTTTCTTGTTTTTGTTGTTGGTTTGTTTGTTTGTTTTTTTCCAGAAGTTACTGCTATTGTAACTGTTTTGTTTCCAAGTTTCATAAAGTAAAGTGTTTGGGAATGATTTAAAGACTCTTAAATTATCAATCAGAGTATGAAGCTCAGTCTTTGTTTCCTTCACATGAATGGTAGAAAGTATGTAATTATTTTCCTTCAGATATACCTTTGGAAATTCCAGCAGCTTTAGATCTCAGGGTAAACATCTCGTTTGTGTCCCAATGAAGAAAGCATTTTTGTAACAGTTTGCTTTCACAGTTGAAATGTAATTAGAGGCTTGATATCCATTGTATATGCAGAAAGCTCATATCGCTTGTGTATTTACAATTCTGTAAATGAGTTGCAAAAATCTGCTGGAAAACAAAGTATAGTAAAGGTTTTATCTTCTTGTGAGTGTTTAAGACAATGAGTTTGATTCCATAGGGAGTCCTTAATAAGGCAGGATTTTGTTCAAAGGCAGAACTAAATGGAGGGCAGATAGAAGCAGAAGTGTATGGGTTGGAACTTCACCGACACCTTATGCTGGTGCTTCACCTTTCCAATACAGTCAACTGTACTCCAAATGTTCAAGTCTCTGCCAACTCTTCTACAGGCTCATTTTTTTCCTGATGTCCAAAACACCATTCTGGCTATACTCTGCTGTGTTTTCTTGATAGTTTTACAGCTCTCTGGGGTTGCAATTATTTCCATATTTTGTAGTATGGAAATGAGGCTAGAGAGAACTTCAAGATTTGCAAGTAACCTGTATTTCAATAATACTTTTAAATTTACCAGTAACAAGGAAAATATCATTAAAACTTTGTATTCAGAGGGAATTTGAAGCCTGAGTGGCACCTGTTGCTTAAAGCAGAAGGGAAACACAATGATGGCTCCTAACAAAACACCTCTTCCATATTCTGCTTCACTGCTGGTAGTGGAGAAACCTACTGCCCAAATAGAGAGAATGTATAGCCATCAACTTGTTCTCTGAGCTCCTATAGGAGTTTGCCTTTGTGTAGGAGAGTAGACCACTTTGAATAGCCTCAGTAGTGGAATTTGGACGTCAGCTTGCATATGCTCCTTTTTCACCAGAGGCTAAATAGGTACGATGCAAGGACTCCTGAGTACTTGTCAACAAGGCAAGCATATCCTTTAAGGGATCTGTCTGTTTCTTTGAACATGGTGGGAGGATTTTGCCATGCACTTGCCTCTGAAGTAATGAAGTAAGGGAAGGAAAATTCTTGCAGTATCAAAGAGTAGATACATACCACATCTGGGATTTTGATAAAGAGAAGAAGGCATTTGTAAGACCCAAGATTTACTACGCAGGGGTCTACTACCTCATTTGGAAATGACCATTAGAGATTGCAGCCTAGAGTTTATGAAACAATGCATGAAGGGCAGGAAATCAACATCCATCCCATGATTAGTTCAGTATTACTTGAAGAGAGGTATTAGTAGAAAAGAGTCCTGGTGCTATCTGTATTCCAACTGTCAAAAACACATTTAATTTTCTGGGATGAAATTTCCAAGCTGCACAAATACGCTCATCAAAGGCTGTAGCACATTTGTTTGCCATTCCCATCAATCTGAAATCAGTTACATGTGTTTTTGTAAAGTGAAGCTGCTCATTATAATTTCCACAGGTGAAAACTGACAGTGTGTGACAGCTTGTTGTGATTAAGAGATACAGTTTGGAGAGAAACCAAGGCTGTAAAATATTTAAAGTCAGCACTAGGACTGTGAAAAAACCTTTATATTATTTTCAAGAAATAATATTGGAGAGTCTCAAACTTTCTTCTGGATTTCAGCACCTGAAGAACTTATCACTATGGGGAAGTATAGACTGTGTTGCTCATTCGTCTTTGTTTTCCTTAAAGCTGTCCTTTGAAGATAAATATTAGCATGATCTAATGCTTTCTGCTGTAAAAGGACAGAATCTCCAAGGCTCCCAGGCTCTGCCAAATATGCTACAGGAAGGACTGACAAAATGGGTGTAAACTTCACACTGCTGTGTGAGACCAGTGTCTCACACAGGTGTCAGGGTCATACCAATTTACAAAACTCAGTTATACTATAAAAATGATACTGTAGTGATCTCATATTAAAAATGCTGTTGGTTGCTTCTTTGGGCTCAAGCACATGGATCTTCCTGGTGATTGTTATACAATATCTACTATTTGATTAGAATTTTTATTTATACATATTTTCATTTTATTTCAGGTTGTTGTTCTTCACTTACCTGTTTCTTTAGCTGAAATGCTGCAAAAGTCCCCTTTATGCTTTCCTGAAGGTAAAGGACTGTTCAAGTCTTTGAACATATCTTCAGAATTCTCCATTGCCCTGATGCTGTGCTATCTGACCTTCCCCTTCAAAGAAATAATGCCAGTCTTCTGTGTCTTTGACTTCATGAATATGTAATATAGGCCTGGAAGAGATCAGGATTCCATCATACAGCAGAGACCACAGTCAGTTGCATTGACAAAAGAAGATACAAAGATGGGTGCAGTCCCGGGACTCAATTTTAGGTAAGTCAAGTCATGGTTCTTTTTTTAGGTGATGTACTCTTAAATTTCCCCTAATTTCCCTCTGTCTTTCTGGGAAGTTATGCCAGGCCCCTTTAGGATGGTTTCCAGTTGGTTTTGTCTGCTTGATGTCGGCCCTGTGTCATCATTGCTATGTGAACAGTCTACTTGGGGCAGTCAGTGCTGGCAAGGAAAACCTAGTTTCATCCACACAGGCGTAAAAGTGTATTTCAATGAATGGCAAAATGAACAAAACTGAAGAATATTCTCCTTGATATTCAGCTATTTGCTTTAAGCTGGGTCCTGAATTAACTCCTGAATGTAGTAAACGAAATAGGGTTTATCCACAAAACTATTGATGCCAAGGATTGTATGGTAATCCCTTATCTATGATGGTGCTAATAATGCTTCTGTCTGTTGAATCAGGATCTGGGAAATTAACTGATAGTTGTGAACCCAGCTCCTGCAGGAGTATTTGCATTCTTTCCCAGACTCTTTGTTCAGACCTCAGTATTAAACTCCATGAAACTGAGAGATGGTGTGAAGAAAAGCATATAGAAACACTTTGGATAAAACATGCAATATTTTAGAAAATATGTAACATTAGGAATAAACTATTTAGAACCCTGCAGCTTAATCAAGTTCCTTGGAGAGTTACAGAAATAGCTGATGTCTTCAGCCCCCAGTTTATCACTAATTAATCCCACTTCATTTAACTCAGGTGGGAGCTTAGTCATCTTATGTTTGTTTTCTAGTCATTTGTTTCCTGCAGTCAGTGGAGGAAGACAGATTTTCTGAAAGTGATTCAGGCTTCCTAAAAAAAAACCTTTGCAAATTCAGGGGACAAGGTCTTTTTGAAACAGAAGTTCCTAACAATAATTCATAATTGTTACACTATATAATATATAAAATATAGTTCACAACACTCATGATTTGATACAAGAGGTCACCTCAGTATTCTGTTAATACATGTGGGTTTATATTTTCAAATCAACCAATGGATGTTCTACTTAAGTATGAATTAGAGACATCATCCCACATTAATTTAAGACCAGATGTTAAAAGATGTTTAAATGTCTCACTAATGTTGGAATCAATAACTTCTGAAGTTCTGGACCCTTGTGGTAAAGAAGTTCTATAAAAGTCAATCTTTATTTGATGGCCTATTGCACCTTACACTCATATAGATTATTGTAAAAGTCTCAGTCATGTATTTTGTATCCTTCCTCTATGTCTATAAATCAAATACAATCAGCATAACCATGTTTCTTATCCTTCCGTATTCTATTAGAGACAGGGTTATTGCTCTGAATTATGCCAGCTGAGCAGTCCAGTTTTCATCATACAATATATTTCACCTTGACAAAGTTCCTGTGAAAGCCTCAGCAGGTCATTTGAATGCAGGCAAACACAATTTTCAAAGAATAATTTAGGCTGGAAAAGACCTGTAAGATCATTGGTCTATCCATTAAATGGTCTATCCATTAAATCAACACTGCCAAACCCACCACTAAACGATGTCGCCAAATGCTACATCTGCATGCCTTTAAAATTCTTCCAGGGCTACTAACTCACCACATCCCTGGGTAGCCTGCTCCAGTGCTTGACAATCATTTTGGAGAAGAATTTTTTTCTAATAGCCAATCTAAGCTTCCTTTGGTCCAACTTGAGGCCATTTCATCTTGTGCTGTTGCTTGTTACTTGAGAGAAGAGACTGACACCTACCTCACTACTGACCTCCATTTAGACAGTGTGTATGGCATCTCGTTGACTTTTGGGTTGCCCTATACAGCATCAGTTTAACTTGTTTTTTTTTTTTTTTTTTTTAACTAATTTCCTCACTTTTCTGGTTGAAGGGATCACCAGCAAACCTTGTGCCTGTCAGCTGCCTTACACTTCAATGTCTTTAGAAAGAAGTGACACTGGGAATTTATCCAGTATAGAGCTTTTCTGTAGAGCTTTTCTGTTATAAAGTCTTGGTGGGAATAGAGAAAGAACAAAAGATTTTTCTCTGTAGACAAAAATCCTTGATGTATATTTCCTTACAAGGCAAAAGCAGTTCTCACCAGGCCTATTTAAAAGCAAAAGAACAAGAAAATGAAAAAAAAAAAAGGCAAGAAGAAAAGTAACCCTACTGAAATTGAACCAAAAAACTATTTATCTCTTATGCCTTTCCTGTGCAAGGTTAATAATGCTCTTCAAGAAGGAAATCACTCTAGAAAACCAGTGTTTTACTAGCTCAATGAAGTCCTTTATTTTTAAGCTTCACAACTCTCTGGCTCATATCATTCCATTAAATCACCTTACACATATCTTCATTGTTTTACCTCAAAGCCACTATAATAAAGCTGATGAGCCTGCAGTTGGGAGAGATGTAAGGGAGAGCAGAAAGTAACTGGTTTTGTTTATTTTTTACCAATTTATCAGTCCAAGAATTTGCCTGAATATGGAAAATATTCTTTCTGGTTTTGTTCAAAAGTTTAAAAAGGTCTTTAGATTTACACTTGCGTTGCAAAATGAGGGTCGGAGAACCAGCTGCATCA
>VXBQ01007923.1:455860-538776 GCA_013400175.1 Phainopepla nitens | reverse complement strand
TTTTTTTTTTTTTTGTATGAAATTCACTTGAGCGTCTCTTACTTTTCGCTACCATAAATCTGATAAATTCTTAGAAAAAAGGCATTCCAATAGCTCAGAGTCATCCACTAAAAACCCAGTTTCCCTTTCAATCATTTGTGCAACTCTAACTTAATGTTTCTTACTTATTCAGTATGTTTATTGTGGTCATAGTGGTCAGTTTTTTGTCTCTCCCTGAAAGATTTTAAGAACTGCTTTTATCATACCAGTTCTATATTCAGGAAAATAATACTTATAAATTGTATTTTCTTCACATGCTCTGTCCCTAGCCATGAATTATGGCTAAATGCGAAACAACTGCAAGAGAAAATAATTTAATTTCTTTTCATTGATTTGTGTGTCTTTCCACAAGATCAATTTCCTGTTATGTTCTGGGTTGCATGTGTTATTCAGACTCCGAGACCTATCAGTAAATCTATGCTTCTCAGTGACTCTATGCTTCATTTTGTCTTGGCTGAGCTGTTAACATTCAGTCCTGCCATATATATTCTGCAGCTTTGCCAACTTAATCAAAGGCAGCTTGACTGCTTAGTAGGAACTGTTCTAAATGTGTCTCATCTGGAAATCACTTGCTCTGAAAAGAGAAAGTATCTGAGATGTCATATCAAAATTTAGTAAAGATTAATAATTTAGTTTGCATTTAGTTGGATTGCAAAATCTGTTGTTGCTATTCAGAAGATTTCTGTAAAGGAGCTTTATATTTTGTAGAATCATATCCTAAATGCATTCTCAAAATGTGAGAAATCTATGTCACACAGACATGTTTGGGTTTTTTTTACACTGTAGTCTTTCCAGTCATATTGTAAAAAATATTCAAACGTGACTTATGCAAATAGAGTGAATGAAATTAGCAACACAAATTCCCTGTGTGTTGCCCAAACAGTATAAAATGGACTCAGGATATTTAAGATTCAAACTCAATATTTTTTAAGAAAACTAATGCTATCTCTATTTATTCTTTTAGCTTTCATGTAAGGCTGTATTTCTGCAGTTGATGGTATTTGGAGTGATGATTATTCTAAATAGAAGCAGCTTATTTGTCTGTTAAAATAATTCCTTGGTGGGATATGACTGCATAGATGAGGCCGTAGGGTGTAAGATTCACCTGTTTTATTTTTGTTTACATTTTAATGTAACGCATTCCCAAGACACACAGAGAGCCACAGACATGGTGAGTCCTCAGTGAAGTCAAAAACTGCAACCATTTGAATGTCTTATGTGTCAAAATAGAAGGAAAAATTAATTTTCAAAGCTCCTTATGATACAAATTCTGATATATTTACAAAATCGCAGTTTCACAACCGAAACATATTTTTCCTCCTGAATGGCATTCACAAAAGCTTATTCTGCTCCTGTCTGAATATAATGTTTAACTAATATTCACATGGAATGAAAATCATGCTCTACTTGAAAAGAGCAACATTGAAGACTGAAATGAGTTCAAATAAAAGCACAACATCTGCAGGGAGGTTGAAATGACTCTCATGCACAGCATCTGATTTGTAGTTATCATTTCTCTTTTTTTTTTCTTCTGGAGACTTACCACATTGAATGAAGATCAACAAAGTGCTTGTTTTTCTGATAAGATAAAATGACATCTCAAAGCACACTAGCACAGCTGACATGAATCTAAACTGCCAGTTTCAGAAGCAAATTTGGTTCAGCCAATTGGATCTCCTCATTTCACCCCCAGAAGTGTTTGTAATATGTGCATACAGGACCATGGATGGGAAAATAATGCATTTTAGACTAACAGACTGGAGGCACAGCCACCTGTGTTAAGCCATGGCCCCCGTGGTTCCACCTCTGTCTTCCTCATCAGGCAAAATCTTGTTGAACTTAAGTTTTACCAAATATGTCCGGCAGTACATCTATGCCATCATTAGTTATATTCACATTATCCTCACATCAAAAGGCCAAACATCCCCAAGAGAATGGGAAGAAAACCATGTGGAGGAAAAAATCAATTGAATATAGGATAATTTCTTTTTCTTTTTTTTAGAAAGTCTTGACAGAAATCTGAGGATGACCCTAGTATATGCATTTTGTCATTGCGAAGGCTGTATCCTATACTGAGATTTCATCTCGTCTCATCTCTTTTGGGTGCTGAAGTACCCATGATCAAAATATTCTGCACAGCAGTAACAGGATCAATAAAGGTGAGAGTTTTCCATGAACTCCTTATCAGGAAATGTATTTCAGCAACCCCAGATTTCATAAATACCTACAGGACACTGAAGAAAGTGAATTCAGGTGGACTCTTCATTGTCTCACAAATATAACCCAAAGAGGAAAAACTCGTTTAGGGTGTATCTAAATACACAGACATTTGCACATTTCCACCAGTTAATGTAGAACTTTAATGTTAAGCAAGGAAAAAAATGTGAACCCCTGAGCAAGCTAAAGGCTGTGTCTGTGTGAATGAACCACACAGTGCTGGAGGAGAAGAGGTTCTGGGGCACAGCTGGGGCTGTGCCTCTGGGACACCTCCTGCAAGCTGACCCCACTCTGGCCCCATGGACTGTGCTCCCATCAGCAGTGGGTGCACAGGGGGTGATCACTCCTGGTGCATGTTCCCCCGTCTCATCCTGGTGGAATCTCACTCCTGTGCTCTCCCTCAGAGCACCTCCCACGATGAACTGGAGCACGGTAAGTGTGTTCCCTGAAAATTAATTTCTTACACTGCTATAGGTTCTCTCAAAGTCTACCACAGCATTAGATGGGGCTTGATAATCAAAGTAGCAGACAGAAACATTACATGAAAAATGTGACACTTTTACTATATGCCTTTTTGCACCAAACAGTGACCACAATACTTTCCAAAATGCTTTTCAAAGCAGCAACTAATTACAAAAGAGATCTGTACTTTCACTCAGGCTTATAGTTCATCTTTAGCAGCTTTAACTTGAGTTGAAAACTGCTTTAGATTGCTGTATATGCTTGTACCAATGCCTTAAGTACATTGTATTAATTTCTTGACATTTTGGCTTGGGAGAGGAGGCTCTTAGTGATCCTACCTGCCTAAATGCAAGGAGAATAAGTATTCCCTCATACTGAGCTTAACAGAAATTTAAGCTAGAGTTGCATGAAGTTACAAGAATCCTATTAAATTGCATCCAATTAAATTCCCAAATTCTACAGCCTTTCCAGAGTTTTTTCATGTCTTCTCTTGGAGCTCTTCCTTTCTTTAAAATGTAAAGCATTACAATCTGGTCAATGCTGTCTCTGCTAGGGATAGGTAAACAGGAATGAAAATTAATTTATTTCTAAAAGGCAAAATCTTTAAAATTAATGTTATCTTCTCTTTGGTTTGTGGAAATATGTTCTAGTGTGTGCAAAAGTCATTTGAATCAGATTACCAAAGTTTATTGATTTCAGCGGGAAAAGTTTGAATTTTGATTTTGAGTATTTAGGAAATAAATAAATACGTTTTCTCTTCTTGCTATAAATCCTTAGGAATTCTGTTCCTGATCCCTTCCTTTCTGTCTTTCTTATTGAACCAGGCAGGTTTCCAGTCCACACCTTGGCTTCAAACACCCAGTGCCTCATAACTAATGAGTGAAGAAAATATTTTTATAGAATTCAGTATTTGTAGGGTTCTAGTTATAAATTCTGTGGATTCCTTCTAAATTATATAGTTTAATCCTTTTTCTTATAAAGTCTTAAAACATTCTTTAACTTCAAACCTTCTTTTTACTACAATACACTTTACACTAACCAGAAGATGCCGGAAAAAGATTGTGATATCTAAGAAATTTTTCTTGATAGCCAGACACAGAGAATACCTGTGTGTATGTAGCTACAGAAGGAATTTCTGAAATTAAAAAACAGCTTTTTCATTTTACTGCAGGTTTTATTCTTTTAAGAAAAAAAGATTTTTCAGTCTGTCCTTGACCTTTTTTTTATGAGAACCTGAAAGAAAAAAATAACTTTTACTAAAATTTGAGCTATTTGATTTTTTAATGATTTTCCCAATTGCAGGATTTTTTTTCCTGCAGGTTTTATAATACACTCACTGTGTATGACCTATAAAAACTTACTTTTACTGGTAGCTTTTGTTTGAAATTACATCAATATTTTCTAAGCTATTTTCCTAAGCAGCCAAAATTCTTTTTTGTGTAATTTCTTGTCATCCTAATTTAGGAAGATTTTCCTATAATTGAATGTCCATGATCTTTCTGGATCTAGGTTTCTAATCACTTATTTATTATTTTACATCTTTTTTCCCCCTTTAGTAAGCTTGACCCTTTTAAGCCTTTGTATTATCTCAGTCTTCAATACTGTTTAGGCTTTCTTTCTTTCCTTCTACATATGTGCTTGTGTTTCCTGTTTCAAAAGCTCTTTTTTAGTCCAAAACACAGCTGGATGAATTCACCACTGGGTCAATCTCTGTATATAGGTTAAAATGACTCACAACAAATCTTGACCAGCAAAGAATGATACTGACTTCTTGCTTTGGGCAAAATAGTATTTATTATTCAGTCATGTTCTGTTACATCAGTGTTTAGTAAGCATACCTAACCTAGATGTAAATTGCCCAATCTGAGCATGAATAACAAATTATCAGTAGATCTCAATACTTTCTGTATTTAGAATCTCTAATGAGGTTCTGGCCCCTTTGTAGTTCATTTAGCCTACTGACTACAGGCTTGCATTTTTAGATGCCTTTTACTGAACAGCTACAGTTTTTCCATTGCCCATGGATTACAATTTGCATGTCACCTACATTACTTTTCACTTATTTAAATAGTAAACTCTGCACATATTCATGGTTTCATTTTTTCTACAATAACAACAGTACTGGTTTAGAAATAGATTTTGTTAAACTGCCATTGCTGCAGATCTCATACAAACTTCCATATTGCACAGACTTACAAAAACAACAGAATGGCATCATGAGTGACCTGAAGAACAATCTACGCAAAATGGTGAGGGTATTGTTATTCTACCTTGCAATATTCCTTTAAGGAATTTTTATTACATCCCTCTGCGCCAAACAAAAATAAATTACATAATTATTTACAAATTATGTCTTAAGAACTTAACAGATCAATGGTGTTTTTTTTTCTACTGGCCTGGAAAACAAAAAAAAAAGATAATACAACTATTCATGGTGTTATTACCTATATGCATATACATAAAAATTTAATGTGTTTGCATGTATCTACATATATATGCACGTATATGTTCATGTATGTGTACACATCTGTGTGTATATGTGCATGGGTTTTTAAATATGTAAATTGTTTCATTTAGGGAAGGAGCATCTGAAGTGTCATTGCCCAAAGGGCATACTGATAATAGCAAAGATAAGAGACTTTATGGCCTGAAGCAAATAAAACCAAGTAATAGGCAACTAAGAAGAATAATGCAGATTAGAAAGAACATCCTTGAGCCACTATTCATGCTTGATCCTGTGCTAAATATAACCCATCAGATAAAAAAAACCTTGAAATCATTCTGAAAATCTCTTCTTTACTGACAAAAGCAAAATTCGTCAGTGTTCTCTTGTAGTACCTACAAATGACCTTTTTTTATTCTTCTTTTTGAGAAGTGTTAATATGTTCACTGTTTGAAGCAAGGCTTTGAAATTTTGCTGAAAGGAAAAATAGTCTTTCTCCCTGGAAATTCTCTTTCAATTCCATGGAGCTATCACCTGTTAAACCAAATCACTGGTACCTGCAGAACAGGGTGTACTAAGAACCTCTCAGCAGTGTGAGACCAGCAAAGGAACAGAGTCAGCCCTGTTATTGATGGTACACCTTTAGCCCACGCAACAAGGCACAGCTTCCTTCCCTATTCCTGCCCTCACTGTGCCTACATATTATTGTACAGACTTCAGCTGCAGGATTGCCTGTTTTGTTTTTGATTTTTCTTTGAGACTTTCCATTCACAAAGCAAGGTTTGCACAAGCTGGAGTTAAATTAGTGTTGCTCCTACTTTTAATAACAAACTTAGGCTCACTCTGATTCTGAATGTCTGACTTTACAATATACATAACTTGTAATTGTTTGCTTTTCGACATTTGTAAACATGAGGATGCAAGAAGATATGAAATAAAATCTTCTGATAACTTAATAGACTTTGCTGCACTGATTTCATAAGGTACCAAGATGTTCAGTTCTCATTATTCTGTTTCAAAAACAACAAAAAGACTGCAGGAGCAGAAGATTTGAAAGGCAGCTTGTTAAACTCTGCTATTTTTCTTTCTGCTCTCAAGTCTCTGAAGTAGCAGCAGGTTATTTTATATTTATATGCCCTGGAAATTCTTTTGACTTTTTTCAAATTATGAGCAGTTGTCAAGGCTGGTCGCAGGACTGGAGGGACAATTACATTTTGTAGGTTTAAGAAGTCATTTATTATTCAACTGGATTAAAAACATGCTGACATGCCTGATTATAAAGATACAGTTTAATAAGATAATTTTCAGTAATATAACTAAAACTTTTATGATAGTTAATCACATAAATCTGATGTAAATTTAATCAGTTTAGACTTTCTGCTGTAAGCTGATTCAGAGGTCCTTGGCCATCTGCACAGTTCACTATAGCACAGTAGGTCACCCATTTTGCAGACACAGGCTGCAGTATCCACGGATTTACACTCATTACTTTTCCCCTAGATATTTGAGTACTTGGGTAATACGTCTCATGAAAAGGGGTTTGAAGGTTTTCCTTCAGAGGAGAGATGCACAAAACTTAGAGCTATAGAGAGCTTCATAGGACCAGGATGATACCCCAGAGGATGATAAAAGCCTGCAAAGAAATCTCTACTAATTGTCACAAAGGTAATGACGTCTAGGGCGAAAACTAGTATGTCTCCTTCACTGCCTATGCATTCTATAGCCTAAAAGACTTGAGACAGGCATTTGAAGAACTCGTGCAGAATAATGATCCTTATAATACCACCCTTCTAATGATGATGATGTCCCTTTTTAATGGGACAGATTGTTTTATGACTTATGAGATGACTTTGGTGTGTAAAGCAAGATGTACGTAAACTATAGGCACCTGAATCCTAAACTGGAGGTCAAACACACTCCAGAATTCTTTCCAACTGCAATCTTATGAGGGAAACATCTAGCGCTCTGTGTGCTGAGCATCCCACTTCTCACATGCTGTCCCAGCCTGAATGCCTTGGGGATTCCTCTGAAGTGTCATTTGATATACTTAATCTCAAGGAGTGAAACAGATCCTTCCCTACTAAGAGTTCAAATTCCCTTAGAATTAAATCCCACAGAAAGGGATTTATACCATCCAGTGAATGATGGGGAACGCCATGTGCCCATACTAGAAAAAGCTTGTCTGTTTTCTAGGTTTAAACATTGACCCATAAATATATTCTGCACTTAGGTACCAAGTATTCCAGTAAAAGCAGAGCTAGTTCAGAAAACCTAAAGTGCCCATCTTTGGCTTTCATGCATCAGCAAGTAGCCATGCTTGTACTAGTAAAGATTTTCGATTCTTCTTTCTCATTCAAATTCAACTTGAGAAGACTCAGATCTGACGGATTACTTGTAACAAATCAGGAACCCATTTTGTGTTTGGCAGTGCTGGGTTTGAGAAGATGTTGTCTAACTATGTCTATAGAGCTTATGCCCGCCTATGCCAGAGCTGTCCATGGTTTTATGGCATAAACAAAAGGAAAACCTGAGGTTTCTGGGAGAGGATTTCCAACCTGACCTTAATATTCCTGGTTATGACTTCATGGTGAGTGCATGTATGTTTCACCTTATGCTTGATCTCACTGGCTTTGTTGGGAATAAACACTGGCAAATTTCATTTATCACCTTATAAAATTGAGGTTGCAGTCAGGAGCATTTCTATTGATTTCCACTGTCTTCCTTCTATCCAGTGTTAGAGAAGTACATAGGTTTTCTTCACAAAGTCTTGCCCTGACTTGCCTACTTTCTGCTGAAGCAAATGACCTCAATTCCTTTTTTGTCCTAATCCTAGCATAAGATAGGGGAAACACGATCTTTTCAAGAGAGCTGAGATTCATTGGTTTGCCAGCCTTCAGATCTCTGGAAAACAGATTGTTACTGCAGATTCCCTGCAAGAGGATTATTCCTTAGAAACGTTTTTCATCCAGCTGCAAAAGCATTTACTTTTGGTTTCCTTAGATATGAAAGAAGTTGTCTGAGGCTGAAAAATAAGAGTGTAATAAAATAAACCCTACATGGCATGCATATTCTTTCCCTGTTGGAGAAAAGAGGGAGATTGCAGAATGTCTGCACACAAATTTCAGCACTTATTAACTCTCTAGACCCCTCTGGCACTTTCCACTTTGGTTACAATGCATTTACAAAACATGGGCAGTTATAATGGAATGTTTTAAGACTGATTTTTTCAAAATTACGAGCATTTGGAAGTTTAGGCAATGTCAGTGGAAGGTGATTGGTTCACAACAAACTTCAAATCAGTCCTGCAATGAAGAAATTATTTCCTGGTAATTTTTTTTCTGTTAACAATGTGTCCTTACGAGGCTTTGTGAATGTGAATGGGATCCTGAGCCTACTTTCTCATTTATGTCAATCTCACAGTAGTGGAAATCCCTTCACTTTCACTGGGTTGCTCTTGACTTTTATCAGTGCAATGGAACATTAAATTTAACAATATGCCTGTTACCTGTACAAGACCTTCAAAGGAGATGTTAGTCTCTTCTGCTATCTTAGTTGATATGCAGGAAGCAAAGAAAAAAGGTTTGTGTTGTCAATTATTCCATGGTAATTGTCCTTCATCTTGATTAGAATAAGATTTATGTTATAAGGGGGAAAACAGCTTTGAAAACATTCTGTAAAATTACCTGTCTGTGTTAAATTGACAAAGAGCAAAGTCAATAAAGTCATAAATGAATATAGGTCTGGTTGTTTAGGGGCCATTTACAGTGAGTTAAATTAGGTACAGAGTGCACAGAAGCATCTCCTCGATACGCAAATAATACGTACACTTTCCACCTAGCTACGTTAATTATTAATAAGAAAAACAATATGAAGTTTCATGCTTTATCTTTTCTTTCATTTGATAGTCAAAGTACACCTATACCATGCTCATTTTATTTATTTCCAGGAGATTGACAAAAGTTGACACTGGCATTGTAATTTAAGTGCTTCTTGCACTCAGGCATAATGAATATACAGTATTGCAATCACATGGAAGAGAAGTAACATATCCCAAAAATTCTTGACCATGGAACTAATTTAAACTTAGATTCTTGCAGTGAGAAAGAATAAAAGACGGAAAATTTGTGGAAATCGAAAGATCAGACAGCCTTCTGGGAAAACTTCCAATCGTGTGGAGAAAAATATGCTTATTAACACTGAATTCTGAGCCAGGATAAACTTGCTCGTAGTGCTCTCACTCAGCAGTGTACAAAGCACTTTCCCTGGCTGACCTTAAGAGAGTTGCTGGGACATAAAGCCTTTCATTATCTTTAAGCTCCAGTTATTTGTAATGAAACTCAGGGAAGGGTAATATCACAATCATCTGTCACAAAGACTTTTATTCCAAATTAGAGTTAACTACAATATATGTATGAGTTAACAAATTGTCTTTTCTATAATGTCAATGCTGGACATTCCATGCTCCATTTGTCTCTAGCTGGAAGATTTTAGGAGTATTGGTGGCTATGGAGGTCTATAACTAAAGCACTTCTTAAATTGGCATTTTTTTCCATCCAGAGATAAACAGAGCTGGAAAATGTGCTGTGGGTGACCTGGCCTGACTTCATTCCCCTGTTAAGGGGCATATACTCCTCTTCTCTGACTATGGTCTGTATCAAGTGAAAAATGTAGCTGTACATTATGAATTGAATATATTTAAATAATTATGGAAGCAAAATCTTTCATTTGCAATTTCCCTCATTTTTTGTGTTATTTATAAGGAGAATACATCAATAACTCATATCGATGGTTATTAGAAAAACACGTCAGTAACCCAAGTGATCATTCTTGTCTGGTAAACATGATTTGGCTTGAAAGATTCAGTTCAGAAACTGTATAATGTCTGGAACAAGATAGGCTGTTCTACTAAGGAACTTAAAACTATATCTCACTGCTCTGTGACGCACCAATCCCATCAGTCTTGCTCTTTGCTCCACTGGTTTTCATTGCTTCCATCTGAGCCACTCCATAAAAAACCAGATATCTTAAGTCAGCAGTTGTCTATCTAGAAAATATACTAATTCTCCCAAGCCTGAAATGGGTTTCTGAAAATGTTTTATCTGACAAAGAAGTACACAGTGTCTATAAAGAATGCAAAATCTGCCTCATATCTGCACACCAGAAAAATCTTCACTGAAAAATTAATTTGAACAGGCTTTTGCAGAAACATTGACTTTCAGGCAAAGAAGTCTTTCTTGGAATACAGGGGGCATGTAAAGATCACCCTATTCAGATGTGGAAGAACATAAGAGATTAGGTTCGTATAAACAGGATTCATATAAACATTTTTTGTAAGTGATTTGGTAGACTTAATTCTGTAATTGTATCACCAATACATGGACCCTCATATCCCTAAACTGTCTAGTGTTGCATGCACAAGTCACTGCCACAAGCCATTGGTGAATTTACAAGATTTCAGGAAGAATGGAGCCAGGGAAATATCCAAAATTTTTGGGACACTGACCAATTATTTTAGAAAGGACTTTTTCCAAGGGAAATTTTCTTTATCCTTGTTCAGGCTGAAATTTTTCATACTTAAGCCAGAGACTTTCATCAGTGTGCTGGAGGGAGAAAAACATCCAAGACAAACCACCAGTCTTCTTACATGTGCAGACTAATTTGCACTGTGGGCAGGGAATACGAAACCAAAATCTATTTTGCTTTGGGGAAAGTTTTCTCAAAGTATTTATTCTACAGTAGAAAATAATTTGGAAAGGCACTAGGGTAGGCATATTATAATGGTCCAGAAATCTGTTTTCTAAAACAAGGTCATGTCATCCAGAACAGACATATTACATTGCAGTGCCTTTCAGATATTCAAATTCTTGATTATCCACTCCTTTCAAGGTCCAGAGCAACATTTAGAAAGACAAGTTGTGCAGTTACTCCAAAACATGATCACTCAGAACAAATCAAAACTATTCAATACTCAGGGAGATGTAATAGCTCATATTTCACAGAAAATGAAGTGAAAACATTGAGCTTAGTCTAACCACAAAATGCTTAGTGGAATCCAGTTAGCCCGAGGAACTAGACAGCCTTCCTTAAAATTAAAATTTCCCATTTCTAATCTAGAAAAATATGACTCACTGGATACTTCCTAAGCTTTCACAGTAAAGAACACAGTATTTAACCCCCCAATAAATTCAAGTCAATTATCATAAGCCAATAGCATTTTTTAAAGTGCTATCTCACTCTTCAAATAACTAGTGTTAAAATCTCTAACCTGCAGCACACAGATAAAGTGTAGAGTAGATTAATAAAAGCCTTCACATGGCAGTAATAGATGATAACTATCTAGGTGAAAGTGTTCACAAATGAAAAGTCACTCCAAATTAAATCCCATACCTGTGACTAGGATAGGGTAATGGCATGTGTCGTATTAGATAAGCTGGTCCTCGGCCAAGGCTGCCGAGGTTTGGCACTGTTATCAGATCTTTGTTTTCATTTCCATAGGGTGAGGTTTCTAATTATAATCTGTAATGATAAGAAAATTATCATTGACAGTGTCTCCAGTGAAGTGCTTTGATTTTTATGTTCAGGGAGGTATAAAGCCAGTCTCCATTTATAAAGAAATAAGACATACAGAAGTGTAAGAAAAGATGCTGCTTTCTTGCAGTATTGCTTCAGCAAAGAGCAACTGCAACATTCAGATGGCAAATAAATCATCTTGGTCTAGTTGGTGTGTGATAGATATATTCAAATTTGCAGCGTAATAGCTAGGAAGCAAAAAAATGCAGTTAATTCACTAAGTTCTCTAGAATGAAGGATTCCTTATCAATTTTTGTTTAGTCGAAGTATTGAGCTATGCTGTTTCCAATACTCCCTGGCATGTCCATTTGTTTTTGTACAGTTGAAGTCTGAACAGCGTAACTCTATTAACACTAAACTCTCAAATGGAGTGATTTACTCAAGTGAAACAAAATGCCACTGGTTTTGTTACAAATCAAAGGATGACTTGAGACAGATATCCTAAAATACGTGCATTTTCTTTGTCTCTTTGTTTTTTGTCTCAAGACCCTGTTTTTCTATTGAAAGATACCTATGAAATAGAAATTGCACTAGAACATGCTAACAGCTGCTCCGACAAAATTGCAGCTGAGGCCTGGAGTCTGGGAGAGCCCATGTGGTGATGAGGAGCAGACACCTGTCTGCCTCAGACCTGCTAGATGCATCCCTATGGTATCTACTGTGGTTAGGTTTTTTTAAAAATACCTCAGCACACCGACTCCCCAGATGGATGTTTTGCTGTGCTCACAAGAGACTCTGCCTTTTCTCTGCAGTCCTCTGTCCTTCCATTCAGGATAGGCCAAAGTAAAGTCACGTCTCCCAAAAAGCTTGAGAGACTTTTCTACGGTCAATGAAGGCTGGGTGGCAGCTGGAAAGTGATGCCACAACCTGGCTTTTGATGCTTAAAATAAGACTAGGTGCATATGAGTAAATGAAGCTGGGAAATAAATTGGATCTTACTAAAAGGATTGAGCCTGAACCTTATCAATGAGGTAGTGGTACCTAATGTCCAGACAGCCACTCTAGGGGTCCTTTCTCCATCAGTCCTCTGATCAGATTTCTCTGTGGTATCCTATTCCCCATGTTCCCTTGCTAGAAATTGGTGCAGTGTCCAAAGCACAGAACTGCAGAAAGGAATAGCATTACAATAGAGTATCACCTGGAGGCCAAATTTGCCTGAATATTTGCAAGAGGATGAGAAATGAACACAGAAATTTTCACTTCTTCAGAACTCCCATTAAGCACAATTCTGAGGGTAGACACCATTAGTTTTAATAGCAGATAAGACAAGTGAACACAAGTCTTCAGTATCATTGGTGTAGAACTCCATGCAGCATCTAAAATCCTTATTTTTCTCTCCATAGAAAAATGCTTATATTTTATTTCTAAAATATGCAGCACTGACTACAGCTCTTCATTAGTGTACCCTGTAAATTTTTTATTTTGTGTAGCAGGTGCTTAAGAAGGCCAGTGGAAGCACACTGGTTCTGGTTTTGGTGCACAACGATGCCACTCAACTTTCTTTCAAATTAGTTTGTGTAATGGAGCAATGTTTTAACACAGAGGTCAGAATTCAAGTCTGGATAACTGGCTACTGCTGGTTAGTCAAGAATGAATGGAGGCAGAAGGAAAGAGGCTCCATTCTTTCAGGCAATTTTATTTACTACCTGCTTCCACACTGCTAGTGTCTTTTCTGCTGTTGGAGAATGTTTTGGGTCTTTTGGCACACTGGACTGCTCAGACACTAAGTATGGCCTCAAATTCATCTTTACATCTGTACTATGTAAACACAGTCAAAACAATTTTTATCCAAAGTAGTCAGAGACAGAAAGTCTCTGAAAAAATAATTCTGTCTGCTGTGTCTGAAATGATATTTTAAGACCATACAGAATACTTAGCAATGGCATACTTAGATTTCAGTTTCAATCAAGAAATTTTTACTGCTGGCTGCTAACTTTTAAGATGTCACTGTTTGCTTTTGTGCAAAAGCAAACTCAAGAGTGCCAGAACCTGAATTGATAGTCACCTCTTTAATATGGGGAATACTTGTTCTAAATATTTCCCTCAGCTTTTCATTCTACATGTTACTCTCACTTTGGTTACACACACATGTTCATTGATGTGAAAGTAAATCATATGGCTTATTTTTTTCAAGGTGATATTTTTCAGAGGAATATCAATATAGTAATATTTTGAAATGGGTCGAGACATATTTAGGAATTAAATGCCCATTAGCTTTAAATGCACTCTTGAAAATAAGAATGAAGATTCTAGTTAATTTTAGTGATTTGGTAAATCTTACCATAGGTTCTGGGTTTATGCATGCCCTGTATCACCTTTGACAGACCTGAACAGTCTGTTCATGGCACTGGCACTTGCTTCTATTTGCATGAGGGGGTTTTCTGGGGCTCCTCTTCCCTATGAAAAAAGAAGAAATACCTGCAGAGAGTGATTCAGAGCAGCAGCCTAACTGTATGTGCTCTGATTCATCTGCTGGAGGAGTGCATCTCTCGGGTGACTCCAGATGGAATTCATGGACCTGCCTCTTCAGTTTAAAGTTAGCCTGCATGGGTCTTACCAACTTATTTTTATTGTGAGTTCAGTTAGCCTGCAAGATCTTACCTGCTTACTTTTCTTGTGAATTCAGTTCTTCTGGGTTCATAAAATATTTAAAACTTTTTTCAGAGTATTTCTGGTAAATTCGGTAATTTGGTTCTCTCCTAATAGAAGGAGAAAACAGAAAACACAGTAGTCACCTCCCAGACTTGGGCATGCAATCAAAAAAAATGAAGATTATTGTGTGAAGGCAATGAAACTGTCATACCCAGCTCTACAAGAAACTAAAATATTATACAGACTTGACAAGAAAACATACCTTTATTTTCAAATAAGTTAAAATTTTGAAGGAAGATGATAAAATAGTATTAGAGAAAGAAGGGGAATACAACCTTACAAATTACCAGAATAGGATTTGGCTCTTCAGGTTCCTTAATTAGCATGCCTTGCTGGTTTTGTTTTCAGTTCTCATTTCTTGTTCTATGATATATCTTCACCACTGGTAGCAAGGAAATTAATTGCTCCTGAAGCTTATACAGCAGAAGTTAGAGACAATCCATTAAAATTTAATGAATCTGTCACTCAGTTGCTTCGTCTTCTTCAGTTATAGTTTTTAACGAATATTTACTCTCCAAGTGGTTTATCTGTGCTTTTTTGGTATGCAGTCTTCCCTGAAATAATAACTGTCCAAAATAAAATTTTAGTCTAAAATATTTGGCTTCCTGATTTGTATATTTTATTGTGTTTTGTCTAACAAATTTATTGTTCTCAGTGAATGACTCAGAATAGTTTTGAAGGGTGCACTGTGAAGAACAAGCTTCATTTAGGAAAAAAAATCCAAACGGTATGTGAGAAATGATTGTGGCTTATCTTAAAGGATCTCTCTAATTGCATGTTCTCAAGATAAATGGAAATTCTAGGAAATTATGGTACAAAGAAAAATAAAGGTCAGAACAACAGGTGAAGCTGTCACATTCCATCGCCTCCAGTACTGAAATATTAACTATGCCTGCCAGGGTACTTCTCGCGTGTTAATAAATCATTATGTCTCATTCTGGTGAAGTATTCTGGTATAACAAAACAGACCATATCCTCAGAGGATGACGCCATTCTCTCTCAGATCAATGTATAATCCCAATTCCTTGGTTTGTCTTAAACATATTTTGTACAGAACACATTGCTATTGTCAGGTATTGGATGGAAATTAATTACTCTGACAGTTCAGTGACAGAAGCCTCCAATAGTGTTATACTGAATTCAATTGACTTTCCACAAGATAAATTGTTCCTGCATTGTTCTTCTTAGAACAATGTCCCATGTCTTAGAACATGTCCCAAAGATCAAATTGCCACCTAAAATTGCCAGTTTATTAATTTAATTTTTTTTCCTTTTGCAGCTAAAATAATTGATCTCTTCATTCTTAGACCATTTCCTTCCTGAGCTCAAATTGATGATAATTAGATGCAAGAACTACAGAGAAAAGACCAGCTTTAGAGGAAAATCAATTGCAAGTGTATGGGCGGATGATAATTTTAGTTCCATTATTACTATATTATGTATCTGTTCAAAAGCTCTTTCTAGAAGAAGAAACAATTTGAAAAAGGACATTGCAGAGAAAAGTGAGGTACTGGGGCTTTGTGGAGTACCTGCTAAAAGAAAACAATTCCAATAGAGGGCAACGTTTTTCAGAACAACTCCATTTCAAAGGTAGGTAGAAGCATTTTTGTTTAGCGTCCATAAGATCATTTCCATACAGTCACTTCTATACGACCATTTTAATTTGGCCCCTAAATCCTCAGAGCTGCTGGGGTTGTGCCCCATTTTAGAAAGCACTTCTGTCAGCAGATTCCCAGATTCCATTGTCATGTCTTGCATGCTGAATGTGAAACTCAGTGTGACTTACCCCTTTGCACACTCCTCAGTAGCAGTGCATAGATCAAGCATGTTTTCCATGCAGGTCCCTGGTATCTGCCCCTCCTCAGGACTTCACAGATCAAACAGAAATATTCAGCATATCCTTGTCTTCCAGTCCCCAGTGCCTAAATGGGAGTGATTGAACAGGACTATGCTATAACAAAGTACTTGTAGAAAGCACCAGCCCATAAGAAGTCAGGTGCTGCAAAACCATTCCCTGCCTCATGCCTCAAGCCCTTCCCATGATTGCTATAATTAGTAGCCATTCTGATGAGATATCCTTCCCATGGTCTTGTGGCAGGTGAGTTTCTTGCATCAGGATCTTTTTTCAGCTGAGAAGTCTGAATTCACAGTGTTTATCTACTTGAAATCTCTTTTACTTGTAAAAGCTGACTAGAAGAAGCCAAGTCTAAACTGAATTTGAGAAGAAAATCAACATTTTGTCATACTTCATATTAAAGAGCAGGTGAAATAGCTCCTTCAGCTCATTATAATGTGGTATTTTTGAGAGCTAGAAATAATTTTAGTCATATTTCTGAAGGATAGAGGCATTTTAGAACATTTAAAAATGGGCCAAGTTAGCTTCAGACTAAGTGCCTATATCTAAGAATTTTAAGGACAGAAAAAACCCCCTTTTTCTGAAGTATCTGTGCCTAGCTAAGATCAGAAGGATGTAGGCCTAGATGGTTCTTTTATCTGACACAGTATAGCAGTTCTTGTGCACCCAAGATGGGATGGGATTCATTGTACTTAGTGAAAATTTTCTCTACTCCTTCCCACATTCTCTGGGTAAACTTCTAGAAATGACACTGTGCCCCAAAATCTTGAAATAGATGAACACTAGCCCTAAGGAAGGTGCAACAGAGAACCAGCTATTTTCATGCACACAGTGAAACACCTCCTTTCTTCTAAGAACTTGGAATGGGAAATGACTCAAGGAGTTACAGAAATGTCACATTCTGTCTTTCTGCAGGTAATGTTAAAATCAGTCAATAGCCTTATTTATTTCACAGGCCTTTCTCATTAATTTTAATTACAATTATAGGTCCTCAAAGGAAGAACAGCTGCTTAATAAAATTCAGAGTTACACCAATTGCAATGAAAACATAGAAAACTGGCAGCACAGTATATTAATCAGGGGGTTCCAAAATGCTGAATTTTGGTACCTTGCATTGTTAGTGGTAACAAATTCAAAAGTCAAAATGACTTCCTTTCATGAATCCTTTTCTCCTTCTGGTAAATGACAAGGTTTCTCCTCCTCTTTGTGAAGAAAAAATTATTTGGAGGCATCTCCTTTGGCTCAATTTATTACCAGTGTCCTCACTATTGTCAGCACAACACTGCATATCAGGACTGATCAAATACATTCCCTCTTCTGGCTGGCACGCTGCATCCTGAAAATGGAACCAAATAGATCACAAATAACTAGTGACTATCTTTTTACAATAAGATTTATTACAATGCATATGTATACAACTAAGGATATGTGATTTAGGCTAGTTCTGAGTATTCTTCTTGCGCTCTTTTCCTTTGAAAGATTTCTGAATATGATATTTTGATAAAAAGTACTTCCTTCTCCTTCTTCCAGGCAGGGAATATTGGATCTTTGTCACAGCAGCACTACCATGAGTCCTTGTAATTTCAGCTTTGATGTATTTTTTAATTAAGAGAGTGCCTTTGTTTTGAAAAAGATCCTAAAGTCTTCTAAAAACTGTTACATATTAAAACACAAACTATGTATAAAGATATAAATTCTCATGTAGAAAAATTTTTCTGTGGATGAGGAGATGGGTGGAATTAGAAACTACTTGTTTGGTTTTAAAAGAAGATTGCAAAAGGAAAAAGGATAGGAAAGGTTTTGAGGATTTTAGGGAGCTTTAAGGAGGAGGCTGGAATTTCAACATAATTGTGTTTGGCACTTTACCAATGAGGTTTGGGAGTTTATGTTTTAGGAAGAATCAGAGTGAACAGCTGTCAGCAGGGCTTTACATGAAAAGATAAGCCAAAGCTGTATTTCTTCTGGGTAGTTTTCAAACCCTCCCTTGAAATTACACTGTCACCATAGTAACTATATCATGGCTAAATGGTGCCTTAGTGTTCCACATTACCAGAGCATCTTCTTGATCCTAAAACTTTGACTTTCTCAAGTATTGAGTTTCCTGGCTTAAGGATAATTTGATTATTCTCTGAAATGAACATATATGAGTAAACATTAGAAAATAGAAAGAAACAATCAAGTTAAAGTAAAAGGTTTTACATAACTGATTAGAATAAACTGTCCAGAAAAGTTACAGATTTGTAGAGGTCTAGAAAATTCAACCACAATTTACCAGAACAATTTCTAGTAAGTACTGTGATTCCAAAGGGTCTTATGGTGAAGTACATGATGTGGTTACCTGCCAAAAGGGTAGTTTCCCTTTTCCTTTTCCAAGGTTACCAAGCACAGTCTTCATGCTACAAAAAAAGGTCTCCTTCTTATCCCATATCTGCAACATATCTTGCTTTAGTATTTCTGTCTTACTGAACTCCAGCAAATAAACACTCAAAAGTGAATCTTTTCTCCTTGCCCTTCAATCAGAATAAGGAAATATTTCACTACAGTTTTGGGAGCTTCCTCAAGCCTTTGAACAAAATTGAGCCTAGACTTGATGTATTTCAAAATTTAAAATGCAGAACAAGGCCCTTTGAAATTTTGCTGATCAAAAATATTAAAAGGCCACAAAACCTCTTAAAATTTTTATTTACAGTTCACATTTAATTCAGGTTATTAGGCGAAGTTATAGTTTAGTATACCCTGCTGTTATAAAATGCATATTTATAAGGTTTAGATGAATAATTTACAGAACCAATGTACTCCTCTGCTCCTGAAAAAATATTTGCAATTAGATCATGTTTTGGAGGATTTCTTTGTTACTTGAGATTACTCAAACAATGTGTTAGTGATTAAAATTTTTATCTGTGGCTTGCCTGTGACTGGTTCTCAGAATATTTGATATTCTAATTGTAGTAATAGGTCAGATAAGTTATGTGCTGCTATTTCCTTGCTGTGATTTGACTGATAAAAGAACTTTTCTAAAATAAATTGCCAAGTAGGAGGACAGAATATTCAGTCGCTGTGAATGCTTGTGCATATGATTTTGAAAAACATTTCTACTGGAGTGATTTGATAGTATAAATATTTGAACAAAAGAAATATAAGCCAATACTAAACATGCCAAAGCAAAATATGAACAAATATTTTTTTAAAAATGTTTTTTTCCTTATATTGTCTCAGCTTGAAATAATTAGAAAGAAACTAGAGAATTTTCTGTGTCATTTTCTTTGTAATGAGACCAGAAGCCAGCTTCTATTCTGCTCTGACAGACCTTTCTGCTAGTCTTTATTTCTTTGGAAAACTAAATAAAGCGTTTGCATCTGTATGAGCACATTTTTCTTTGCTCTGCTTAGGATGGGTCCAAGAATATGAATTATCCCAGTCTTTTCACAAGGTGGAAAAGGGCCATTAATAGCATCTCTTCTAAATGAATAGTTAAGCCAGGACTGCAAATAATTTTTTTACCTCTCATTGCTGAAACTTGAGAAAAAAAACTTCTATTGATTACAATTGAGAAGATTAACAATATTTCTTCCATTTTATTGCCCAAGGGATAATATAACATGGCACAGCAAATTGAATAATTTTTTTCTGAGTTTGAGTGTTGCTCTGTAGGTCCTGCTCTGTCTTTGCTGTTCGTGGCTTTTTTTTCCCCCCTAGTTGTGAGCTCTGTCAGCTGACTACAGACCACTGGAAGATGGTATGTTCAGCTTTCCAAAGAGTGGAACATCATTCTAAGACGGAGAATGGATGTCCAGCAGATGAGAGATTGAGGCAGGGGTCAGCTTCTCTGGTTTCTGTCCATGGCCTTACCTCAAATCTCTATGTTAATTTAGGAATATCACTTTCTCTACTTTTGTTTGTCTGTAAAACAATTAAAATAATGCTTCCCTATTTTTTGCAAGAACAATATGTTAATGTGGTGGTTTTCTAAATTATACAAAAGGGACTGTAGAATGGATCCAGATGACAAAGGCAAACAAAATCTTCTGCGCACATGTCATTGTCTGACTCGGAGAATCAGTCATACCATCAATCTCTAAATGTCAAACTGTCAGTATTGCACAAAACCAAAATTTCAGAGTGTTGTAGAGTGTAATACGTTTTTCATAAAAAAATATTTTTACAAACTCCTCCTCTATACTAGCTGACATTCTAATAAAAAACACTTAAACATGAAGGCTGGTGCTCTAGTCATGTAACAAAGGCAGGTGGTACAAAGAGCCATTTCTGTCTTTTGTGACTCTTTGTTATAAATTGTTCTCCTGTCTTTGAACAATAAACATTCATTGTAAACTTTCAGAAGGAAGATCAGCCTTCCTCAGGCGACCTGGGCTTGGAGTAGTGCAGAGAACTCTCTCTACAGATTGGAAGACACAATGAAAACTTTTGCAAAGGGCAGCAGAGTGGCTGTCCTCCCCAAGGCTTTGCAAATTGCTGTGAGAAGGATGAGAAAGAGGCTTTTTGTGACACCCCCTGTGTACAATGCCCTTCTCTGCGACAGTGAACCTAGCTAAGAAAATTTGATGGAACATGATAAGCAGGATCTGTCATGTGAAGTTGCATAAAGTACCAGGCAATTTGCATGAAAACTGGCTTCAGCTGCTTACCTGAAAGAAATTGACAGAATGAAAGCATTAAAAATGGATATTTTTTAGAAAAAATAATGATAGTAAGAGCCTTATATTTTATATTGGACTATGAAGGTGGCAATAACATTAACTGATAGCAGGTAGCATTTTTCATAACAGGGTAATGAGATAGTTTACTGCTGGAAATCACCACTAAACTCAAAATCAAGTGTATGCATGTCTTTGCCCTCGTGACTTTGATCATTTTAGAGAAATATATCAATGTGCGTAAACACACACACACACACACACACGTGTGTGTGTGTGTGTGTGTGTGTATGTGAAGGTGACATGCATATAATAAAACAGAAATGTAGAAGTCCTGATGTGTGCTGATTTTCATCAATTTCCTCTTTGGAAAAGAGCCAGTATATATCTGGGTGGTAAATAGAGTGTAGTGGTCTATTTTTGCATGTGTGCATGCATGTGTATGTGGAATACATAAAAATAATCATCCTCAGACTCATTCCCATGTATTTGTGGAAACATACCCCAGATGTTCACCTCTTAAGCCTTTAGGCTGACTATTCCCACTCCGTGGGAGAAAGGATGATGGAATATGTATGAGCTTTTTCCTTGATTATATTTGTTACAATGCCAAAGTACTGGCAGCTGTCCTAGTGGAAGTAGGAGTAAATCTGGCAGACCATAGTCTAAAATTAGTTCTCCCTACACGTAATTGTCCTATTTTTAATTTTTTTTTTAATAATTTTTGCATTCATCCAAGCCGCACTGAGCTTGTACATGCATCATGTAACCACCACAGTTTTGCAGGCTGCTAAACTTACTTTCTTCGGTGAGGTGGACAATTAGAAGTCCACAGTTTTGGACTTTTTAATGTCATAGATATTTCTAAGCAATTACTTCTATTTTTGAGTAAGTTTAAGGATATTTATTATATTAGCACAAACATGCGTTGCCCTCAATGAACTCTGAAATTTTGTTCTGTATTTAGTGGCTTAAAACAAAATGAAGGCTGTGAGGGTTATTGGCTCTCAGTTCATCACTGGTACAACAGAACAATTCAGGTCAGACTCTTGCATTACACTTATAAATCATTCTTGCCCATCTGCACTTCTGGGCTTCTGCATGTTATTTCTCTAACTGGAAAATATACCTTCAAATTGAAATTATTTGTTCTTCCAGTAACTGTAAACCTTGCTGTTTTCAGACTGTTTGGAACCTAAAAAAATATCTGCTCCTTTTTCTGTATATTCTCTACTACTCTGCAGAGTAGTACCTACTCAAAAATCACGGACCAGACTTAAAAATTATTATATTTCAGAGGGGAAAAGGAAAAATCACATTTTTCCATGACTTTATATGATTTCTCAGGGTAAATTTCCTATCTGCAAGAGCATCCAGCTCATCATTAGCTGCATGTACACACGCTCACACCTACACTTATCACTACCTCTTTTGAAGCTGCTGGAGGTTCCAGTGAGACAGCAGTAAGGCTGCCTACAGTCTTGCACATTTAAGACCTGAAACTACTTAATTAAATTTAGTTTTGTAAATGAATCTTAAAAGAAAAATAAGAGGAACTTGAATAAGTAGCTTTCTTAGTGCCTGTACAATGAGAAGTTCATAGCTCCCATCTAGTAGTTACGCATGCAGTCCCTAAAAGTGCACCTGAGACTCTTGATTTCTGTAGAATGCTGCTTGCCAGAGAAGTGACCATAGCTCCTTGGCTTCTGTGTGCAATATCTAAGAAATCTCCAGACAGTCCGGACAGCTTGGTTTGTCTTTGCTCATTTGTTATGGTCTGGAACTTCAAGTGGTGCGTTTCACCTTCACAGCTTTCAGAGCCAAGGAGTATCCTGAAGTCCTGTAAAGTTGATGGAATAATCAAAGTTAAAACAAGGCAAATAATTCTCTTCCCCAGCCAGATTTGCAAGAAAACCTTAAAATCTAATAAATGTTGTTTAGATGATATTTCAATAATGAAAGAATAATATAGAAACACAAACTCTTTTCACTAATGATAAACTTTAGAGTTAACTGGAAACTCAGATTACCTGGATTTATGGCCAGCTTGTTTTGAAAAGTAACATGAAACAGAATTAACAAGGAAATGTGTAGCTAAGAAAATTGGTAGGTCATATTTGAACATGCATTTTTTCCACGTTATCCAACTGAAATTTATTTACAGAGAGCCTGTGAGTTCTATGCCATTTACTCATTTATCCTTTTGGTCAGTATAAACTTAACTATTATAAGCAGCTATACCAATATATCCTTATTCTCCAAACAGCTTAAGTGTGTGCTAGTTTAGTGAAGTTCAGAATGTACTTAATTTCTTCAGTGCATAGCAAGGGTTGTACCTCATGCTAATATTTAAAACCATGCAAATCTTTCATCTCATTAAGGAATTGGGTAGCAAAAGGCCATTTGTGATTGTGGTGTTTCCTTAATACCAAATTTCTGTTGTTACTTAGTTGTTCATTAGGAAAAATAAATCATCACTGTGAGAAAGTAAGCAGCCTCATCTCTCTACAATTAGAAAAGAGTAACTGTGTAGGCTGGCTTCATTTGCAGTCAGGTGAATTAATAATAGCATGATACTCCAATTTTTATCTTTATACTTTCCATACTCAGAAACTAAGTGTCTCTAATCTGTTTATTTCTAGTTCTGAGCAACTCTCATTCTAGTATTTCACACAAGATCTTCCCACACTTTAACACATTCTGCATTAGGATTTAAGGTCCAAAATATTGCAGAATGTCAGTAAATAAGAAGAAATCTGTCTATTTGATTTATATGCAACAAATTCCACAGGGGAGAGTTGCCACTATCTAGCTGGGTAAAAATTTTCAGCTCTGTTTTATTTTATCTGGATTCATTTTATCTGAGTTAATAGATGCAGAAGATAAGCTTTGCACAAGAATTCAAATTTTTTATCTGTATGATAATCTAACAATACAGGCTGAGATTTCCTTATGTTTATGCAGAGGTGCCTTAAGGTTCTGCCTCCTCTAGACCTAGAGGTACAAAAGGATCACAAAATTATTTTAACTGTCAAACATTTAGAGGTGATCTTATTATTATTTACCTCTCTGCTTGGCTCAGCAGTCCAGCTGCTGATGGGTGCTTGAGTGGTTTGCTCAAAGCAAAAACAGAAATAAGGATTGATTACAATCTAAACAAAACTAACCTGCCTGCCTCACATTGTGCAGCCCATCCCAGCCCGTTGCTGTGTAAGTTACTTGGCGCTGCCGAGGAGCGTGAGCGGGGACTCTGATTTTGGGGTCCCCTGTAGCCGGGGAGGGACCGGCAGTTCCCGACACTGCGAGGAAGGCCGAGGATCTTCAGCACCAGGGACAGCGCCTCATGCCTCGGCTCAGCCGGCAGCTGACCAGCTGTCACAGGAGAGATCCGAACCTGGAGGGGAATCCTTTTCCCTCACTGCCAGCTCTGATCATCACTATCTGCTCTAATTCATGGCTTCGACCAATAAAACACATTTGGAGGGCTGAGAAGAAGCTCCTGTCTCTCTGAGTCTCTTTGATGAAGGTTTTATGTTTGTTTTCAAAATTAGAAGGTTAGAAATTTGAGGTTGAGGGACACTGGGCATCCTGACCATAAAGTTTATGTGAAGATCTCATTTTTCAAAGAAATATTAGGCTTTTATAAGTCTAATGGCACTGTCTGCAAGGACCGTTTCTTCTTGCGATAGTAGAAAAATAATTAGGTATTTCAATGGATTATACACTTGCATCTTAAAATAACATGGAGAAATTTGGCCTTAAAGTGTTTTTCCTGAGATACTGCCAGTGTTGAATGCATAGCTCGAAGGAATTAACCTATGGTCTCACAGTGTTTTAAAAACTAGATATGAGTATATTTTATGTATAATGCAAACTTATAAGACTATACAGTACAGGCTACCTAGCCTTTTTGTCTTTTGGGGGTTTGAGAGGGTTTGGAGTTGGTTTGGGTTTTTTTTTTTTTGGTTGGTTGTGGTTTATTTTGGTTTTGTTGTTATTTTGTTTTTTAAACCCCTGTTCCATTAAACTCATCTAGTAACTATAGATGTGCATCAAACTGGATGCAATACCATTTGAAGAGGATAAACATATTTTTTAAGTAAGAAAGCTCTCCTTTGATAGCTCTAGAATCCAGGTTTCACTTTTGCATCCTCCGCTTCCACCCTTTCAGGCTTTGATGCTGCCAATAGCAGACTCTCTTCCTGGCCACTTCTAACAGGAGAAGGTGGAGGAGAAGGAATGCTTCCAGCACACTCTTTCCCCTCATGGCAGCAGAAGCTTCTCATTGATTTAGCTGTTAAATAATTCAGAGGCAACAACCATCTGTTTAAGTGAATGTCCTGTTTCATGTCTCCCCAGGGAAAAGACAGCAATCTGGAAAGAAACATCAAATGTGACTTGCTGACTTTCTTTACATAAAGACTAACAATTAAGATATTTTGCTCCAACATTTTCTTTCCTTTGAGCTGGAACTTGCTAAATCAGACTTTGGTACACAAGAGACTAATTATAATTGGGAGACAATCATCTTTCCAGGAACCAGCTTCCAGGAAAAACAACTGTAAAGATCAAAAAGGTTCAGTTCCATAAACATTCTTGGGAGTTTAAAGAAAAAAAATAGACGTGGGAGATTTGGTTTCAGAGACTTTCATATACCCACTGCACATGTGCGCTTTGGATTTTCCACATCTGCTGGTTTAGTTCTTCTGTATCTCCATCAAATTTAAATCACTTGGACATCTGATTGACTACTACAATTAGAAAGCAGCTTTTTAAACCTAATTAATTATTAATGATCAAAAATTTCATAGAACAATAGCAATCTGAGTCCACACTCGATGCATTACTCAGTTTAGTAATTCTGCATCAGTTGTAACCCAGGGTACAGGAAATATTCCTCTGCGTGTCCTGAGGGGTCCTGATCTTTAGGAGAGCACTGCTTTTGACCTTCAACCATGGAGAAGGCTTCCAAGACTTTGTGATGAATTGGGTTCTGTGAGTGTGTGGAATAGACAGAAGTGTAATTTGTCATAGTGTGAAAAACTTAAGAGTTTTGGGATTTCAGTCTAGTGGTAGATAGAAGACAAGATGGAGGATTTGGGGCACTGGCTCAACTTCTTCTTCTTCATCTACCCCATCTTCTGCAGTGTTGGTAGCATGAAGTGATTGCATAGAAAAGTCTGCAATGCAGGCGCTATGTGGATGAAAAATAATTAGTTATTGGTGGTAAAGTAGAAATAAAGTACATTCTAGTAATTAATTGTATAAAATATCTATAAAAGACCTTGCAACTAGTGGTCTTGTGACTTGTAGTGCCTTTCTTCCTAGTGTGCTAGTCTGGTGTGTAGACAAGCTCACTGAAATGTAGATAAGAAACAATAAAAAACGAATCTGAAGACTGAATACCAAAAGTCCCATTTATCTCATTTATTCCCAGCACAGTTCTGCCAGGTGTTTCCCTATCAGGGGCCCGGCAACTCATCAACTGGAGCGTTAGAACCCAGAACTTTCAGGGGTTTCCCTGTCAGGGGGACCCCGGTTATTTTCACATGCATCCTTTAAAACAGAGGAGTGTGTGAAGGAATGAATTAGTGTGTTCCTTAGGGCTGATAATAGCTATCTGTATAATGTGATAAGCAAACTTGTAAAATGTGTCTGCATCTGTGATATTCAAGTTACTTTCTATTTGGTTTTGGCAAGACCATTGCTTAATTATGAGATAGATCCATGTCAGGGCTGTCCTCTCTTTCTGCCACTCCAAAATTGGAATAGATACTTCAGATATTTTTTTCCCATGCTGGTGTAGGGAGTTCCTCTGAATCTAAACAATTTTTAAAGAGCAGGAAGTGTAAGGAACTTTGCCTGTGCTCAAATACATTTTTCAATTACGAGAAGAGAGAGACAAGAAGAAGTATGTGTGAGAAATACAGTTGGAAGACAAATAAGAAGACATTACCACCATTATGATAACATTTTATAGTTAATAGTGCAGGTAATGTACTCTTTCCTCATTGGACCCTTAGTCAGAGGACTATGGGTCACACATGGGGAACTGCTGCTTTTTCAAGTCCTCCAAGTGTCAGCAATCCCAAAATACTGCATTTCAGTCCAGGATTCGCCTCACCTAAATGAATTTGTTTAATTGGAAGGTATTAAACCATATCTAGTTGCTTGCCATCAGTAGTTAATAAGGAGAGACAGACTCTTTCAGTAGGCTACCCATCACCCCAGGGCCCAATGCAAAAGAGCTAAGTCTCATTCAAAAGTTGCCTGTCTCTCAAATTGGACACTTTCCAGAGCATGTACGACTGTCTTAACCTAGACCACTCAGTTTTAGAACTATAGTATTATACAGGGTTCATGTTTGGCATGCAAGCCAACACACTGAAATGGGTGACACTGGAATTATTGAGGCATTAAACTTCAAACTGATCCCTTCAATTTTACTCATAGCTTAAACTCAGATTTTCTCAGAGCTTCATTGTTATGGGTTATACGTGGTTAAACAGATACAAGCAAATTCACGTGTCAGCACCGACTGCTTTCTTCGTAGAACTGCTCCTCCTGGCAGTGTAAATTCAGGTTTCTAAACCTTTTATTTTGAGCATCTTCTCTCATGGCAACTACTTTGAAAGCTGAACTATTATCACCCTACTTCTCAACCAGCTTGTTTTAACTTTGTCCCATGATCCAACAGAATATCTCTATTTTGAAAAGTTTTCAGATTTGTTTCCCACTTTTGTGTGGGGCTGTCTCCACGGGCTGCATTTTCCTTTAGGGTGTGTCTGCCTGCTGCAGTGTAGAGTCCTCCACAGGTTGCAATGGGGATATCAGCTACACTGTTGCCTTCCATGGGCTGCAGGGAGACAACCTGCATCACCCGTTGTCTTCTCCACAGGCTGCAGGGCAACCTGCTCTGGCACCTGGAGCACCTCCTTCTTCACTGACCTTGGTGCCTGCAAGGTTGTTTCTCCTGCATTTTCTCACTCTCTCACAACTGCTGCACAGAAATTTTAGTCTTTCTTAAATATGCTATCCCAGAGGAGCCACAAACATTATTGATGGGCTCAGCTTTGGCCAGCTGGGCCCATCTTGGAGTGCCTGGAACTGACTCTGTCTGACAAAGGGGAAGCCACTTATCTCACTTCACCAAACCCATTTCTGCTGTTCCCCTCCACCCTTCTCCTCTGCCAGCACCAGGACAAGCAAACCGAATGTAACTTCTAGTATTATAAGTCTCTTGTGCTGGAGGAAAACAACAGCTGAGTAGCTCTAAGATGTTAGATGGGAGTACTTTTCTGTATTAGAATGATATAAGGATTGATTGTTCCAGTTCTCACACGGTATGCTGAAGAATATAGGCAAGCATTTGGTATCTGCTTTGAGAAAGTTCAATGTTAACATTGCTCACTGATTATTTTGCTTATAGAAAATTGTTTTCAACAGGTCCAAATAAATATTGTAAAATGATTTATTGCCTTCTCTCTGCACAAAAACCAAGTGATTTCTCTTCTCTGGAAATCATCCCAGTCTTCTTCATTGGCAGAAAGTTTCACAAATAAACTTTGAGAAGGTGATGAGTGTTATTCCTAAGCAGGTAATGTTCTGGACTGCCATACAGTAGCACTGGTAGATATGAGCTGATGTCCATGTGTAACCTTATGTTTACCATCCCTCAATGATAAGAACTTTCAGTTCAGCTGTAACACATCTTAAAGGGTTCAAAGTAGGCATCATCAGCTTATTCCATAGTATATCTAAGCATGAGCTTGAGCAAAGATGTAATTTGTGTCAAACTGATACTAAGATTTTTTTACAAGACAAATTTGTCTTATATATATTTTTTGATTGATCTTCTGAAAAAAATACAAATTTTAAATGCATGCTGGATTATGGCATATCTAATTAGCATCAGTGCTGGTGATGCTCATTAGCTATGTAACATTTTCTGGCTTGCTCATAAATTTGGCATTCCTTGTCTGTCTGCAGGTACCGATTACTTTCTTAATGTAGTCTCTTATTTTGGGGAGCAAGTGAATGTAGTGGATTAGTGATCTAAATATAGGGAAAAGTTAAGTAGTTTTGGTTTCCATGAGAATGTTTTTAGCCAAACTTGTCAGCTGGCAGTTCATTGTGTGTAGTTAAAAAAATCTATCTTCCTTGATTGAATAATACTTTAACAATTGACAACCAAAAATCAACAAAATCAATCAATAAATGTTTCCAACAATACATTTGTGTCGTTTTTTTCCCCTTGTTTATATCTTTCTATGTCCTTATCACTCCATAAAATTCCATATGCTAAATATCTTTTTTATATAATATAAAATAAATATTTATTGCTTCCTCAAGTTTGCACTCTAGTAGTGATTTGTTGTAAACAGAAATGACACATTTTGAAGCGTGGTGCTCTATAAACTCATTTAAAAGAAGTGCATTTGAGGTTAGCACAGAATTTTGTTTATCTTCTTTCTGCAGCATGTTTCATGATTCCCATATTTGCAAATATTTTCATTGGTAATAAAATCATCAGAATTTCATTTACACAATTCATTCCTGTTAATTCAACATTTTTTTTTCCTTCTCAAAATTTTATCACAATTTACAGCTAAATCTAACTATATAAAATTATCTTTATTTCTCCTCTTTCCTATTGTGTGAGTTTTGATGTATTACATAGCTTAATCTCCTTCTGGGAAGGTTTTGCTTACTGTCAGCATGTCAGAGGTAGAAAGGACCATGAGTCAGTGCAAGACACCTGTATAGAGAGAAGGAGTGCTCAGTTAAGAAAGGGCAGCAAAACTTGACTTGCTATCAGGAAACTAGGGAAAAAACCAAATAACCAGGAAAAAACACAAATAACTTGAAGTTTTATTCTTCCAGAATAAGAGAGGCTTCTCCAGCTTCCATGGAATTGAAGTAAGGCTCTATTAGAAATTACTCTGAAACAAAAGGACTCGGGGAGAAAACATTTTCTTTGTGTGGGATTTATAATGACTTTAGAGAATGTTGTAATGGGAACTTAATGTGATTTGTTATAATTTACTTGGTCCAAACTAGCTCTGGTATCAACATGATTTTAATAGAAAGAGGATATGGTGGATGAATGGAAGTTTGCATTTGCTGGCCAGAATAATAAAATCAAATTATGTGTAGAAAGGAGATGCCGAACACCTCTTGTAGAGATTATGCACTTTACAGCTTAATGAGAATCAAGGTTAATCTGAAATTTATGTTGTTTAGCTTTTACTGTCTACAGAGTTTGATAAATATTATTGGAAAGTACATGCTGCTAGAGCTACACGTAAGGCTACTCTGGATGAAGACATGGAATGAGGTACGTTAGGTGTAAAGGTCCCTCAGAAGACTTTGCATGCTTGCAAACGATGTATTGAAAGTCAAAAAGAGAACCCAAACAGAAAAAAAAATAAAAACCTTAGGAAAAAGGAAAGAGTTGGATAAAAGCTAAAGAAATGCACCATCAATTTAATCCTTTCTATCTTTTAAATCTAAAATTGAAGGTACACTGTTACCCTATCAATCCTGCAAAGTATCTGCTTTCATATTCTTCACAGGAAGTTTTCTGATCAGAACTGAATTATTTCAGCTACACCTGAAATTTCAGTTCCCAAGCAAGTTGTTTTGGGGAGAGCTGAAGTTTTGTTCCTAGATTTTTTCCATTTTCCACAAGATTTGCCAATTTATGTTAAGGAAACAGAGCCGTTCCCCATGTGCTGAAAGGTGATACACTTCTCTCTTTTTAATTAATGTAGGAAGCTCTGAAAGACTTTTCAGAGAGTCTCTGATTGACCATGGCACAATATATTCTGTGCCATAGCTACTTTCTCTGACTGGAAGCAACCAGTATGTAGTTATTGGTACTGGTTCTAAATAAGGCTGTGGAACTAGATAGACAAATTAATCTAGTTTAATCTAATGCAGTTTGTAAAACTACAGCTGATGTACATTAAAATTGCTTTAAAATGACGGGTTAATTACAAAGATATGGGATATTTTATTTTTATGGAATTTCACAGATAGATATGATTTTTTGTGAATTCAAAGGTATAGCTCAAAAATTATTTCCTAATGTAAAGCTGCATATATAAAGGATGTTTTCATAATCTTCTATAATAAATGAAATATGTTTTCCAGGTTAATCAGACATAATACTGTATAAAAGGCAGAATATATTATCCTTTATTATTGCTTGTCTGGATAAGTTGTGTATTCAAAGATGCTGAATATCTATACTTAGACTGAGCTCCTCTATCACTTAAATATAAGTGAAAGACATGCATGCAGTTTTGTTTTGTCATGTGATGTCTTTGTAATTACTAATAAAGTCATGTTTATTTTTTTTTGATTTGAATGAATAAACACTTATATTCAGGTTTCTGTATTTCACTGATATGCCAATAAAATGTATAATGCATCTGTATTTGAGTGGGAGATGTTTTATGATAGTAATCTACTTTCTTTGAGTAAGAAGCCTTGCAATGTATACTATGCATAATCCGGCAACTGTTTATCCTGCTGTGCATATCATCATCAGTTTTAAAAGTTGCCAGTCAAGAGGGTTTTCCTTTGCCTCAAATATTTCATCTGCCTACATAGTCAGGAAACAAAAGGTAAGGAATATTTTGAGCATCTCCCTGTGTTTCTCTGTTCTTCTCACCCCACTTTTCAACAGCTAGATGCAACAGAACTATTCTTTGTCTAGTTATATTGTAGAAAAAGGCAGGACAGACTTGGAACTGGGCTTGAGGGAGCTTTGACCTTGCTAGCATTGCACTTCTGAATGGATTATGGTGGCAGGGAATAGGAAAATGTTAGCATTCCCACCCTTCACATGCTACTGACAGAGGGATGGTTCACAGCTCTCAAAACTGTTCACAATGTGCTGAGGCTTGCAGCTCCAGATTGAAAATATTAGGTGGTTTTTTACATCTAGATGGTTCCAAAAATCTTGATGGGATTTCGTTTGGATGAAAATTCTAAAGAACAATCTAAATGATTTGTTATCAAATATTTCCAGTTGCACTCTGCCAACTTGAATTTTGTGCTGTCACTGCAAGAAGTCACTAGCCCCAGAATCCCTGCAGCCAAGCACTCTTGCAAAGATCACCAGCTACTGTTTTCTACCAGGAGGCCAAGAGTGCACATGGGCACAGCACACCACTGAGGCACTGACTCTGACAATGAACTTGTCACTAAGTGTTACTGAGTCAGATTATGACAGAGCACTGGTACCAGAAGACAACCAGATTATGACAGAGTAGTTGTACCAGGAGGATTTGTGCTTCAGAATTCAGAGGTTCAGCACACGGCTAGATGACATTTCTGTCCTGGGTATCTGAATACTTACTTTGTACATAAGAATGTCAGTCTTTTTGTTTTGTTTCCACTTATTTGCCTTTAATAGAAATGAATGTTGGAGTTGAGGCATTTAGGAGTTCTGCCAGGAGCGTAGCTGGGTGAAAAACACGGTTCTAGCCTGTATATTTGTGATAATTATGGTTATGGTCCTACAATCTTATATCATGTAATTCTCCATGAAAAGTTCTTGATGAAATGTTGCCAGTTTAAATTTCACTCATTTTTCTAAAGGAAAAAAATATTCCTCATGAGAAAGTTTTGAATTTCTGCAGATGTGACATAAATCCCAAATTCTTTAAAACAGTAAGCCTTTCTTTTATGTTCCTCAAGATCACCAGCACTTTCTGGCACCTTTTAAAGTCAATGTTTAAAATGGTACAGAATTTTCTTTTCTTTAGATGTTTTTTTTTTTCAGCCTGGATGTAGATAAACAGGTTTTACAGTATCTTCTTTATCAGTACCTACATATCCTAGCGGATTTGACCCTTCTGCCAAGAGTGTTCCCTGGTGTAGAAAATTCTGCTTATTTGTACCGTTACAATAGCCAGGAAATTAATGGAATTCAGATCTCCTCTGTTCATCTTCTAGGCCTATGATACTAACTGTACCATACTCAACAATAATAGAAAAAGACAACCTATTTATCATCCTCTGAGATTTCTTTTAAACAACCAAGTTCCTGTATTAATAAATACAGCAAAATTCATTTGTTTCATGCCAGTGCTTCCATAATACAATTGTTTTTCTGAGCACATAGTGCAGCTTGCACACTGACTGGGCCTTAGGTTCCTATTGTATTCCTTATCTGTGTTCATTGTTTTCTAGTGCTGAGCTCTATAGACAAGCATGCTGTTTCCTCCAAAGAGAAAAAGCCAAAGTTTGCTGTCAAATTATTTCCTCATATTCTGTCTCTATTATAGATGGACATGGTGAAGATTCAGTCTTAACTCTGATTGCCCCTGGAGTCATAGCATAAGTCCAAGTGCCTGTTCAAGGAGCAGGTCACTCTGATCAGGTCGCTTACCAGTGGAGCAAAGCATGCACAAAAAATTTATCCTGTCCTGGGGTTTTCCAAAACCAAAAGAAATTCCAGCAAACAGGTAGTAATAGAGATGGAAAATAGCTGGAAGGTAGTGTTACACTCTTGGGAGTGTTTTTAATTTTGTGCAGACAAGGCCAACTTGTGAGTGCAGTGGGTGTTTCAAAACATGATTGAATATAAAGGTCTTGATATTCAGCACTCCACCCTCTATCATGACAAGACAAAACAAGTGAATCTTGCACATCAAGGTCTTAGATTCAGAGAACAATTTTCATTCTTTTTAAAGAACTCTATGGTTGAATCATCTGCTTGGAAAGCTCTCATGAGCTCTCATGATAATTTTAGTGATTCTACTGAGGGGAAATAATTAATGAGGACTGTTAAACTGACCCTTCATATTAAGAAGGGGTATTCTGGGGAGTCCCCACTGATTGCTGAGTAGTGTTATAGTGAGATTCTGTCTGAGAATATGAGTACATTTTGGGCTGGCCAAAGTTTTTTGAAAGTTAGAATACCCACTCTCAAATTCAATAAACTTCAGCAATTTAAGTGTCTATCATAGTGCGCCAATTTGGCAAAAATTATGCCTGGTACATTATGCAAACAAAACCAATTTTTTTGAAAGGTGAAAAAACATTCATGATTAATACTCTGCAAAATGAACCATTGAAAAGCTGTCATTACAAAAAGCAGCCTTCTCTTTTTCTACCAGCTACTCTAGCAAGGGGTAAAGGCTATGTTTAATGATGTGGAAAGTAGTTCTTAGTATCTCAGCATCACTGCCTTGGCTGTCAAAATAACCATTCATTTCTGTGGCTTGAAATGGACTCTATACAGCTTTTTATGAAATTGCTTTGAAAGCCAAGCATTGTTGCCTTGTGAGTTTATGAAATTCACATGGTAGCTTCAAAGAAGAATTATACGAATTTGAACTGCATGAAGCCCTAACCGGAATGAACATGATGATTCAGATAATTCCTGATGATGTTCTCCTAAAGAAAATTGGACATTGGGTACATTCTTGTACAACAAAACCACCCAGTTACTTCTATTCTTCAAGCATTAATCTGAAGCAGAGCAGCTTTTGCTTTAAGCACTGCTGTACTCTGGGGCTGACAATTTGGATGTGATTACAATGTACAGGTCTTTAACACTATAATTGTCATATGGTACTTGGTGCTCCTGTAGCAGGCCTGCATGATGCTGGCAGTGAATAGAGACAATGGATATCCCATGGAAACTGAGTAACCCACCCGTCTTATGCTGCTCCTACCGAATTCAGTGGCACTGTTTTCAATTATATCACTGTGAGCAGTATTGTGCTTGTCTGTGTGGGAATAAAAATGAGAGGCAAAGAAGAAAAGATCTGCATGAATCACAGACAAATTAGCTTCTCAGTGTTTGATTTTAATAAAAGGTTGTTGGAAAAAGGGAAGAAAGGTAAGACTAGGAATGTAATTTAACTGTGGTTAAACTGTTCTTGTCAATATAATTTCATCACATGAGCTTCCTTTTGTATTAAAACATTGACGATTGTCCTGCCTGAGGTCTGCCTTCCTCTCCCTCTGGAGCATCTGGCTCATCAGCTTAGGGACTGTTGCCTTTAGTGTCTGGCTCTGTGAAAAGCTACTTGGTGCTTCTATGTTTGTTATTGCTGCTGTGTGAGGTGGGAAATGCCGTTATCTCCACCTGCCATGCTCATTACCAGAGATCTGCCAGGTCAGCCTTTCCTTGTTAAGATACATCCCTTTCTTCCCCAGTCTCTTCAAACTTTCCTCAGGTTTACAAATCCATGTACTCTCTCACAAAGACAATTTTTTTATGTTTTCATATTTTGGTTCCTACTCTTTTATTGCAGTGATCTACTGTCTGCTTTTGGCATCTGCCTTCCATCTGGGTAAGCTGCTATTTTTAATGAAGTATCTTTCAGGAATACAGAGAAACTTATGTGTAGGACAGGACCATTTCTAAACCTATAGTTTTCCATACTTATGATAAGCTGCTCTATATAATATGTGTCAAATTCTTACCTCATGCTAAATTAATGTAAAAAGTAACAAAAAAGTAGAAATCAAGTCAGTGTTAGCATTCAAACTCGTGTTTTTGCATCTTTACTTTCAGAATTCCTTAATAGCAAAATATCATGAAGGGAAATTCTAAAGTCAGAGATGGCAGAAGTACACGGATGTGGGAACTCAGAACAGATGACATTTTAAAGAAGAAAAATATGGAATTCAAATATGATGTTAATTCATCAAAATGGAAATTGCAACTCAAAAAGAACAGGCCAAAAGATCAGAAATTCACAGAATTTGCTTTCTTACCTTCCTAGCTGTTGAGGTGTAGCACTTCAGAAATTTCTAGAACTTTTGAGTATGAAGTATTATAAAAGTACAAAGCAAGAATTTAATCAAATTAACTTTGAAGTGTTGATAAGGTACTGTAGACTCAAGAACTTACTGAATATGAAATATGGGATAATATTTTTAAAAGACAACGCAATAGGTGTAATTTTTTCTTTTGTTTCATAATTGATTCCTAAATTTTATTGTAAATTTTATATAATAATTCAAATATTTGACTATCAAACTGAAAAAGGGAAGAAACAAAGAAATGGGAATGATTTATTTTATCTGAACTGTGTGAAACTTCCATTTTAAAATATTAATTATAAAAAGAATTTTACTTTAGAGATTTTTTTTCATTTTAAAAATACATATTAAGGCAACTTCAGTAAACTCACTGTGTTTACCATCATTTATGCAACACTGTTATATTAAAACCAGTTAGTTTTCTTTATGAAATTAAATTAAAAGAAACATTCACCAAAATCACAAAGGTGCGTGTTCTTGTTCAAACCAAAGTCGTGTACCAACAAAGGATTTTCCTTTTTTTTTTTTTTTTTTGTGGAGTGTTTTGCCTTATTTCAGGAGTGTCTATTATTGCAGTTACCTAATTTAAATCCAGAATTAAATTATTTCTCATTTTTTTCTGAATTTCCTGGGATAGCCTTTTCTGTTGAAGACAAGTCAAAATGCCAACAAAGGCATCTTTGCAGTAGAAGTAAAATGGGAGTTTGGAGCAGGGTGAACAGTAGTGAACAAAGAGCTGTGTTAGCCCTGTAGGTGATGCTGTGAGGGAGAGAACAATGCAAAATGAAACAGAAGAAGGGCAGACATCAGCTAATAGGGACAATGAATGAAAAAAACAGGAATGTGAGGGCTGGGGCCTCAAACGTGGGTGTCAGAGGAGCTGGTGAGTGACATTTAGCAAACCACATCTGAGAACACCCACTTGTCCTAGAAGGCATCCATGGAGCTGGGAACATAGTGCAGCTTGAAGGTATGAGTGGCAAGGGAGAAGAATTTTTTTTTTTTTTAGAAAACCCCCATCTGCATTGTGTTTCCTCCTCCAGGTGGCAGGAATGGACAGCACAGAGAGGTCCAGGATGAGAAAATGGAGTGCGTTGGTTGGGCCTCTGACAGAGGAAGAAAGAGGTGAGAAGACATGTACAGCCAAAGTCTCAGCAAGAGGCTCTGGAGCAGCTGGAAGAGTGACAGAGACCTGAAGCACTTGAAGTACAAGTCTATCACGGTCTACATTTTGCCACAGAAAGCTCGTGAGTCTATGGAGAGGGGGATGTGCCCATGCCCACCCACCTATGAAGGAAATTCCTGCATGTGCCATCTGTGGCCTGAGTAGAGGACGGCTCTGGCAGGTTCATCATAGATGCCCCACAACTTTCCTCTCCTCCTCAGATGAGAAGGTGTCCCATCTCTTGGTGACTGACAAAATGTAACAGTGAGAAAATGGAGGGACTGGAAGACAGACTTGAAGAGATGATTATGGAGACCAGTTTTGGAATGGCTGGGCTCTAAGTGAGACTGACAAATTGAGGGATATGCAGGGACAGTGGACTGAGGAGAAGGTCTGTAGAACAGGGGCTGGATGGGGAGGGGCTGCCCTATGGCAGGGCACCCAGAACAGAGGCAAGCACAGGACGCTCCTACAGCCGCAAACAAGGTGAGCGGACTACCATGTGCATCAGCTGGAGAGAGAGAAAGCAAATGCACTCTTTACCAAGATGAAAGAAGAGATGAGGCCATTAGGAAGACAAAACTGCCAAAGCTATCAAAAAATTAGGATAGAGAGACATGGAAACTCAGGTCTAGTGGGGATCTGTCAAGTTTCATGACTTTCATCCTGATCAAGAGTTGTGACTGAGCAGGACTTAGCTGGTTTTTGTTGTGAGGAAAAACCAAGTGAGCTCAGTGGTGTAACCTGACATCAAAACAGTCAGATAAGCCTTTAACTCTTACAGATGGGTTGCCTATGTTCCAATGTTTTGCCTGAACATGAAACACAATCAAAATTCAAATTAAGCAGAGTCCCAAAAGCCTGCAAGGCTAATCCCAGGCTTTGACAGTGTCCAGAGCAAATTCTCCCCAGACAATTCATGTTACCTCTCTGATTTAGTGACAAGATGTATTCAGCAGGATTCCCTCGGCTCCAAAATTAAACCCAAACAGTGGAAAGATCATTCTTTCATCCCCTGCAAGGCTCAGAGAATTGGCTGATGGCAAAATCCCTTTGAAGCAGGAGTTGGATGCAGCTACACTGTGGACAGAGGAAGGGAAATTGCAGTGATACAGCATGGTCATTAGCTTGTGAAAGAAAATGTAGGTCATGTTCTGACACACTGTAGTAAAGTTCAAGTATTCTCCATATTAGGGTTTCAAATTTTCAGACCTACACATGGTTCACTGATGTAGCACTGTCAGATAGGTGCTTCTAGAAAGAGGCTGCATCTGCATCTATTCTCTCTCCCATGAATACACCTAGCAGCCACCATATGGCTTCTCCACTAACTTTCCCTATTTCTTTATTATACTGAGAACACAGAATAATACAGAGCACACTCTGTCACTGACAAGTGCTTTTCAGCCTTCAGTTGAGAAAACCTTACATTTATTTCCCATAAAAAACACTATTGCATAATAACAAGTGGACTTGGAAACCGTGACATTTTGTTGTGATTATTGGCGGAACTGCAGTATTTTGGAAAGACAGACCCTGTAACATTATGTCCCTGGCAGTTACTCTTTTGCACTGAACTGGACCTTCTATGGGAATCAGTTTCAGGTGACATGTAAAACTGGATGGAAACTGGGTGCCTCATCTGCTTGTAGGAGCTGTTACACGCTCAAAATGCTCAGGGAGCTTCTGGGTGCAAGGAGAGGTTCCCTGTGCCTTTAGGACTGTTGTTTTCAATCTAGTATCTGATATAGGATTGTAATTTTGGAGTTGATATCCAAGTTGTGATAAATTCCACCTTAAATTTAGCCATCTAAAAGTTAACTGTCTAGTCTAATGTTTCTTAAGACTCACTTTTACTAGGCCCAGTTTTTCATGCATGGCACATGCTATGTAATGCAGTTTAACTGCTTGGCTACAGCTCTGCTCCCTCTAGATCTAAATTATTCTATGTTTCTCTGGCTGTTACTTCTCTGTGGTCAGATCCTGCACAATCTGGAATAAAAATGCAGAGAAGGATCAAGCTAATGTCAAAAAATGTCCTGAAAATCTTATATACAAACTAGATAGAAGTCTTGCAGTGCTTTGTAAGGAATATATTGACAGCCATTCTTAGGCCCCTGATTTTTTCTGTGTGATAGCTCAAGGAATCTAGAAACCTCATTTCAGGCTCCAGATGATGAAAGATGTTATATTTCTGTTCATGTGGATTCATTTCATTGATTTACAGCATTATTTTTCAGTCTCAAAGTTAATGTTCAAACAATTCCTCCTGCTCTCTTAATATCTAGAGTCTGAGAACAGCAATAATGAAAGTTTGATAGGTCTTAATGAACTAAATTGACCAAGGCTGCTTCTTGATGAGACAGCTCTGCAACCCATTTTATCTTCAGTTTGCAGAAACTTATTAAACTAACTTGAAGACAGACAAGACAGCTCCAAAATTCAAAGACAGGCATGATTGTTCCCAGAGGAGAAGAGAGAAAATTCACAATATCTTCAGGCAAAATTTGGTGATATTCAGAGTTACGCTTTGATTCAGACCCACCTAGTTATTTCCAGAAAGTCTTTGCCAGAATACTGATGAAGGTATCCCTTTGTAAAAAGCACAGTATTTTTCACTTAATTCCTTAGCAATTGATTAGCATTGTAGAAACTGTACACATAGTAACAATGGCTTCACAGAAGGGTAATTTCTTTTATTGTGTATTACTTCCTAGAATCAAATGTTCCAGTTGTGTGGGCCACATCAGGATAACAATACCTCCATTTTCTGAATACAGTATTTTTTGTTTGCCATAATTGCCTTACAAGTAATTGATTTCTGTCAAGAACAGACGTCAACTTCAGAAATTCTCCAGTTGTCATTGGTAGCCATTTCCTCTAAGTAGTCATTAGCTTAGCAATAATGATGCTTAGCTCTTGGAAGAAAATGGAAATCTTTCTATGCATGTCAGTAAATTCATCAGGCCCCATTGTGAGTGAAGAATAATGTGGCTATTAAATCAACATTTTTGCATAATATTTAAGCTTTCACATGTCGACATAACAATTAACACCTCGTCCTAAAAATTACTCTTGAGGAAATGACCTCAGCACATTCAGTAATACAAAAATGAAAGAACATTTTGGTGACTCCAGAGTGTTTCTGGCACATACATGGCACCACATGCAAGGACAGTGATGGATTCCTTTGTTTTCTGTCTGTTAGATAATCCAGAGTCATCAAATTCTTACTTAATAAGTGTTTATTCTGTACTCCTATGCACAGCACCCAGTAAACTTAAATGCTCAGTAGGTGGGAAAGGAAGATGTTATTTTGTCCACCTCAAGCAGTCTTCCATGACCGACACAAAGTCCTGTGATTAGCCTGAATAAGAAAATTCACTAGCACTTTTGTCCTTATAAAAAAAGTAACTGCAGCTTTCTCCAGGGAGAAAATGCACTCTGAATTTGTGCATGTCTTACTTGCTGAATCTCTTTGCACACAACTCTTTAGCTTGCTCCTTCAGGATCCCTTGAGCCTGAGCAAGGCTACCCAAGAGAGGGTTGCAGAGGTGCAAAGTGAAACCTTGAGCTAAGTCCATCAAATCTAGCTCATCACTTGAAAGTATGTACACAAAGAGGAGACAAACATTTTTTGAATAATAGGTTTGCTTTCAGGTTTTGCCATTGCTCTTTGCCTCTTCTTTATTATGTTTGACTGCTCCTCAAAAATGTGTGATTCAAACATTTTTCTCCCACCAGTTGTGCATAAGGAGGAATTAGCTATGAGACCTGGTAATGGGGTAATTTAGGCTGGAGAGCTAGAAACTCTTGTGAATGTAGTTCAGGTGTAAAAATGCTGCAGGACAAAAAGTCAGACTTTGCTACTGTTTTGACTGGGTCTTAGAGACTTCAGTCTCCTCCTGATCATCCATCTAGTTCTTACACAGGAGACACCTGCCAGTATGAGCTTTATGCAGCACAAAAATCCTTATATACAAAGACGTGATGAAATGGTTTTCAGAAACCCAGAGGCAGTAAAGCAGTTATCTTCCCCTCTCTTTCTGTTCAGGAGTACTCCTAGGTATTTGTGCAGCACCAACACAGAAGACAAGGCAAGATCTGCAAGCAAAGACATGCTGTTTTCCAATTACTGAAAATATTCATGGCTTTTAATTTCATTTTTTTTAGTATCATTAAGAACATGACAGCCACATCCAGTAAGTGTCTTGATATTTATTCATGTTTTTTGCTGTTCCAATTACATAAATTAAATGCATGACATGACAAAGTCATATATTTGGAAGGTCTTTCAAATTAAGTATTGTTAGCAATGGGAGGTTGTTGATTATATTCCCACAGCTCAGCTAGGTCTAATTGGAGGTATTTCTGTTATGAGTATTTAGTCATATGTCATTTGGTGAACCTCTGCTATGTCTTGAACTTTTCCCAACTTCCTCTTGCTGAAGAGCTTCTGATTGTTCACTTACTATTTATAAATTTCTATGAGACTGCAAATGACATTGCAATGAAAAAAAAGGAAGTGGCAATTAGAAGAAGTTCATGGATCAAAAATGATGACATATGTAGACAAATTAGACATTGTGTAGAATTTTAAAAATAAAACCCACCAATATTGGTCTAGTCGCTACTGTTTATAGAAAAATTACTTGCATATTACGAAAATCCCAACTTGCAATGAGATGTTTCCTGGCACAAATGTATTCTATATAAATAGACAAAATAATTTCATATACAGTATGCCACCAAACAGCATTTTCAACATGTAAGAATAATTCAATAGCAAAGAATTCTCACAGAAGTCTAACAGCAGTGGTTCATTATACTCAGCAAGTCAATCACTCAATTAGCATCACTGATACTGTCAATTAGTCTTTTGTCATTTTTGCATCTGGTGCTTTTAGCAAGATTCATTTAATCAAGAAATTTATCTAGTTACTAATTTATTTACCCTCTTGCTTTATTTTGCAACTTGCATTCATGGTCAAAAGATCCTAATTCTTTCCTTTTTAAGGAACTTTAATTATGACTGCATTATTTTAATAAGCATATGGATATATAAATAAACAAAAATTATACCTTAAAGTAGGTGATATTAGGGATATATCCCAGTGTGTAATTTTTAATTATTTTGTCTGCAGATCTGAGTAAAATTCTATGCAGATTTGCATGAACAAAACAAGGTAGGTATTGATTAAGTACCAGGTGTTGCTCTCCTTCATTATTCTGGGAATAGCATGACTATGGGTGACACACTTAGGCTCATTATCAATTCCAGTACTGTAAAATTTTATTTTCATTTTAATCAGTGGCAAAACAGAAGAACAATCCTTTAACATAAAGAGGTTTCTCCTCTCTTGCTTCTAAGTTATCTTTTCTTCCTGCTCCTTGAAAAATAATGATCACTTTGAAAATTAGTTGTCCATGGTAGATTAATCAAAATATCTTTTGAATTTTTCATGGTTGTATCTAATTATATTTAATTAAACATAATTTTTAAATGCAGTACCAAAAACATTGAATAAAAGGTTTTGACTCTAATTTTTTCCTATGGATTAAGAGAACTCAAATTTTTATGTCAATTGTATTGCACCAAGCAAACTGTTTGTCTAGTGCATTTTTCCAGTTCATGATCTGCAACACTTTTCAAGATAGCTAATTGTCACATCTGGTATTCTTCTAGAAGTGCTCCCTCAGCGTCACATGGCATCACCTCTTGAGTAAGGCTGTAGAAACATTTTATGCACTTAGCCAAATTGCTTACAGCAGATATCCAACAATGGTTGTAATGTGGGCCTCTCAGATTGTAACTTTTGAGTTTATATTGATTTTCACACAAATAACTACCTTTCATGATCAAAAGTGTCGTGGTTTCCTTTGTAAGAAGCAGTTTATGCAATTCAAGGATCTCAAGTAAAAATAAGCCTCTTTTAAAAGAAACATATTGTTTGTAGGCCACAAAAGAAATAGAAATTGAAAGTCAATCATCTTTTTTTTGTGAAATATCCTTGATGCCTCTTTTGCTAGCAACTGGAATTGTGGACTGAGATAGGAAATAAAAACAGGGGAAATAAATAGTTTCTGAATAAGTCATGTCTCTCCAAATCCTACTGTTTCTGTGGCAGAAATAACATTCCCAGACACACCCCATACTTCTGTTGGGTGATTCTTATGCATATTGGATAGGATAGGTGATGTTTTGTCAAGAGGTAAGACTCATTTGCAAAAAGAAAGCGGAATAGAAAACAAAGAGGTCTGACAACAAGTCCTATTACTTGACATTTTCCTGTCCTATCACCTAGTAGAATTCCCAGAAAGATGCTCTGTTGATTTCAGACAGTAGGGCTTGAATTACCATGGGAAAAGCTTAGGGACAGTCCCGTAGCTTGAGTGTGTAGGACTGCACCTACAGATCTGCTTTAGTAAAACACCGGCAAGGAGGAAATGCTGTTAGACAGTGCTACTGGCATGGTTTTGGTGTAGACATGGTGACTTATATTGTCCCAGGACAGCATCAAGTGGAGCTGGCAATGGCAGCCTGCCCATACCCAGGCTACTGGGGAGGAAGCGAGTTTAGCTGTCACATTTCAGTATCATCTGGCTGCGTAGCAAACAGCAGTCTCCAGACTATACTGCAGCAACATAACCAAAATTTCCGCTCCTGGTAGGCACCTGGAGTTTTAAACTGATATGCTCTGCTCAGCTGCCATTCAAGCTTCTGAATCCTACTCAACATAAATGGACATTTCTTATCCTTCACCATCATGCATACACAGCAAAGTGAATTTTATTTTATTTTATTTTCATCTGAAGAGGTATACAGTTCTCAAAGTACAGAACAAAACCCAAAAAGGGAAAGACAAACAAACAAACAAGCTAAAATACCACAATGGCAAAAAAAACCAGAAAAAATAAAAAAAAAACCAAACCAAACAAAAAAATCCCCAACCAACCAACCAACCAAACAAAAACAAAACAAAAAACCCAAACAGACAACCAACCAACCCTCCCCCCGCCAAAAAAATGAAACAAGAAAAACAAAAAACCACAACCCCAACCCACTTTGGAAATGCTGTGCTTGATTACACTCCCTGGTCATGAAGAAATGTAGATGGAAGGTACACTTCTTTCCCTTTCAGTGCTAGGAGTCCCTATCAGGAGTTTTAACAAAAGAAGTATTATTGTGAAACCAGCTCATATAACAACTGCTATTTTTAAGGGTCCAGAAGAGAGAGCCTGGTCTTGTTTCTTAAAAAGATAAAAAAAGGGAAAATTATATTAGTTTTGTACTGACTAGCAGCTGTCAGCTCAAGGGTAACTTCTCACTACTAGCTAATGTAGCCTAATCTTTAAAAAAAAGTGTAGCCATCTAATTTTTGGGTCTGTGATGTTTGCATGTGGTATTTCATGGCATTCTTTTCCCAGGCATGTTTTTTATGGGAAAGAGGAAATGCCTTATGTATCTTGTGGCTATGGAAATGTGTGCTATTTCTCAGTCATGTTTAGACTAGACACATATTCCACATTAAAAATGTAATTCTTCCAACATTGGTATAAACAAATATGGGAAATGTATTCTGGGTGATATAAGGAGATATTCTTTTCAGGATTATTCCCTTAAGAAGCTAATATATGTTATATGAGACAGAAGAGGGTGTATGAAATGATTTATTTTCAGAGTCTGAAGGTTTAAAAATAACGTTACCTGGGTCCTCACAGGCTTCATGAATAAAGACTAATGTAAAGTAGCAAAGTTTCAGAAGAGTGACTCCATTACTTTAAAGAGTTCAGTGAAGTGCAATGAACTGACTTCACAATAAACAGAGTTTTTAAACTGTAACCTCACAAATGCACTTATAGAAGGTAGAGAGAGATTTACATATTACCCGATGAAATAATGTCTATGTTACAGTATCTCATATTGTATAAAAGCAATAGCAATACAATTTTTTTGGTAATGACATCTTATTAGGGGAAAATCTGGCATTGTCTTTATCTTCACTTGCTCCAACAGTGTTAAACAAGGAGCTTGTTTAATACCGAGACAAAGCAGTTGAAATAAATCACAGGAGATGAGCATATCTTTGGCCGGATAGGACTGGGATTTTGAATGAGCATATCTTGCATAGCTGGTACACATCGTGGGAGTACAAGAATTAATAACCACAATTTTAGACAAAGAATCTTCCATTAGATCAATCCCTCTGTTATGTAATGGCTCTTGTTTGCTTTTTTCAGTAGTCTATGTCATGACATACCAGAATAAATGCAGTCTAACCTGCATGCTGATTTAACTCACTGTAAGAGTAACCAGCAAGTTGCACCAGAGTGATGAAGGGTTTCCTCCTCCTGTGCTGCCACCAGGTCTACCATGGTGCCAGGCATTTCCTACCAGATGGGAAATAGCTAGGGATCTCACTGCTATTTTTCTTCTTTTTCCCTTCCCTCTGTGAGCGTGGGTGGTGATTTGCACACACTCGAGCAGGTTAAAATGATATGGCTGTGTACTCTGTCTTTTTACTCACCAGCCCCTCCTGTGGCCATGCCACCTCTGTGGCAACTAGTGAACTGCATGTCTAGCTCCTGATTGCCAGCCCACACAACCAAAGCCAAGCTTCTTATGGGCTGGGTGAACATGCCATTCTGTAGGCTGAAGAGCTTGAGGAGCTGCTCTGCATATGACGAGATGCTTCTGCTGAAAGATAACTTAGTCTAATAGCTCCTGGACAGCTTGAAGCCTCCCAGCACTATCTGAAGTCCTTTAGAATAAGTTCTCCATTCTATTGATATTCACAGGGGTATCACAAATGTTGGTGACATTTTTTAACAGTTAGACAGGTCTTGTGATCTGACTGGAAGAAGTTTGGTGGCACATAAAAGTTTTCTGGCTTCATTTCTCACATTTTAAAAGACTGACATCCAAATATATTTTGTGTTGGCACAGAAATACATTACTTGAGAGCAAACCTGCTCCCACTGAGACCATTAAAAATTCCAAGTTGTGGGGAATAACTCAGGAATGACATTTACTCCTTCAATAGTATGCTAAAGAAATTGCAATATGAGGTTTGAAAATAACTTTCAAAAAGTCAAAGAAATGGCCATGGAATTGCTTAGGTGTTTTTGGCCAATATTGCAGACTCTCCATCTAGAAAAAATACTGATCTTGCAGATAGCTTAAGGAAATAAGGTTTCAGTTTTAACAGCATAATATTTCAGAATAATTTCTCTAAGGCTCCCTTCCCAATTTATTTTTGCAACAATTAATTTTGACATGAAAATAATATACAGAGAAGGTGTCTCTGATATGTTTTGGGAGCTGTGTATTTTACTCTGTTACATGAAAATTGCTCATGAAGAGATCTGATAGCATCACATATAACAGAAATGGAAAACCACTTTGAATGGGTAAACTACGTGTTGGTGAAGGGTAAGAGGTAAAAATCAGATCTGGTGACAAATATGAGCCTACTCTCTTGTTTTGTGGTCTGGTTTCTTTTTATACCATTTGATCTGTGTCTGCTCATCCAAATTATGTCATTTTAATTAAGCAGAACTGTTCTGTCAGAAAGCAGAGGTTTCTTAGCCTGTCCCACAATCCTCAGACCTAAAATAATTGAGGATAGCATGAGGACAGCTCTTCTAAAAATACCCTTATGAATGACTTCCTTTAGTGAGATTTTTCAATAATTACTATATTACAGCGCCAAGCATATGGAGATGTCTTAGTGAGAAATTTGCTCTTGTGAAGAAGACTTGAACAAATATATTCAGTTTCAGGTCTAGTCAGGATGTAATGAATCATGTGACTGGAGCAAAGCTCTAGCCCAAGTGGGGAGTATGCAAAGATAACCTTATCTTTTACTTTTTTTTTTTCCCACTTTTTTTTCTTCCACTCAATTGTTCTGTTTTCATCACATGAAATCTCTAGACTACTCCCTCTTTCCTCTGAGGAAATTCAGTTTCCATATCTCATCTGATCACTGAACTACGAACCACCCTGACAAACAGGGCAGAGGAGGAAGTTCCTCATCTCTTTTGTTAACTGCATCTCTTTCCAAACAGAGTAATTGAAGCTTTATTAAATGAAAGGAGGAGAGAACAGTTAGGCAAAGAGTAGGATATTGACCTGGAAATTATGAGAAATTATTTTCAATCTCTACCTTCCAGGCCAGAGGAAAGATTTTAGCTTGTTCTCTACGCTCCATCCCTAGAAGACTGTGTGTTTGTCTTTGGCATGCTTGTGGGAAATCTGCTGTAACCATTCAAGTCTGAATGAGGCTCATGGTGAAGGAAATCAAACCTTCAAATGGAGGAGAAGGGGTGACAAAGAGAAAAGTTTTCTTGGTCTTTTCTGTGGTTCCTGAGGATCCCTACCAACTCTTTGCAAGGCACCGAACAACAAACCCTGATTGGAAAAAATACTGTCATTTTTTCTGAGGCTAGCAGAGAACCCCACTAAAGTACTGTCTATTTCTGGGTTGGTTCATGGCATCTGCATGTCATTTAATTGAAACTGAATGCGTGTCTTTCCAGTACTATTTTCAAAAGGAGAGACTGAAAACAAAACTTTTTGTTAAACTGCTTGTTTTATGGATAAGCAGAGTTAGGGTTACTAGACCTGTGCCTGCAGTGGGTAATTTTTGTGCTACATTCAATTTCCAAAAGACTAAGGAGACTGCCAAGGAGGAACAGAGCTATGTAAGCACAACTTTGGCTTTTGCAGTGCCCCCAAGAAAGATACAGAGAGGAGCCAAACAAGTCAAGGGCGATAATGGATTGCTTGTAACGACGACTTACACTTCTGCTTGTTAAGAGCACTCCAAACTGAGCTCTTGCCTGAGCACAGCTGCTGTGATGGACCATCTCCTAAATCCAGGAGCAGCTATTCAGGAACACCCCAGCCAGCCCCAGCCCAGTTCAACACAAACACATCCACTTTCACAAGCATACCCACATCCATGTGGCGCTGGGCAGTCAGATAGATTTCAGTCAGAAGACTTTGCCCATGCCAGCTGGCTGCTCTTGCCAGTGAAGATGATGGTCTGGGATGCAGAGCCAGTACTGCACATTTCTGGCATTTGCCTGGTTGCTGCTAAAATGGTCTGCTGTCCTGCCCTGCAGCTTGGTGTGGGCAAGACACCAAGAGATGGTGCTGGGAGCTAACCCCACCTGAAGAGACACAGTGATGGCTCTTAGTGTGGAGTCAAGCTCAGCACAGTTTAGATTAAATACACACTGTCCCATGATATATGTCAGCCCAAGCATTATGCTGCTGTGCATGGTATAAACCAAGAGAGGTATTTAAAAGATAGGCCTCACACAATCTTAAATGCCTGAGACTTTAAAGATTGAATGCAATCAAACATACTTTGAACTGTATACCTTACTTCTCATCTTATATTCTCACAAAATAAACTCAATTATCTTAATGGCCTTTTTCAATCTAAATGATTTTGTGATTCTATGCTCCTTGACAAGTAAATCCATATGTTATATATCAAAATGTTGTGGTGAAAAAAGTGTTGCATGGAAACAATATAGAGTGCTGTGAAGCTCGCCAAACTTGCCAAGACAGTTTAAAAATCACCAATAAGCACTTTGGGGAGATGAAAATAAGAGGCACTTAAGAGTTCATTAACCTACCCTAATAAAAACTAATATCTGGAAGTTAAGCTGTATTCCAGCTAGAGCTTAAATTCTGCTAGAACTTAGGAAGTCATTTCAGTAATGAACTGCAATTTAGAAACCACAAGAAAAGAGCAGACAGTTCTCCCTCTCCTGCCATCTCCAGATCATATCCAGATGCTGTCATCTGCTCTGTCTGAATGTAATTATTGGTCTTGATAAAGAGACAGGAAAGATAAATCAAGTTTCCTGCATATGGGATGTCTCATGGGGTGATAGCAAAAACAAGAGCAGTCCTGGGGCACACAGCCACAGCCTCAGTGGCTGAGATTGACTGGAATGAGGTGCAGCCATGGGAGAACCACCTCCAGCCAGGCGTGATGATGGGCATGGTTATGTAATGGTGCACAACACAGAGATAGACACTCAAGCCTACAGTCAGACTTGCTGAGAGAAATTTGGCAGCTGCCTCCAACTCCCTGGGACAGAGTGCTGCACTTACACAGCTTCTGGAGTCAAGCTAGCATTTTGGAAAGTACTCATGTACCTGGTGACTGGCTTCTTTAAAATGTCTTCGAATTCCCCTTATAGTGTAAAAAAAAATAGATGAAACTAATCTTTAATTTATATTGTTTATCACATGTAAATAGAGATTAGAAAACTAATTTATGTAGCAGTAAGTGAAAGTCCTCTGCTTATTTTTCATACTCAGTTGAAGACTAAATTTCACCCACAATCCTATATGCATTTTTAGAGATGTGACAAGTAATGGTGGGCAAGGGGAGAAAGAGGCTGGACATTTTTGCTACCAGTGCAGTTTAGAACCATTCTCCTCTCTTCAGAATGGATTACAACCAATGGATGCACACAGAGCAGAGCATTCATTTTAATTAGGAGGGATGTATTCTTGCCTCAGTACATATATATGAGATTTTTTTTTCAATGTGAACTGCAGCGTATGCCTAAGAGATTAATCAAAAAGATGAAGTAATTTTAGTATCCTATTCCTCTTTATTATCAATATGAAATGCTACATTAATCACATATTTTTATTTACACTACAAAAAGAAATTGTCTGAGACCTAACTTCAGGAAGTCAGAATTTCATATATTTGTTGCCAACGGTCTAATAAAAATATCAAAATTGGTTTACTTATTTTTTTTTTGTTGTTGTTCCACACCAGTTTATTACCTCAAGGCAGTACCTGGTTCATATACCTAATATCAATATTTTTGTTCCACTTACATTTGAAATCAAATATTCAAAGGCTTGACCTATTCTTCTGCAAAATGACTGCTTCAGATGTCTCTATTAAAATATTAATGAAAATATAACATTTTCTTGTAACTATGACTTTTGTCTGCACTTTTGATTCTAATTAAAAACAGTAAATCTGTCAGAAGAATCTTATTCTATAACTCCAGAATCGTCATAAAATGAGAACATCTCATACCTCAATATTGTTTTCCAGAAATTCAGCTTAAAAATAGGAAATAAAATAGTTTAAAAAGACATCATCATAAAGAATTCATGTTAGTCCTGTTTTTAAGAGTTCATGAATAGCTTTTTATACTAAGTCACCCATGGGTTTTATTTGAAACTTTTTCCATTAAGTTTGTCTATCCAAGAGTCCGCTGAATTGAGGCAAAATGGAAAAAGCCCAATGTGTCCACAGTAGCCATACTCAGTAAGGTTTTAGATAATATTTTCAACAACTCTTGAAGTAAACCATTCATTTTAAACAACTTCTCCTATGATGTTTGAGAGGAAAGGTGCTAGGAGGTATTAAACATCATAGTTGCTTCTCCTGCTACCTTGTTTTGTTGCTGTTATGTATTTATCATCTCTGACTCCAAAGAGCTTTTCAAAGCCAGAGGAGTTGATGTGGAGCAATACTTTCCAGAAACTTGACATATAATCACACAGTCATAGAATTATTACAGTTGGAAAAGAACTCCAAGATGATCAAGTCCAACCTTTGACAGAACACCACCATGTAAACTACACCAGAGCGCTAAGTGCCACATCCAGTCATTTCTTGAATACCACCAGGGATGGGCACTTCACCACTTCTGTAGGCAGCTTTTTCCAATGCTTAATCACCATTCCAGTGAAAAAATTCTTCCTGATGAGTTCAAGTGAGTTATATCTACTTTTGAGGCACATCCCACTTTTGAGGCACATCCACTTATTGCAGCCTTACCATTCAGACTACGCCTGTGGAGTTTGGCTACAAGGAATTTTGCATTTTCCACATAAGGAAGTCTGGCTTCAAGAGAGGAAATGGAAACTTAATCTTCCCTCCATTAATTTCTCCTGTTTCTTTTTGTCTTTAGTGCAGATCTCTTACTGTAGGTGAGTGTTGTAGCCTTGCAGTCTGTTATAAAAGGTGACTCGCAACATAGATTCTTGCTATAATTTTTGAATGGAAGAGACTGTGATTCTCTGCTGTTGCTGTAAATCCAGGGAGGTCTAAGTACACTTTCAGTAGTAAAGACATCTGCTCACTGTGCTATACTTGAGCTATATTGAGGCTCTCCCACGCATTGAACATGGCTTTGATGCTGAGGTATTTTCTCTCTCTGATAATTCGTGTCTGTGCATGGATTCCTACTGTGCCTACAAACACATTGGACAGCACATACTCTTTGTCTCCAGCACATTTCAGTTTTTCATCAACTCTCTTCCTTCATTTTTTTCAGAGATAGATGAGGGAATCTACCCTGGGAATGCGGAGACTGTTCTACAATGCAAGTGGAGACCTCAGTGATTTCCCTAAGAAAATGATTTTAAAGGTTTTTCCACTAGAGGACCACCACACCTAGTAATTTGGGATTTGACCATCCAGACTGCAGGTCTGCCTGGAACCTACTCTATGTTGCTTTCCCCCTGAATCTGGGTTTTATTTCCACAGTAGGAAGGAGTGAGATGAGAGAGAAAGATTGTGATACACACCCAGGTCAAAAGGCCCATATGCACATCAAGATCGACTGCTATAAATACAACTAATATGAAGGCAAGGGAATGCTCTGCAGATAACACCATGTTTTGTTTTCCTCGGTATTAGCATGGGATTTTACACAAGATACGTGGCCCATCTGCTGGATATCGCTCCTGTAGCCATCTATCCAGTATATGTACAGTTATAAACTAGTTATGAAACTTGTTCCCAGCAGCGGAAGAGAGGTCAAGTTTTGTATATTTGTATTCTACTATATTCTTCCACATTTTTTTCAATGCAGACAATTATCCAATGATCTAATCAGGTCATTCAAAGTTGAATTTTCAGGGGCATTTAGGACCCACTGCTCAGGATATTCTAGGGCACTGGCTTGTGCTTTAAGGATGAGAAAGATATTTGAACCAGGATTTTTCCCTCTGATGTTCATCCACTGTGATCTTAGGGAGTGTGTAGGGGTACCAAGTTTTCTCTTGAGGTATGGTTAAACTAAAGGATTAATCCCTGTTGGTAGGACAGATGTACCCCAAACTGGTTTCAGTGTCCGCTAAGGGTTGTGCAGCTCTATCCTCTCTGGGTTTTGGTGGTTGGCATGTACCCAACTGTGAGGAACATAAGCTGAGTGTGAAAATTCACTAGTAAAATTGATGTGCTGAAGACATTTTACATCATAGGCTAGAAAAGATCTGCTACAGTAATTTGGGTCCCAAATCCTCTTTTGTGTTGTTGAACCTGCAAAAAGCCTATCTTCCCATCATTATTTTATGTGGAGACGGCAACAAAACAGAAGACTGTTTATAGTTCTTCTATGGCTGAGACTCTTCATATATTGTACCCTTCAAATCCCCAGCATGCTGCTGGACTTGCTGAATGTAAATTGCAATCATTTCAATAATTAAACCACAGAATTATTAAACAACTTGAGAGACTCCAGCAGGAATATTGTAATTTTAACACCTCAGGATAAAAAGCCCTCTTATTTAAGAATGTGAAATAGCAAGAGTTGTGCTCATGAATGCAAGTTGTACAAGTCAAGAGTGTAGAAGAGTTTGAAAAGGAAAAAGCCAGACTTTATTTTACCTTGATTTGCATTCAAAGTCTGGGCTTTTGGGCACACTATACCGTGCTTAGCCTGTTTTATTGGTTTTATTGCTGTTTTCATTATGCCAGTTTTTCTGCTGGTGCTTTCTTCATTTTTTTTCTTGTTTTTCAAAATTAGTTTTTATTTCAAATTTTCATTTATTCTATTTATTATTTTATATATTTCTTGAAGAAGATTCAGAAAAAAATCTTACAGGCTACAAATGTATTAATGAGGCTAGCAGTCAGGTTATTCTGAATGGACATTCCTCTCTGTGTGTTTATTTTCTATACCAGGTTTATTGTTGGCTTTTCCAGCACAGTGTAACAACCAAATAGAAAGTCACAGTGTACTTGGTGTGATCACACATGCTTAATCTCATCTTCCTCTTTTAATTTCCCTTTGATGGAAGCTTTTCTATAAAGCTATACATTGCTTTCCTTTTTTTCCATCAATGTTCACACATAAAAGAGCATTATGAGAAAAAAATCAGTGTTGCTCTAACCTTGGTTTTTTTTGTGTCATGAACAAGACTGTAGTGTGAAGTCCAAAGAAGCACCAAAGAATCATGAAAGATTAATGTTTGTCATGTTTTCACATGGTGTCTTTAACTGAGGAAAAGTTATGCTAAAGCCAGAAGGAAAATATTTGTGTTGTATATGCTATTGGAAACTCTCAGCTGGTGAGGGGAATGGGTGACACAGCTCTATGCCTGAAAGCAGGGTTTTTATTCAGTGTTTCACAGTGTTCTCACCTTTGCACAGGAAGAATTGCTATGATTTCATCAAGTAGTGGAGTACAGAAAAGGGCAGACACTGGTCTGACTGCTAAAGAGAGGGTCCTGATCGTTTTTTATCCCCCATCATCCCTCGACTTCTGTTCTTGCTGCTGCGTGGCACAAAAGATGTTCTCCACACAGAAGAGCAAACACAGCCTGAGAAATGCTGTTTACAGCTTTCTTCTAGGCTCTGTTCCATGGACAACGTGCAAGAAGTGCAGAAATTTAGGAAAGGCATTTTTCAGCCCCATGCAGCTTCATTCTTGCAGCTTTCCATCAACCTTTACCTGTTTTACAGAACATTCATTCTTGTGGTCTAAATGAAGTGCATAATAGCCCAAGCCAGTTGAAGAAAACTCCTCCATGCAATAGAACTGCATTTGCTTAATTTGCTTTGAATGAAAAGTGAGGACGTCTGCAAATCAAACATCCATTGTTTTTGTCTCTGCTACACAATGAATCACAACAATTTCATTTGGTATGATATTAAAAGATTTTCATTTCTCCAAATTGAAGTCCGTTTCTATTTCTTTCTTTCCCATTATTTTTATGTTAACACTGTAAAGGGTTCAATGTGGGATATTTCACTGAAAATGCATAAAAAATAAGGGAATAGTGTAAATTAGATTATTTCTTCACAGTGCTTTCTTTAGCCTATTATGCTGCAGAATATAAAAACACTGAGGAGCTATTTTGGTTTTTTGTCTGCCTGAAAAAGAAGGGATGGAGATACAGATGCATCTCATATTCTGCTATCGTAGAGACATTAAATCAACCCATTTCTCCCATTTTGCCTTTTCCCAGAAAGGACTGCTCCTTCCTCTCCATTTACAGTGCCTTTCCTATGAAGATGAATGAACCTCCCCTTCACCTCCAATTACACTAGCTCCACATCTTCCTGCTGTGCTGGCTCTTCCCTGAAACATTTTCCCTTTACTCTTTCCTCAGGTGTTTCTCTTTTTTCTTAAATGTGGTGAATTTTTAGGGGAGTTTGGAGGGCCATGTCACAAGCCAGAGTTTCAGGAGGGCCCCAGAAAGCCCCTCTCCTCCTGGTACAGTCTCTCCTGTGTTTCTCCTAGCAAGGTACTCACCCATGGCTGCCGTGTCTGAGCACTGCTGCTCTTGCTGCTCCCAGGCTTGATTTTAATTGCACAGCTCCAGCAACTCTCCAAAGGGCTACTCAGTGAATCTGCTCTCAACCTGACTGACAGGAGATGTGCTGCATTTGGCTCAGCTGGAACTGTTTTTTCCTATGTTTTTTAAGGTACTTTCACAAAGCTCATGGCTTGTTCATCAGGAAAGCGTTATGGCTCATAGGCACAGTTAATTAGTACTTATGAATAAAAGAAAAGTAGGAAGGAAAATTAGAGCAGTAAGAACAACAAAAATGAAATAAAAAACCGAAACAAAACAAAACAAAGAATGTCTATTGGAGCAAGGCACTCAAAAATTAATAAAAAATAAAAATTGATTTTGTAGATTTTACAGCGATTTTTTATTCCCAGACTAACATAAAGCAATACACATTGGCATGTGGTCCAGCTGAACTGGCACACACACATAAGTATGTGCATGTGTGTCTGTCAGACAGGTGATTCTCTGGTGCCAAACAGCCAGGAAACAGAGGAGTACTTCAATAGCGAGAATAGGGTGACTGTGCACAGCTGTCACTGATGCTATCAAGGAACTTATAAAACCCAGCTGAGGAAGAACCACTAGTTTCATTTTACTTTCCTTCCTGTGGCTGCAACTCAGCTAGATGTTTTTGAACAACTGTATTATGAAAAGCTTAAAAGAATGAACTGTGCTGCAGAGAGGCTGCCCTCTTGATGGTTAAATGCAGGCACCAAAAATCTTCCTGGAAAAAAAAGCTACAGTGTTTCGAACAAACCATCCATGTTTGGAAGATAAATACATTCCAAGCGTGACTGCTAGAACATAAGACATTTGGTGAAGTATATAATTAAAGATAATACCATCATATGAAAAACACACAATTGTACTGAATAAAGCTAAGTATCACTTTGGGCATTACTGGCAGTTTTAGCCTTTTGAATGCTTGACTTTGCCATTCTACTTCTATTCTTTTAAGAAGAAGCATTGTTTCCATGACTGTGTTCAAACATGATCAGTAGGCTCAATACAGCCAATGCATCCTATTAATCCATAGATCAACACACTTTACATTGAGAGAATGAATCAGTGATCAGAAGAAATCTGCATCAGCTAGTGTGGCATCTTGAGGATTCTGGGATAAATCAGGGCAGAAAGAACAAGGAGCTGTGGCAAACTTTGCTCTTTCTGTCAGAGCAGAAATCTGTGGCTCTTTCTGTCACAGCAGAAAGCTGGGGCTCCCTACTGAGTTTTTTTTTGCTTTTCAATAGCGCCAGTGAGTCATTTCAGGGAAGAAAATCTTCCCTTGAGCCAACAGCTGGCCACTCCTGTCTCTTTCTCTCTGTTTACGCTGGCATTCACACCTTCCCTACATGCCTAACCCTCTTGTGCTGCTCTTAATTACCAACAGCCATGTCAACCCCTGGAAGACCAATTTCCAGTTTGTGCCCTAGCTGTCTGGTATCAGTTCCCCCTGAAACTGGATTTCAGGCAATTCTGTGATGTTTCAAAATTTATTGTCACAATATGTCTTGCTGGTAGGCTGTTGAGTAAGGAAGAGAACCAAGATTCTCATTTTTAGTATTAGATAGAGGAGGAAAAAGCAACCATGATCCTATATGACAAGTCAGATGATCCTGGACTGGGTGATAGGAAACAAGCGCCAGGATGGGAATGAAATAATTGAAGAGCCAAAGGTTTTCTTTGCTGCCAGAAATAATTCATTTAAGGCCTTGTGCTCTCTTTTCCTCACAGCATTTCCTTTCTCCCAAGCTGGGTCAGATTCAGAGCTTGTCAAATAAATTAAACAAATCAAATATACTTCCATAGCTTTCCCTTCACAAAATTCACTTCATAAATAGTCCACAGACTTTCTTGAATCATTATGCCAGCTGTATAATTAGGAAGGGAAAAAGAGTATTCTATGTAAATTTCATTAAATACAATCTTCAATGAATAGTTCTTAGCTGTAATATGAGCCCAAAAGTTGCTTTAAGGTTTTTCCCTCTAATTCTCAGTTTCCATCTGGTTCCTGCCAGAACCCTCCCCCACTGAGATGTTCAGTGTACCTCCCTTTGCCCTGAGTCTCCTGCAGACCCAGAGCTGCCTTCCCCACCTGAAGAAAACATTTTTACCTTCTGCCAGTGAGGAGAATCTCATATCTACACCTGGGCAACGGTCTTCTAATTATCTCTGAAAGCCTCAGATCTTCCACGTGAGTTGGTCAGAGCATGATACTAATAACACCAGGGTCTTGGGCGCAATCCCCATATTGGCCACTTTCTTAAGAGCTAACTTCATGATCCTTCTGGGTCCCTTCCGACTCAGACTGTTCTGTGATTCTATGATAAATTTCACGGGTGACAATCTGCTTCTAATGCAGCAGTGATAGCATACAAGTACAGGTATGGTGATGAAAAAATCCGAATCTTGACCTTCAAATCCCACTTCAAAAGTGGGACAATTCTCAACATGGGGCAATTCCCTAAAATCACTGAATATAATGATGGGTGGCTTGGTCTCATCACTCACTTCAGTGCCTGGTTTCCTTTCTTTCCCCCAGGACTGATTAGTCCAAGTGTGCCTGTGGCCTGTAATGAAACTGTAAAACTGGATGGAGCACTGCACCCCCAGGCTCTACAATGCAGCTGTTTTTTCCTGAGTTTTACAGGCTCATAGACATTTAATTGTCATATGTCTTTGGCAATGTCCCAACAGATGCTCATCAGTTTGGAAATACCTATCTTGTTAAGTTTTGAAATTTGTCAGTGTGCACTACTGCATATGGGGGAATATTGTACACAAGGATATTGAATACATTGAGGTGCCTAAAAATACTCTTTGGTCTATTATTCTGATTTAATTTCACCCATTCAAAACATCCTCCTTGCTCTGACAAACACATATTGTATTCAGTCAGCAACTGGCAAGGAAAGAAAGCACAGGCAGGCTGAACGATGGCAAATTATCAGCACAGGGAATTAGCAGGGCAAAGTAATGAAGATTAGAACAAACTCTGTTTTATGCATTAGGCAATTGGGAATGATAAACAAACTTCATTTATCAACCTCTTTAAGCTCGAGATTTGAAGATGAGCCATATATTGTAACCTCAGGTAGCTGAACAGGAACAAACAAGCCCCCTCATCCGCCTCTGAGCATAACATCTGATCCCTGTGATATTTTGCAGCAGCATTACTGCAGTTGGAGGAAGCAGCCTTATGAAAGGAGTTGAGACTGGAGCTCGGGCTGTGTGGTACCATGGCCTCCTGTCTCTACCAGCACAAACCAGGCAGGAATACAGGCAGAGCCTGGTGGTTTTATATGCAGCATGTGGGCATTCTTATTGAGCTAAATTTCGTTGTGTCTGAAGCAGTAGATCTGTCCTGATAAAGTCCAGTAATGGGAGCAATGACCACAGGAATCTGCCCTCAGTACAGCTGGCTTCACATAAACCCAGTATGTGACAGGCACAAGCACGAAAGCACAAAGACTAGGACAAAACGTAACTCTGAGAGGAAAGCTAGAGGAAGTTACTAAAAAGGGGTTAGTGGAGTTTGTTCTCCTGTTCATAGCTTCTGCAAATTCTGTTAAAAACGTTCATCAATTTTTAGATTTTACTGAAGTAGAGAGAAATGTTGAGACTGAAATTCTGAAAGCTTGAAAAGATATGCTGATCTTTAGTCTTGTGAAAGGGAAATTCACTTCTCCTTCAGCTGCCAGTCACAGTTCTTGGATTATATGGGGCATTCTACATCTGCATCCCAAATGAAGTGATGTGTCAGGTGATGGACCTGCCTCCATGAGAACTCAGAGAGATGTCCATCATCTTGCCCCTCTCAGCTCAAGGGATGTCCTGTATAATGTTTTCTACCCATCTTTTGAAAAAACACATACACACTTTCACCTAAATACTGCATTTAGTATGATGTAACCCAGTAACAGCCTGGCTAATTTTCACAAACATGAGAATCCAATCACAAAAAGCAAAGAAATCTGAACACTAAGGACAGAGTTGGACTCCAAGGCTCACATGCTACGTGGTGTTACTCACAAGCTCCAGTGTAGAGCAGTAGCTCTTTACTTTTTATTTCAAACATCTGAACTTCAGGCTATTTTAGAAAGAGTTAGCAGCTTTTTCACTTTTCAATGAAGACTCAGGAGTACATATTTCTCAAGTGAGCAAGGTGTTACTGATTATTCCAAAAGAGACAGCAATTCATTAAAAGCCACTCTGTGTTTCAACACTGTAGATCATCCTGTGGTAGAAGGCCCCAGAAAAGTGTCCGGGGGCACTTCAAGGGTCCTTGATGGCTTATGACACCTTACAGGACATGACAGCTGCCTCTCACAACAGTGTAGTTGAGCCAGGTATGCCTTGTCAGAAGGGATGAATACCTTCAGGGGAGTTATACACCTAAGCCAGTTGTGTAAAGGACATTGGCATGATATAAAGCACCACCCCACTTTCACAGGATCTGTTTCTCATCAGTCTTTTCCCTTATCTGGCTCAAAATCCAGCTTGTTGCTAAACAGAAGTTGGTTTGTCCTGGTAATTCTCTGGTGATGGATAGCACCCTCTCGGTCTGTTGTAGGTCAGAGGTTTCCCCAGCACACACAAAACCTTCTCCTCCTCCCCCGCGGTTGGGGGATGCAAACCTGGCCTCAGCAAAGCACCCTTGCAACTGGCCAACTGTTTGAGCCACTTACCGCTAACATTTCAGTCTCTCACAGGGGTTTTTGTGGATCTCCTCACTTAGCCACATCTGATGCTCAGCTCATTGTGGAAGACTGTTTAAATAAGGGGCCACAAAACAGGACTTAAATAGTTTATACAGAGCATTAATTTATCTTACCGGGCATGAGGACAAGGAAGGCTTTTGTACATTCAATTGTTGGTTAATGTAACAATATTCATGCTTCAAGGAACCTTTCTTGCTTTAAAAACCAGGTAGACTCACTTTCCCAAGTGAGGAAACCAAGTCTATCTTGAATGCTGTCATCTTAAACTTCATTAATGCAACAACTGCCAGAAGAGAGACTGGAAGGTCTGAAGTTTGAAGAAAACACTACTTTCTGCTATTATTAAGAAAGCAAAAGACTTTTAAGTATTCAACCACAACTGAAATCAGTAACCACTTGAATGGAAAGTAAAAGGTAAAAAGAAAAAAAGGAATTTCCTTGGGTTTTATTATGTATTTGCTTCACTTTTATAAAGTCAGACTTTAGAGTGGAATATTTCTACAAAATGGAGCCCGAAGAAGCAAGGTTATTAGAAGGAGCTTTCAGAAACAAAGAGATTTGAGCAGAAATATTTAAAAACTAGAAGGGGCCTTTCAAATGACATTTTTAGAAGCTGAATTGCTTGCAACTAATGCCAGGAGAGGGAAGGCAGTGAAGAATACAATGTTTTGAACAGAAAGGGCACAGTGAAAATGAAGACATTCAGAGAGGGAATCAGCACATAGCGACAGATGTAACAAGAAAGATCTGATACAAATGATTTATGTGAAATGGTACAAAGAAAAAGGGACAGATGCATAAAACCCATAAAACTTTACTACTTCAATCAGTCTGGACTGCATGTTTAAAAGAAGACACAACTGTAAAAATTACACTTCCACCTTTTATAACCTTTTATACCAAAAGCTGTACCTTCCCTAAGCCTAACCAGCAGACAAAATAAAGTCAGATCAATCACTAATACAATTCCAGGTCATTTGGCAGACTAGATTCCAGCTTAGAACATGCTCCTTAGAGGTCAGGTTAGTGTCCTGCTCTCCCAAGGATAATCACTAACAAAGGATTTTGCAGGGCTATTGTGTCATCTGAATAACACAACTCTTAGAAATACACCTTAAGGAAGTTAAAAAAGCATAATGCAAAAATAGCAAAGATAGAATTCAATTCAAAACACTAATTGCTAAGACATGAGAAAGTGGCTTGACAGCTGCTCCAAAAGAAAAGCTACAGGGTGAATCTTACCTGCGGAGAAGGAAGAGTTAATAAATGTGCAGCCCTATGCACCTTTACTAAGGTCCTTTCTGCTATTCCTAGAAAAGTACCAACTTACTGAAAACAAACAAACAAAACCTAGTGGCAGAAGAGACTGGCACAGACTCCTTGCCTCACTGTTGCCCCTACAGGGGACACGGGTGAAGGAGAGAAAAGAAGATGTATATTAAATGCTCCATACTCTTGGATTCTAATACTGACAGTAGAGAAATCCCAAGCTGCCTAGACACCACAGCACCTAAACACAACTTTACAAGCTTCATTTCCTTCATCTTCTGTCCACTTCCACTGTTGTAACATCGCTCATTAAGGTTTCATGGGAGGAAAATAAAAGGGCTGAAAAGGGTACACTGGAGTCAGCAGTTACCAAATATCAAGATAACAAGCTCAAAATATAGCAATGGAAAGGATAGCAGGTGTGAAAAGGGACCAACCTGAACAAAGAGCTCTTCAATGATTTCAAAAGGGAAAACCAGGTAAGTAATGGAAATGAGGACAGATTTATTAATAATTATTAAGCAGCAGTAATAAGAAAACACAGAACCATGAGAGGAAAAATAAAATAAGCAGTAGTTGACAGAGTAAGAAGAGACTGCACAGTTAAGTGCACCAGAATTAAAACAAAAAAAAAAACCACCCTGAACAATCGAAATGTTAGTCATGCAAGATGGAAGAAAACAACTGACAGCTGATGACACTAGTAATGAACTGTTCAGTATCTGTTTCCATTTCAGTATTCCCTAGTGATGGCACCTACAAGCAACTGTATTCACATCACTGACAAAGAAAGATCTCTGCCTGGAAAAGGAGAAGAATGAGCTAGAACCTAAGTTTCCTGAAACTGATGTTCACAGGTTCTCTAGACACCAAAGTCTTAAACTCTAAATATCAAAAACTGGTATGTTAGCCATATACTCATATTAAGGTTATTAAAATTATATTTAAATTTATATTAATAAAATTATTTTAAAAGTAGCTTCAAAAGCAAGAGTAGTTGTTGATGTGAGAATTGGCAAGCTGAAATGTCTATTTTTAAATAAAACTACAAGGAAGAAGAGAAGCAGTAAGAACTTCTTGAGCAGTGTCACAAACATTAAGTTTCAATCCTCAAAAATATTTTGGAACAAGTACACAATCTATATTCATTTATGCCTTCCACAGTAACTGACACAAGTATTGCAAGTACAAGTTATGTCAAAACCCTTTTTTTTGACAGTAGTGTTAAGAAAAAGCAGTAAATTAAGTGTCTTTATCTTGATGTGTGATTGTCATTGGATATCCTTATAAGCAACACAAACACAGCTCACATTAAACAATTACTTTAGGAATGCAGAGCTACCCAGAGTTGCTGGAAAGCAAAAAAAGGGAAAAAAAAAATCACACTCTACTGTCAAAAGGGAAAGTATGAGGGTGTTCTGCAGAAGTAAGTCCTAGGATAAGCTAGGATAAGTTCCCTCAATATTGTAATAACTTCTGTTTTAGAATCAATAGACAATACGGAGTGTGAGTGTCTCGGAGATCTACCGGAGAAGAGAATTCAAGTATAAAAAATTTTCTTGATGAATTAAAAATTTATCTAGAAAAACATAATTTAATACTGGTCAGTAAAAGAATCATTCAAGACTCAAGCCTGAATCCAACACTGCAGCAAACATGATCTCAGATTTTTGACAACTTGAACACTGTAACATAGCAAAGGGTTATGAAGTATTTCACAGTTTAACTGTTTCACACTATTTATGTAACCTTTTTTTTTTTTTCCTCCAACACAATGAGGTTACAACCACTGTAGAGTGGTTTGGATAAAAAAAAAAAAAAAAAAAAAGAGGCAAAAAAAAGAAAAAATGCACTTCTCTCTCCAAAAAGGATTTTTTACTTGCTTCATCTCTGTCAATCTTCTCCATGTTTTATCAAACCCTACAATTCAGAAATTTGGCAGCCTTCAACAATTTAAAGGGGAAAAACACTGCCATCTCCTGGAGCAGGTGGAGCTGGCAGCTCTCTGAAAACCTTCATTCTGCTCTCCATCCTTAAGTTTTCTATGCACTGAAAAGTAACTTCAGTAACTGCAGATGTTGCATTTAAAATAAAAGCTTAAGTCTACAGCAGCATATCAGCTGCAAGATAAATCCTGGAGGCCTAAGTTCTTTAGCAACATAAAATCAGGTCTACTCATCCACCTCACCAAATTCTACATGCTTGAAAAGCTTCATCAGCCCTCTTCAACAAAGCAGCAGTTTGGACAAAACCCAACTGACAGCTTATTTTCATTAAGAGCACAGCAAGGTAGAGTTATAGGTGACTCTTGGCCTGTGGTTTCCAATCTTTCTGCCATGATCTTGCTTTTACTTTTGAAGATCCCTATTCCAATCACCTGTTTTCACACAACAGCTTTCAAAAAACAGCCTTTGAGAATGTACCAAATGCTTTATTAGTAAAACCTATTCAAGCAAACACCTCTGCTCTACACTGAGCAACTTGTAACAGTCCGTAGGAAGGTACACTGTATCTACAAAATCTATACGTATAAAATTATCAGGTTACTAACTACTCCATCCCCTACCATTCCTGAGTTACAGCAGTATCCCCAGTACCTTATCTGAAGTGCTTTACAGTAATGGGAATAAACAGCCCCTTAACTAGTAACCTGGGACACAGCTAGTAGTAACAATTCTTACTGCAGGTAGCCTGCAAGCAGTGCTATATAAAGGCTCTTCCATTCCTCCAGTAGCACCATCTGCTCTGGTGCTCAGGTCCAGGGCTAATCTCAAGCCACCTTAGGGGTCCAGTGCTAATGCCACTCTTGTCAATTGCTACCAGGCCTGTGGATGCAGCTCAGTTAATTTTTTTTTTTTAAACAGCATTATATCTGGACTAGGACATAACATAGCTGCAAGTGTTTTAAAATTAGTTTTCTAATACTGACTACATAGAAGAAAACATTTACACCTTTTCCTACTAATCCATGTTGAGAGTTTGAAGTCTTTTTGAATGCTATAGCTATTTAATCATTCCTCTGAAAAACAGCACAACCACCAAACTAAAACTTTCAGCAAAGTGTCAGTACAAGGGCTGAATGAGGATGAAAGCAAACTGGCAGGATATTAGCATGTGCAGGATGGAAGAGCCAGCAGATAAGCTTACACCACCACTTGGGTACCACACTTAGAATATACCTGACAAGTGCTGTTATTTCCTCCTGGTCATGTGAGCTGTACAAGTCAGTTATTATGCCTCATGCTCACTCTTATCTAAGAATTTCAGCTAATTTCATGCTTTTACCTTCTTCTACTATTGAGGTATTTTGCTTAGCCTTTAGAGTCATCTTAAGGGGTTTACCCAGCCAGGAACAACTGACCCACAAGGATTAAATTTCACCAAATTGTTTTAAAAGTACTCTTGAAAGAAGATAGAAAGTGTTTTTCTTTAAACTTTTGGTTTAATTCTACAGTATTTGTCTCCCTTCTATTCTGCAATTACAGCTGAGGTTCACAGGAATAGCTTCAGAGGTTCTCAGCTACCAATGCTAAAACTCCACTTCTAGATAAACTAAAAAATTCTGGAATTTTCTTACCATTATATTTCAGGTTCACTTTGCACAGTACAAGTTCTGATGTAATGAATCTTTACAGAAGAGTGATTTAGGCATCTCAATAAAAAAATCCTTAAAAATAGAATATCTTCAATTCAACATTCCATTTATTTTCTGAAATAAAAAAACCCCATGCATAATTCTAATGTACAGTCTTTGATCCTTACCAAATACATGTTTATAAATATTTTTTTCCTTTTAATAAAGATCTCCATCTACAGTCCAGATGCTGAATGCCAATCTGCCCAATTGTTTTTCAAGCAAACAAATTCCACTGAAGAAAATGTAGATCCATATTGTTTCAGGTACTGGAAAACAAGTGTACTGCAGAACTAAATAATGATCTCTTCAGGCACTTGCCATTTGGCTAACCCTAGTTTAAGAGTTTCATTATTTATAAAAAGCAACAAAATTGCAGTCTTTACAGCCTTCCTAGCTGATTTCCACACAAAAAAGGTGCAAATCCAGACATTTACATCAGCCATGTGGCTAAGAGAAAACGCCGTATTTCTTCTCCAATTCTTCAACAGAAGCATCTTTTAATCCCATGCGGTTCACATGATTGAATAATACCTGGGTAACTGAAAAAGAAAATCCCAACATGAACTGTTATTTTTGTGATTCATACTCTTAAAGTAAATTAATACAATTCCTTCCTTGGTGAGAGTAAGGGGCATGTGGATTATACAACTGAAATACGAATACATTTTTAAACTACTGGGAGGATGAACAATATTAGCAAAGCAAAACTCTCACTTTGTTTTGATGCCCAGGAGCTGCCTAACAACACTTCCTTTAACAGGTGTATAATCCAGGCAACAGACAACCTTTAGTTTCTTTACTATCTTGACACTATGCCATTACATGCAGAAGACAAACATTAATGCCAATGGCAGATAAAGCTTACATCAGGTAAAGGCCTGAATGCCATTCCTGTCAAGTTAGTTTTCTTCTAAGGAGATGCATATTTCAGAAATTTTTAAGTATAATGGTTATTAGTGAAACTCAGCTGTAGATAGTAAATTTAAATTTACATGGTCCCAGAGAAATGTTTTGCTTGTAAATGTTTCATTATTATACAGTCTGTCTGGTGTGCTAAGAAAAGAAAATGTTTGAGACAAAACCCATTTTTATAAACCATGAATTCAAGCCAATGTCAACACAAATTGCAAACTAATGTGAGTGATGCCTCTAGAACAGGACAGACAACCAGGCTGAGTGCTTTAGAGATGTTTGAATTCTTTCGCCAACAGAAAAGTTAGGATTTGTCAAGAAACCGTTGTAAATTGTGGAAACTGTATAATCTGGATACCTTTGATCTCAGATGTAGGATTTCATACAAATCCATAAATTTCTAACATTACCAGCTACAAAGTGACAAGCCGGCAAAGCTTGTTATCAGAATAAAATGAAGTGGTATTGCTGATTAAAATAAGAGGATTTAGGTGTAGGTTTCTAGTCTAAACAATAAATAAGGAGTCAAAGGATAATAAAAATTACATTATATTCATATTAACTTCTAAAACAATAAAAAGCTAGACAACTAAAATTATTACATGGAATAAACAAGAATAGCACTAAGTTTTACATATTTTTTGCCAGATTCTACAGTATCACAAAGTAAGTTTACAAAGACATTACCAAATTACTTACTTTTTTTTTCTGAACCTGACATAAACATTACTGCCATATCAAATCTTTTTAATTCAGAGAGCCTCTGGAGGATTTCAAGGATGAGCGACGGCTCCTCTTTCCTGAAGATTATTACAAATACAAAAATAACCACTGTTGATTAGAAATACTCAGTAGCTGCAAGCAGTATTGAAGAACTCGGGAACAAGAAATTAAAGGACCAATAGAATGCCCTTCTCTTTCATATTCCCTATCTTTGTCTTCCCTGTTCATTCTTCCATTCACAAAGCAGAAAGTCAATATCCAGAGAAACCTTTACGTAAGTATTATTGCTCTACTGAGCAAGAGTGAAGAAACACAAAAACCTAGATGGCTGCAAACTGACTGCTGGTCATGTACAGAATACCTAGTACATGATTTAATGCTTATATCTGGCTGTAATATCACTGTTTTTATATGTATCAGGTAGTGGGAAAGGAAGCAGCACCTGTGGCCATAGGAAGCTCACTGGAAAGCTGAGCCAATTATAGCTGCCTTAATTTTCATCCATACAGAAAATTCCTAGACTGTATTAATTTTACATTTTTCTGGTCAACAGTAAACAGGCACTGCCTTTTAGTATATAAAAAAATAGTATGTAAGAAAAATAGTATTTTTCTTTCACAACTTCACATGTCTTTCGGAGGGAGTCAAGACTCTTACCTTATAGCAAACAACTTCAGCTTCCTAGCCTTTTTATGTTGTATCACTAAATGCAAGACTGTATCTCTAAGACAGTATTTTTCACCAATTTGATGGATATTTTACTTCTTCATGAAACCAGGGGAAAGGCAAACGCTGATTTATGCTTACTTATCTCCATAAAACAACACTGAAAAACACTGAGTGTGCTTCTCACACAGTGTAATTCAGAAAAGCGGTACAGAGCCTCTGACAGACAAAGTGGACTTTAGGACTCAAATGGTAGCATGGATAGCAATTTCAAAAATAACTTGTAAGGTCCTGCCTTATCAGAACCTCAGTCTCACATTTGCTACAGGCAACTATAAAATGCTAGCAGATAATTAAGTCTAAATGCATCACAATAAGCATGGCATAAAACCAAAACCCTCTGAATTTCTCAGCTTCAGAAAGTTAGAACAGAAGGCAATGTGCACTTTTATGCGCTCTCAGAACACACAAACAGTAATATGAACAAAAGTTATTTCATACAGTCTAATGCGAGTTTCTGGTGCTCTTTAGCAAAGCACAATTCAACAACAATCAGTAGAAGTATTTTTTCCCTTCTTTTCTACTTGATATTTCATTATGAGTTTCACCTCTTAAGGAGCAACTATTGAGTAATTCCAATGATTTCATTACGCTCATGTAATGCTGTGTGCTGGAAACAATTTTGTAAGCCCGAGGTTGGGACTTGAGAGAATATTAAAAAAACGCCAAACAGAAAACAAAAAAACAACCTCCCCCTACCAAAAATCCCCAAACCTTTCAGAACAGCAATAAGCAATGTAAAAAAAAGTAGGAGTTAAACTCACTCAATGTAGAAGTCATGTAGAATTTTCAGGATCTGGTTAAACAAGTCTGGATCCAAGGATTTCTGAAACAGCTTTGCATACAGCGAGGGCTCTATTTGCTATGGAAAAATTTAAAAAGTTAATTTTAGAGAAAAAAATACAACTGAGTCATGAGAATTACATATGCATTTCTAGAAGGTCATGGACAATGCTGAAGTGAATGAAAGCAAAAAAAACAAATCACACAATTTGACATGAAATAAGAATTTTTGCTTGTTTGTTTTTTTTGATAATGACAATTTCTAATTTCTCTTAAAAAATTCTAAGTGATTTTTTTTCAAAATATACGTAAGTACATATTAAGTAGATTGCTGCGTTTCAAGCATTTGCTCAGTTTAAAAACATCACTATGCCTAATTACCCTAGATGCACTCATTTGAAAAATCAGAATTTAAAAGAGTTACTAATGTACTTAAGTCTTTAAAGAACAAGGGCCTATATTTGAAAAAAAAAAACTGCAGAGACTCTACTTAAAGCAAATAAAAAGGTGCAAAAGAAGAAAAACTCAAATGCGCATCAGACTCCTTACTGTTATGTGAAGACAGTTAAGAAAAGGGACTATTGTACACTTGAGACAATCTGAACACAGCTGTCCCCTCCACCTAAGGGTACTCTTTCTTCAACTGACATTGAAGAAACTGTCCAAACACTGTTGATACTCTATGTTTCCTACCTTCAAGTACAAGTACATGTTTTCGGGGCAGTCTTTCAACTTCCTGAAGTCAGATTCAAGCTGGAAAGAATTTGCAGGAATGGGAGGAACTGGAGAAGCAGAAATAAATGACCGTCTGATTTCTTTTTCTCTCTGACTGCTTGCAGGAAAAGATGGATGCAATGTCGATGAAACTGCTTTCACATTTACAGGCATCCTGCAAAGGTATTTTGAAACACATAATCAAATCAACTTTTAAGGAAATTCTACAGTGAGACCTAACTGGAGAGCTTTCCATTCATTAGAAGCTAAAATACTAAAATTTTTTTTAGAAGTAATGTGTTTTATTTAAGCAGATATTTTAAAATTCCTTCAAATTATATAAGTTTTTATATTTGATTCACCTTTTCTAAAAATCTACATCTGCAAATGCTTAAATTTACTTAGCCTCTCTATACTTTATTTCTGGAAATAGTTGCATTTTATAGAAGGTTTTTCCCATATATACCCGCCACAAAAAAAAAAAAGTCACATTTTCTCCAATTTCATACTGCAAAACAGTAACAATGTCAAATGTATAGACTCTATTCAACACTGAGAGCAGTAGATCTAGTTTTTGTCCTATAATTTGTCATTTAAGTCCAATGATTTTTTAGAAATTAAGAAATAGCTAAGAACATACTTTTTTCTTCAACACTTCACAGCAGGTCTATGTAACAGGTGGTGGTGGGTGGGGCCAATGTTTCTCACAGAAATTCTTTGATAAGGATTCTTTATATTAGCAGAATGAGGCAGTGTTGACGCAGTGAACAATGAGTTCCAAGACTGAGCAAGGATAAAGCTTCTATACTACAGGCTAGTTTCAGCAAGACAGACTTGAGTTTGCCTAACTAACACAGTGTGACTGAGAAACTGAGCACAGCTGAAGCTACCACCTGCCTCAGCAGAGGAAATGGTGGTGACACTCATCTGCTCCTCGCACACAACCAGGGTACAAAGAATGCTTGAACTCTGTCCACAATCTCTTTAAAAAGACTACAAATAAAAGTTGTAAAAACAGCTAGGGAAGATGGAGTGCTCAAGCTAGAAAGAGCACAGCATGCAGGAAAATATTAATTCCTTCATATTTCAATGTAAGACTGAGTTTTCCATCTGACACTAAATAGATTATATTTGTCTCAACCACTGCGTGGTCAAAGAGGCAGAGATGCAAGAACTGCAGTTTCTTTCAACATTTCCTTTTTAATTCAGATTCTCCAAAATATCTTCAATACCTCACCACATGTAGACATCCGGAAATGAAGATTACATTTAAACTACATTTACCTTTTTAAAAGAGGATCAGAATTATTATACTTACTGTAATAGTGATGTATCACTGATTTCTTCTATTTTCAAGTGCTTTGCTTTTGGGGTATCAACTGTAGTCAACAGATCATCCTGATCTAGAGTTTCTGTTGCTTCAACACTCACTGAATTCCTCCAGTTATTGACTAAAGTACTGCTGGGCAAGTCACCATCTGATGTATCATCATCATCAACTTCTTCAATATCTATTCTTCGCAATGGCTTCTGAACAGAGCACAGACCTCATGTCACATGTGGACTCAACAGAAGTGCTTAAAAGACTCCAGACTCAGCTGTGTGTAACTCAAAATAATCGTATGATAACCAGGTACCTCTGTACTGGTGCACAGAGAAGACACGTTGCATAAAGGAAATGGCAAAACCAGGAAACCATAAAATTCTACGTGAAGCCTGATAATTTCATTGCTTTACCCTCATAAACCAGTATATCCTTTCCCTAGAGAATCTCCCTATGCAGTCTGTTTTCCCAGTAATAACTAAAAATCTATACTTTTTTCCCCACTAAGGTTGAATAGGCAAGATCTATCATACAGTTTGTCCCTTTATCTGGTCAAGCTTTGTAATTTAGCAAAATCAAAAAATATCCAACATCACAGGCCTTGGCCCACAGCTTGAAGTTTTGATATAATAAATATCTGTAACTCAACCCTGCTGATTGACCAAATTTCATAAATCCTAAGGTAACTAATTCCACCACGTGCTAAAATGCTTCAGCATATTTCATCTCTGCATGATCCACATTATTCTTGACCATAACCTAGTGCTACTACCACAGGTCGCATCACGTCTTACTTTAGAACTTCATTTCCTGAACATGAACATAGTATGTATTGCTCTAGAAATACAGAGGCAAATACACATGATTAAACGTACTCAACAGTTTAGACTTCTAGGAAATGGCAGTAATTAAAGCACACATGTTTCATCTACACTTATTCTACCTTAACAGAGTAACAAGAGGAATACAACCAACCTAGCACCTTCACTTAATTTAGCAGTCAAAGTGAACACATATATAACTGTTTAGAATATTTCAGCTACTTCACAATAAATTCATTTCGGTTTATAGAAATGTTTCTATTTATAGAGAGGACATAATACTCCCCCCTCCCAAAGGATCAAAATAATCACATATTTTCTACTAAAACTGAATTATATTATTTTTGAGAGTAAACAAAGGTTTTCAAAGAGCATGAGTGCATATACATACAAAGTATGAGCACTCCTTGTATTTACACAACTCATTGCTGAATATATAAAGGTTAAGTGTCTTAAAAGAGGAAGCCTAATACATAAAGAAATGTGGTATTACATTTTTTCATCTATAACTCATTAATCTGATTATAACCACTGATAATTCATAGTCCAAATACATTGCTTATTGAAAACAAATATCCAGCTGTCCTACAGTTTAAGGGATGAAAATGCATGCTCAAAGCTCTTTGGAAAGCAGCCCTACGTAACAGCAGCATATGACACAAGTAGGCAATATGTTTTATAATCACTATGGCTGCTGTGAAAACTGTAAACAGTAGCAGAAATGAAGGAAAGTTTACCAGAGGTTCTCAACGCTCTTCCATTTACTCTCAACTGCAATGTTACCTATGGGCACAAGACAGTTTTGGGGCTGCCTGCCTATTCCACATTATAAATGTATGCATACATCATGTTTGCTGAGGGTGGTACTGCGGGCTGAATGCTTACACCACCACTGCAGTGAACTTCAGCATGTGTCTATGTGCTCTTGAAAAATATCCAAAGAGTAAATTTATACATTTTTGGCTTTCCATGGGCAAGGCTATCAGGGGTTAATCTACAATATAGAAAGTAGATTTTAACTCTAAGCTCTACTTTTCCCATCATTATAGAAAGCAATGCACATAACAACTTACTGTTGATTTAATCTGTAATGGATTATCAATCATTTTCACTATATTTTTAATTTCCGCTTCTTTTATCAATACTGCAGGATATTCTTGGCGAGTCTGCTGCTCTTTTTCAGCTAATTCCTGAAAAAAATGGCAAGTTGTCCAAGATCAGGTGTTTCATGATTAATACAAGGTGTGTTAAAAATAAAGAATAAAAACCTTCAAATACTATAGCCTTACAAAAAACTCCCAAACAAACAAAACCAGAAAAGCAAACAAATACAGAAAAAGCATACATACATTCCTTATTTTTGTGAGTTCATTTATTGCTTGTTTATTTCCAGGTTCCAGCTTCAGAACAGCTTCAAAATCTGAGTGAAAAACAACACGTAAACTGTGGATATTTCAAGTTACAATATACACATGGCAGATTTTAAATCTTCTACTTTCCTTTCATAGCTTTAAAAATAATTAAAGGCAGGTAAGCGACAGAATGGGCAAAGTTGGAAGAGACCACCAGGGTCATCTGGTCCAACCTCCCTGCTCAAGCAGGGTCATCCTGGAGAGCAATGCACAGGATGGCATCCAGACAGTTCTTGAATATCTCCAGTGAGGGAGACTCCACAACTTGTCTGGGCAATCTGTTCCAGAGCATGGCCACCTGCACAGTAAAGAAGTTCTCCCTCATATTTAGGTGAAACTCCCTGTGCATCAGTTTCCACCTGTTGCCTCTTGTCCTATTGCTTAGTACCACCAAGAAGAGCCTGGAAACATCCTCTTGACACCTTCCCTTCAGATACTGATTGGTGAGCCCCCCCCTCAGTCATTTCTTCTCGAGGCTGAACAGGCACAGCTCCCTCAGCCTTTCCCCATAAGAGATGCTCCCTTCCCCTGATCATCTTTGTCACCCTCTGTGGGACCCACTCCAGGAGCTCCCTGTCTCTCTGGTGCTGAGGAGCCCAGAACTGGACACAGCACTCCAGATGTGCCTCACCAGGGCTGAGTGGAGGGGCAGGATCACCTCCCTGGACCTGCTGGAAATGCTCTTCCCAACGCAGCCCAGGATGCCACTGGCCTTCCTGGCCACAAGGACACATTCCTGGCTCACGGACAGCTTCTTGTCCACCAGGTCCTTCTCCCAGCAGTTCAGCCCTGAGCCTGCGCTGGTGCAGGGGTTATTCTTCCCCAGGTGCAGTACCCTGCATTTGCCTTTTGCGTTTCTGAAGGTACCTCTCTGCCCATTTCTCTGATCTGTCAAGGTCCTTATGGAAGATTCACAGCCCTCTGGGGTACTGGCTGCTCCTCCAAGCTTTGTGTCATCACTTAACTTGCTGAGGAGGCTTCTGCGCTTTCACCAAGTCACTGATGAACAAGTTAACCACAATGGATCCAGTACTCAACCTTGAGGGACACTGCTAGTGACAGGCCTCCAACTAGACCCTGTGTCACTGATTAAGACCCTCTAGGATCTGTTGTTAAGCTAGTTCTCAATCTACCTCACTGTCCCTTTATAAGTCACCCTAATGCCTACATCATGATCTACTTTTTAAACAAGCTTCTCAAACTATTTCTTACTACTTATCATAAACAGTAACAGCTGTAATTTCACACAAAACTCTCTTCTCACTATGTGGGCACCAACACCGGAGTTTTTATACATATTCAGTAAAAACCAACAGAAACCACTTAGTTCTTAACTTTTGAATTGATAATCTCAGTAAGTCAGAAAAAAAAAAATCAGGATGTCTTTATACTGCTCTCTTATCTACCATATTTAGGCTAATTCAAAATCATACCTTGAATAGCTTCCTTCAGCTTTCCAAGAGCAACTCTGGCAGCTCCTCTTCTGGCAAAAGCTTTAGAATAGGAAGCATCTAAAAGCAGAGCTTGTGTGCAGTCATCCTCTGCCTCTTTGTACCTCAGCAAAAGTTTAGTACAAAATTAATAATCAGTTTCAAGAGGCAGTTTCAACTGAAAAGACAGAGCTACCCAAACCAATTAAAATATAAAGGTAGATCTTCATTATCTACACACATAAACATATCACTGAGCTAAAATGCAAATTAAAAAAACTCCCATAAAATATGGTTTCCCAGCACTTTGAAATTTAAGCTGTATCTTTTGGTATCTCATAACAAAGTACTGACTTGTTTTAGTATTATAAAAATTCACATCCTCTGTAAAGAAAAAAAATACTAAAAGCTTGTCAGAACAAAGTCCACTTTAAAAATTCAACAGCAGCCTTAAAAACAAAGTTAGTATCATGGCTTTGTAGTTCTGAAAACCAGAAATACCATTACAACAAAGAAAATGTACCAGAGAGGAGAACCAAGTATGCATGAGAATAAAGTTTTCTACATTTGGAATTCTGTGACTTGTCCTTAACTATTTCAGAATGAGAACAACCTTGCATTAATGTCATTTTCTTCATTTTAGGATTAAATTGCCTCATCCCATTTATATTGTTACATTAGATCACGATTCCACTATGTGCTTATTAAAGTATTCTCATTTGTCTTCTCCACATTCCAGCTGTCATTAAATTTATGCAAATTAGTTTTTATTTGCTGTTCTCATCAGTACTAGCAGTTTGTAGGAATACCAATGGGCTTACAGGATTTATCATGGGGAACCAATTTTATTGCTTGCTCTTTCAATTAAAGTATCATTTCCTCTGAATCTCACAGAATGTTTGCATTCTGATGTCCTTTAAATTACAAGTGTTGTGTCAAAAATACTATCCATGCAATCCATTTTATCCTAATCTGAGATCAATCTACTGTTTCTACAGATACTCAGCCATGTCACGCTGAAACAGATGACCAGCATAACTCTCTGCTCTCTGTTTCTCATGCTACTAGCTTACAAGTTTTAAATTACCACACCATCACAGAGTCAAAAGAAGTTCACACCTGAAAACCAGCCATATGAAACTTAACTAATTTGCTGGGTTATTTGGATAAAACCTAATTTAAAGCAAACAAGCAACAATACATACAAGCCTCTATCAGTGAAGTTAAAAAAAAAAAGAATTTAAAAGGCAACAATTTCCAGACAAAGCTTTAATTCATTCTCTGCAAAGTCAGAAGTTATAATCCATTTCTTTTTACAGTGCAACATTTAGTAGCTGACGGGGTTTCAAGGTCAAAGACAAAGCTCTGGGCAGTTCCTTTCAGGAAGCTGAATATCTGGATTTTGCACACACAAAAGAATGAAAATCCAACTTCAGAAACCATTATTTCATACTAGTGTTATTTTATTTTCTCAGAACTTGCTTCCTACAATCACACATACAGATTTGTTCCCTCTTCTTTATTTTGTTCAGTGTGATTTATTCTATACTGAATTTTAACAAAAATGAGGAGTGACAATAATTGAGCGAAAATCTGCTGGATCATTATTCCTCTTGATTTACACAAACAAACAATACAGCAAGTGCAATTCCACTTACTTCTCAATCTTTAGGTAGGCCATGGCTCTGTTAGCTGGCAGTAATGCATTGGTGCCATCTGCTGCGATACCACGGGTGTAACATTCTATTGCAACCTCGTACTTTCCTTCTTTGAAATAACCGTTACCCTGGAATATTTAGGTCAGAAAGAAAACCAGCATTGAGAAAATCTAGTGCAATGAACTTTATCTTATCCTTTTTTTGCAGAGAGGGTCATAACATTATGAAGATGAATCGCAAATAACATCCTCATCAGGGCAGACAGCTACAGCATATTTCTTCCTATCTAAGTTTGGAGGCAGAACTCAAAAAGTATCTTAACACTTATTAACTTTGAGGATAAAAACACCAAAAGCTTTGCTACATGCATACTTCAGATGCAGGCTTGTAAGTCTACAACTCCTTACTTAACTTTATGCTTGATGTGCAGGACGACCTACTCTGTACCTCATGAATTTAAAGACAAGCTGAATGTTTACAATTCACCTTTCAAGATTATTTTTTGCGCTTCACAAATTCATCTCTATCCTGCTCCATAAGCTTATCCTCAAATATTACTTGGGTCCAAACATTGTTGTTGTTGTTTTCTAATTAATGCTCCGTACAAGAAAATTACATTACTTTTTTGATTGTTTCTGGGGGACTAAAATTACCTTTTGCTTCTCAGTACTAATTTGAAGCTGCACACCCTGTCTGCTACTACTCTACTGACTGACCAAAAAACAGGAAGGCCACATTTCAGACTTGATAAGGATCCATGTCATCAGAAACAGGCCTACAATTAGTCACCTCTGCTGCCAATGAAATATTGCATTAGACTGAAGTTTCTCTTTGAGACCTATTCAAACTCTTGTTCCTTAACGCGTACTTTCATTCTTATTTGACTAATTACTGCTTACGAGTATAGCAAACCTGAATAATGACAACAAGTCAGAAGTTACACAGCTAGGTAAGTGAACAGAAAAAAATTCATTTAGTTGGTAATGTTACTTATTTATAGAAAGAGTGGTGTGAGAGAGAAATCAATAAGCCAACTGTGAGTCAAGACTATGTATCCAGAAATAGATTTTTATTGTCATTGTTGCCTGCACCCACAAAGTTTTTTTTATAACTACTATTCATCATGCAATCAGAGGTTTGAAAACAAGAAATAGTCCACAACTCCCCTTGGACAAGCAAGTACCAAGATGCTTATAATAATGGAAAAATGGGATCTTTGTAAAGTTCAGTTTAAGTTCTCCTTGTCTTACCATGTATTTGAAATTTTGCATATAGAATTTGGGCTGTAAAAGCTACCTTTTATAAATATTCCTCCAGACAAATCCAAACAGAACTCACTGTCCCACTTTCCTTCCTGGAGGCCAAAATCGGAAACATTTAAGGTAACACCAAGGACATTCCATGTATGAAGTTCAAGGCAGTATCAGGTTTAATTTATACATTTGTATAACTACCAGCACAACGCAAACCTTTTCTTTGCTAGGTTTCTCCTGTTCCACCAGAACCTACCAGATCTTTTTCTGCAATTGCCTTCTGCTTGAGCTGCTGGTCTTCAATGCGCTGCTTCTCTTCATCTGTTAATCCCGTTCTGACTGCATCTTCAAACTCTTTCTGTTCTGAATTTTCTTTTGATGACAGAGCCTGTAAAAACATATTTTTTTCTCTGCAATAAGTATTTACCAACAAACATTTTCAGAACATAAATTACAATAATTTCTAAACTTTAAAGATAAGAAAATCTGCCAAGCTTTTTAACAGAAGTGCCTGTGTTGTAAATCAAATGCAAATTAAAGAGAATTTAAAAACAATTTGAAATTGTTTCTTGAAAATGTATTTCTCTGAGGGACTGCGAGTCAGAATAACGCTTGGTAAACAAAAAGTATGTAATTTCTGAAGCACAGTGTGAAAAGACTCATGGAACACCTTTGTATACAGTCCAATTCACATATCATTTATTTTTTCAATTATTGGAGACCTTGCATCTTCACTCTAAAACCAAATTTTTCAAGTACTGTCAAAAATACAGTTGAAGAGGTGTAAGTAAACCCATACAGAAGTGACAGGTAAACTTGTATTTATGAAGGTCATCATAATTAACATTCTCCTCTCTGTCATGAACGGGATCTAACTTGCATTAGAGTATTTTGTTCTGCTCTTAGAACAACTTTCTGGTTTGGTCGACCACAGCAATCAGTGGGACTATAAGCAGGCTAACTATGCAGTTTTATGGCCAAGAGAACACAGAAGTTCTCTCACACGCTGTGCTTCTTTATACCAAAATACTGAGCGTGACTGAAAAAAAGCATTTATACACAAGGTAGAAAATGGGGGAAAATTAAAAAAATAAATCAACCAACTACCAAAACCCAACCAATAACAACAAACCCAAAAAACACCAGATGGTGCACACATGCAGCCTCAGTCTGCGATCCACTATTATACTGATATTTGCATGTGCGAGTTTCTCCAAAAGAAACTCCATTAAAGATTTTGAGCTCAGTGAACTTCAGATGCCAGAAAAAGCATGTGAGAACTTGCTGAATCAGTTCTTGTTATAAAAATTGACACAGATACAAACTGAACAGGGTGTATTAATTTATGTTAGGGCCTCTTAATCTTTTTACCTGGTCAATTTTCTTCAGTTCATTTTTTGCTTCAAAGTTGTTTGCATCCAGCTCCAAAACCTTTTCATAATCTATCAGAAGACCGGAAAAATATATTTCATCAGGTAGGAAGCAGAGCATTCTTTTGAGATAAACCTTTTCTGCAGTTACCCAAGAAGCCTGAGATATCTCCAGGGATACATCATTCTAAAACAGTTAAAGCTGAATTACTCTGGAACTACTAACATCTACCACTATCCTTTGGACTTAGTACTTGAATTTTACCTTGCCAGAAGAATATGCAAAATGGTATTTCATGTCTTTGTTTATAGGAAAGGAAATTTAAATCCCTACATCAAAGAAGCAGACCACACAAGTGTGTATGCATTTTAAGAAAGGAATTTTAAAAAGACCCACCTTCTTTAGCACCCTGAAGATTTTTCAAAGCAAAGCGAGCGGCCCCTCTTCTCGCATAAGCCTTTATGTAATTCTTATCTAAAGCAAGAGCTAAATTGCAGTCAGATTCTGCAACAGCAAACCTATCAAAAAAACCCCAAATGAGTAGTTTGAACACATCTAGGTAACAAACTCCAAAACTTCAGTAGTTTATCTTACTCTGAGCCTCTCCAGGTTCCTGATAACATGGAAATCTTACATGCTTCAGAAGGAGAACAAACCAATAATTTACAAATTTCTTGACTCCAAATACATTAAAACAAGAAAGAAAAACAGCAGTCAAGAATCTCTACTGTTGCAGAAAGAATAACCAACTTCCCTATATCCTTTCTTCACCCCAAATTAATCAAAGCCTTAGAAATAGAGCTCACTGAATCTGAAAGGCAATTTAACTTTCTCTCTTTTTTCTTCAAGTCTTACACTGTAACACAGAAGACTGAAAACTACTAGTGTGCAATCCAATGAAAAATTGATGAGGAGACTACCAGATTGCTTCTCCTGGCAATTCCTATTTTACTTTGAAACTGGAAGGCAGGCAACAACAGCTTTACATAGACTGCATCACAGCATGATGTATAAATCAAGAATTAAAACTAGACCAAAATTCTGAAGGTAGCATTTCAAGTACAAAAATATTACAGCTTTAACAATGAGAGTCTTACTTTTTCATTCTATAAAAAGCTGATGCTCTGTTTGTGGGCAATACTGGATTGTACGGATCAGAATGCATCCCTCTAGTGTAGCATTTTATAGCTTCATCAAAGTTTCCTTGTTTGAAGTAGTTATTACCCTGTGAATAGAAAAAAGCATTTTCAGCAAGTTACTGTACGTTGGCAGACACATTGCTAATTAAAAACCCTAAAAATCAAAGTATTTTAGAAAGGCTTAAATATTTTTGTTCAACATTTTTCATGAAGTACTGTTTTACCACGAAATATGCTTTATAACTAATATATTCTACGTGCACCATATTAAATAATTTTCATGATACATTCTATAACATGGATCTATAAAATATTAATATTCAGTATCTCTAGGTCATTTCCAGAAACCTGTAATGAGCACATACATAGCTACTTAAATTACTGAACAGGTTTCTTAAAAGTTTTTAGTAACCAGGTTTAGAATCTTTGCTTTCCAAGTCAACATTTTCATTTCTGCCTTCTCTGGGACACAACTTTTATCTCATGCACCCTCAACAACCTCACTGCAGCCAAGATGATAATGGCCAAAGATACCTCAGTTTCTCAGTGTAGACTGCAGATTATGTGTCAAGGAATTACCACAGCACCAGGAATACAACACAAATGTCACTCATGCAGAAATTTAAAACAAACAAACAAACAATCCCACAAAAATCCAAAGCTAGAACTACTGAAGTAAATATTGACTGACAGATGGGTTGGGTGATTGCTTAAAAACAAAGATGTTTACAGAAAACACAGAAACTGCCACACAACTGAGCCTCTTCCTCATGGCAACAAAGCCTGAGATAAATCTCTTTCTATATCCTACCTTATTAGGTAAAGCTGAACTGGTATGAACTTGCCATTATTAAAGCAAAGAAGTTCACCCATCATTCCCAGATGTATTGGCATCACAAAGGGAGTATTTTTAAATTCTTGCAGATGTAGTTTGGGGCATTCAGATGTTGTGCTCAGGTAAAAAACAGCTGCTCTATATAGCAACTCTATACAGCCACTCAACTTCTCAAAGCAAAACATCACCAGTACATTTATCATCATAAGCACACGTTCATTAGAATCTGCCAGGTTTGCTGCCACTGACAATGAGAATAAATAGAACTGCAGTGAGAATTTTCTATTTTGGAAAAATGGGCAGGGAAACAGACAGAAAGACTTCCAAATACGCAATTCTTTTACCAGATATGTGATCTCAGTGGATGATCTTTTAAAATAAAATTGCAAATCCTTCTATACCTAAATTGCTACTTTACCAATAATAAACTTCTATAATTCTATAACCTTTTCCTTCTCTGCAAGAGCCTTTTCAGGATCTACATGAATTCCATCTTCTTCAGAGTCTGATTCTGGAGATACAGAATCATGAGTACTATCTTCTTTATCAAGTTCTTCAAGTATTTTATCCTGGAATCAGAAAAAAAAAAACCAAACTTTTGTCTTCATTATAATTTAACAGTCCAAAATAATAAAAGTAAGATTTTATTGATGTGTCATACAGTACTGACAGTTGTGTTTAGTCTCATATTCTGCTATAATTACAATCTTTTAATACCCTATTGTTAAAACAGGCTTTTTTCCCCTTAAACTCAAATTCAATCTGCTGGATGAAAGCATAGTGGATAGAAAACCCAGTATATATCAATATTTTAAATATTAAACACATTACCTTTTTGGGAGAAAGCTATCCTATGTTCATACAGTACCCAGCACAGTAAGATACTGACTAGTGGTCTTAATTCTCAGTACTGTAACAAAATCTTATTTAACAACTGGGGACAAGACTCAAACAAAAAAAAAACCCCAAAGCAAATTTTAAGACTCACCACATCAAGTTTTCCCCATGCCTCATAATCGTAAGACTTGATCTTGTTTTTCTTGTTTTCCTCAGAGGTTATCTTTGAAGGGACTTTATTCTTGCTTTTCTTCTTTTTCTTAAAAGCCTTGTTTCGAATTGGTGGTAAATTCTAAACAGAATTAAGTAACTAATTATAAAACAGATGTGTGAAAATGGCTTGCACTGAAGAATCTACAGCATCTGTATCTATCTAGTGGCTAGTTTTATTTTAGAAATCCATCCAGCAAGTTCTCATGAGCTCTACGAAACTACTAAGAACAAGCATAAATTTTTCAACACATAAATATTGTAAATATGTAAATATTACATGTATGATATGAAACTGAGTTTTAGAAGACAACTTTCTTCAGAGTATCACTGAAGAATACTTCAATATACTAAATGTCAGCAGTAAATTAGCAATACTGATGCTGTAAACAGAAATATTCTCATAGATCTACCCAGAACTGATCAAAAAATTTACTGGCCTCAACACCTTCAGAGACTACTGCCCCACAGCTCTGTTGGTGCAGCAGTTTACAGAGGAATCTCTCATTTACTTCAGGTAAAGAACACATCATGGGTTAGTTCATGCCTTCTATTCAGATATTTTAAGCCAACAAATGTAATTTTGCTAATGCTAAACATAATTATTATAAACACTGTCACAGTATGAATAGCTGAGTTGACACTGGTTTTGTGTTTTCTTACCTCTTCTGAGACCCCACTCTGTTTCCTTAGTTCAGAATCCACTTCTTTAATATCTTTTTCCCAGCTCTCCAATTCTCTCATAAAATCCTGCAGCTCTTCAGCATTTTGCTTCACTTGCAGCTGCAGTTCTATCGCTTTATTTGGTGCACTCATCATAATCTACCAAAATTCAAGGAAAAAAGGCTTCTAAAAGGAAGTATACAATGAAGTATGCAATGAAGGAAGTTAGCTACTCCAAAATTAAGAAGTCTGACTTACATGCCAATCAGACTTCCCAATAGCCTAGTAGAAACATTAAATACATAAGAGATCAAGAAAAAATACAGTTTAAATGTCTTTGAAAAAATGAAGGGAAGACATATCATTCAGATAAAACAAAGTATATCACAAAAAACCCGCAATTCATATTTTCCTAACTAAATATACGGTAAAGAACCCAACAAGTCAATGGTAATCCTGAAATTGCAAGCAAGTCCCTACAACACTGTTTAATAATTATTAACACTTCATTTTCTTCATAAATTTTGTTGTCTCAATTTTTGTGGTCTTAAGTGAAAGAAGTTTTATTATCACAAAAATATCAATTCACAATTAAAAAGTGACCTAAAAAAAATCTTGGTTACAATTCACAAAAAAAAAGAAACCCCACATAGCACAAAAATCTGAAAGGAAGAAGCAAACATGTTTTGAAAACAATCACGATTAAGTAACTCAAGATGAGCTAAATACAAACGTAGACAAAGAGAGTTATGAATGGTTGCGAACTAAAACCTCTTGATGGCAAGCTTCAGGATCTGTAACAAGCCTCATGGAAATATAAATACGCTATCTGTAGCTTATTTGTAGCTTTGTGACACTACATATAAAGTTTTTAAGGAGGAAAAAGGTCTAGCCTATTTAACATGCTTTATTTAATATTATTTTTCCCACCTGTGCAAGAACCTAGTAGTACAACAATATAGAAACTTATGAGCCAAACAAAGCTAATGATTTCTGTGGTACAACGTGCTATCCATAATTACAGACAAGGGTCTCAAAGAGATGGAAGAACACACTGCATGTGACTAATGCTACCAAAGCAGAAATGTATTTATGTGCTCAGGAGTAAGCAGCTGAGCAGACACCCTTCTACAGCAGTTGTGTTTCTCCCTAGTCCATACACAGGTGGTGACAGGATTATCATGAACCATGTACCAGGTCTACTTGGAACAAAACAGGAAGAAACTTTCAGTGAATAAAAAATACACCACAGCTTTCATCACATTTCCAATTAAGGGGCTTACTATGGTTTTTTCCTCCTTCAACTGTTATCCCATACCAAACTACCACTATAGTATTGTCTGTTAATTTCGTGCAACACATCAAATATCCCATACAGCCTAGCATTTCTAGGTACCTAGAACAAAATACTTAAAAAGATGCAAAAAACCCCCTTGTAAACTGCTGAACTTTTCTTTTTCCTGTTACTGACTAAACCAGTATTTTCACGCAGGCGAAAATCTAACATGAAATCTGGCTGTTTGTTCTCTGCCGCTCTAAAGCATCCTGCTCACGTATATAAAGTCAAACCGCTCCGTTACCCACTAGCCGCATACAACTTAGCAACGACCTTAATCCACGCACTGACAGCAGCCTCTGCGGCACAGCTCTTACACCCTTCGGGGCACTTTTATTCGGCTCTCAACGCTGAGCCCTCCCAACACCCGCAGGCTGCTGGTGGCAGCGATTCCCTGGGAGCGGCCTGGCCGGCAGCACCGGCCCGCCCCGCGGCGGGTCCCGAGGCCGCGCCGCAGGAGGCCCCGAGGCAGAGCAGCCCCTCACCCCCCGCCTCTGCACCGCCCGCAAGCTGCAAGCGAGGCCTCGGCTCCACCGGGGTACGCCTCGCCCCGCCTCGCCTGGCCTCGCCAAGCCGCCCGTGGACCACAGCGACGGGGATGCGGCTGCGGGACGGCGCTGCCAGGGCATCGCACACCCCGCACACCCGGCACACCCCGCGCACCCGGCGCACCCGGCGCACCCCGCGCGCCCGGCGCACCCCGCGCA
>VXBQ01007923.1:418912-455109 GCA_013400175.1 Phainopepla nitens | reverse complement strand
GGGAGGGTTTTTTTGTTTTTTTTTTTTCCTTATAAGAAGGTTCTTTTTTTTTTTTTTTCTGAGAAATTAAGATGATTTGTCAGTTTCTGTGCATTCGTGCCCTTTTCGCTGTTTGATGCGGACTGTGAGTGTTAACAGCAAACGATCGTCACTTTAGGCCACTCTATGTTTATTAGTAATGCAGTAATGTCAGGATTGACTTGATTCCTGAACAGCTTTTACTCTGTATCCTGGGCTACATCAAAAAGACTGTCGCCAACGAGTCAAGGGAGGTCATTCTACCCCTCTGTTGTTCTCTTCTGGGACCCCACCCGTAGTACTGCTCCAGCTCTAGTGCCCCCAGCATAACAGGAACATGGAGCTGTGGGAGTGAGTCCAGAGCAGGGCCATCAAGTTGATAAGGGGGCTGGAGCACCTNGCTGGAGCACCTCCCCTACCAAGACAGGCTGAGAAAGTTGTGGCTGCTCAGCCTGGAGAAGAGGAGGCTGCATGGAAAACTCAGAGCAACTTTCCGGTGTCTGAAGTAGCCTACATGGAAACCAGACAGAGACTCCTCATCGGGAATTGCAGTGATAGGACAAGGAGTAATGGATTCAAACTGCAGCAGGGCGAATTTAGGCTAGATATACAGAAGAAATTCTTTACTGTGAGGGTGATAAGGCACTGGGACAGTTGCCCAGAGAAGTTGTGGTTGCACCATTGCTGGAAGTGTTCCAAGGCCCAGTACATGGGGCTCAGAGGAGCCTGGTCAAGTGGAACATGTCTTTCTTTGCCCAAGGCAGGGAGACTGGGACTAGATTATCTCTAAGGTCTCTTCCAATTCAAACCTTTCTATGATTCTATATCACATAGTCTAATTTGTAATAGATGCTAGTTGCCTTGCAATAGGATTAAATACTGCAAAGTATAAATTTGCATGTATAGAGCTTTTCTTGTTTGTTTTTTACCTTGACTGTCTTTACATTTTGTTTATAGATGATTTTCAAAACTTTTGTCTAGAGAAATTGATTGCAGCAATGTTTTTCTAGATCCATATGCTCGACTTCTCCTTGAGGCTCTGAAGCAATCTGGTTGGTATGTAAACTAATTTGTCTTGTTCTGTGTAGTAACATCACTGTGATAAGCAGTGACTGAAGTTTTTCAAATTCTGTCCTGTAACTCTTGGTTTGGGCCTTTCAGCACTGTCTTCAATGACCGGCACTTTTCTTGTGAAAACTGTGATGGCTGTGTCAGTGGAGGTTTTGATGCTGCCACATCTCAGGTAGGTGCTGGACATAGTCCTCTTTCAAAGGACTGAAGTTTTTTAAATGTTTTGTTGCTGGGATTAAACCTACCAATACTGATACCTGAGTTAATCATGAAAACAAGGTAGATGAAAGATGTTCCATGGTATTGAACTAGTACACTTCAGCATGATGAGGCTGTTAAAAAACACCAATCCAAAGACCCTAAATGTCGTCAGTGGTGTGTGCTGTGTCTCTGAGAAGTAAGGGAGGTGTTGAAACTTAGTAAAAAGACTGCCTATATCTCTTCTTCTGCAGATTGTTCTGTGTCAGAACAACATTCGCCAGCAATCTCACATGAACCGGGTGGTCACGCATGAACTGATTCATGCGTTCGATCACTGTCGCGCACACGTTGACTGGTTTAAAAACGTCAAACACTTAGCGTGTTCAGAGGTAAGTTAAAATGCTTCTAATGTTGTCATTTTACTAATTACTGCCAGTTATTAGGGTTGCTCTGTGTTATATGATCTGGTACACACAATTCATTTGTTTTAATCTGGCTACATTTTGTCCTTTCTGTCAGGTCAACCTAAATAGTTTTGTTCAGAAAACAAATACCTAGTTTTCACAAATATTAGTAAGTTAATGTCATACTAAATAGAATGTGATCACTGTGAGTGTAAGAAGTAGTTATTGACAAATGAGAGAGTAGTTAAAAGTGAAAACACATTCACACATTAATCAAATGCTTATAGAATTCTTATAGAATTCTTTTTGTACCATGCAAGTCTTTGTATGTTACTTGGCAGTAACCTTTTTTTTTGTTTAGGTTTTTTGATTAACAACAAACTTGTCTTTTCCTGTAACATTCATTTTTTGAGTAATTGGAGTATTGCTGCTAGTACACTGTAGTTATGAAGCCATCACCACTGGATGGGGTTCTGAGCAACATGGTCTAGTGGAAGGTGTCCCTGCCCAGGGCAGGGAGATTAGAACTAGATGATCTTTAAGGCTCCTTACAACCCAAACCATTCTGTGATTCTGTGGTTTCAGAAGACATTTGAGTATTAAAGGCCTTAACACTTGATGCTTTAGGAGATGAAATTAAATGGGGCACAGGCTGGGAAGGAGTCTCCTTGTTATGTGACACAGATGTTGTGTGTATGAATCTGGATGCTTTTATTTGATTTCTATTGTAATCCATATCATTTGGTCATAGAGAAGCTTATCCCAGGCTCGCTTCACTCCTTCATTTCTGATTCTTCTATCTCTTTCCCTGCCAAATGGCACAGGGAGCAAGGGAATGTGAGCTGTGGTCAGTTCATAACACTTTGTCTCTGCTGCTCTTTCATCCTTGCACTCTTTCCCTGGTCCAGCTTGAGGTCCTTCCCGCAGGATACAGTCCTTTGTGAGCTGTTTCAACATGAGTTTTTCCCCTGGGCCGCAATTCTTCAAGACCTGCTGCCAACCTGAGTTCTTTCCACAGCATACAGTCTTTCAAGAGTGGACTGCTCCAGCATTGTTCCCCCAGGGCCCACAGTTCCTGACAGAAAATCTCCTGCTGCATGGGCTCTCTGTGGGCTGCTGCTTTTTTCAGGGCATGTTTGTTTCTTGTGTCACAGTGTCTTCCTTGGACTGCAGTTTGGATATCTGCTCTACTGTGTTCCTTCACAGAGTGCAGGGAGACAACCTCTGTCCCCATGGTCTTCTCCATAGGTGGCCAGGGAATCTCCTCTGATGCCTGCAGCATGTCTTCCCCATCCTTCCTCACTGTTTCCCTCACATTTTCATCACTCCTCTGTCTCACTGCTGCCCTGTAGTTTTTTTTATCCTTTCTTGACCGTGTCAACACAGACATACAACCAGCAGCACTGATGGTGGGTCTGTTCTAAACCAAATTAAAATAGTCTCTGTCTGACATAGGGACAACACTTCTCCAGTCTCACAGAAGCCACCCTGGCAGGCCTCTCACTGCCAGCATTTTGCCATGTAAACTCATACATATGATCACTCTGAATTACATACAGTAATTCTGAATTATTAACTATCATCAACGTTATTTTTTTGTCCAAGCATTTACACAGTGCAGAATAAAGCATGCAAACATCAAACATAAGTTTTATATAAATCAAGATTGTGCATGTTTTTGCTCTTGTCAGGATTATTTTTTCACTTCAGGTGTTTTGATTACTTAATTACATGGTATTTACATTTTTTGTTGACAGCTTTTAAATTATTTTTTAGATTTTCCATGCATTTATTTTCACTCTGGTACTTAATTATAGGAAATCAGGATTTATTTGCATTTCCTAACAGACTGTGTAGGGTATAGAATATCTAGCAGACAAAAATTTTTAGTGTGCAGGACAAGACAGTTAAGCTAAAACACACATGCTCATTTAAATGTAGCTTTTTGCAAAACAGATGGGTTACTGCTCTTCTGGGTATTGCATCTGTAGTGTTGGAAAGATATCTGCCTTTCTTCTTGGCTCTTGTAACAGATTCCGGTATAGATTGGGGAAAATATTACTTCCCATATTCTTCCAGCAGTTCATATATATACATACACACATACATATAATCTCTACTGCTCATTTATTTAAACTTTAGGGATATGTGAGATGTAGTTTGTGGAGAAACTTGAAGGTTGTTGCAGTTCACTGAGGCTGAGATGGATGGAAAGGGTATGGTAGTAACAGGTACTTAAGAGGTTAAGGTGGCCTTGGGAATACCCTCCACCAGCAGTCACCAGAAATATACTGAGAAAAAGCATTTGTTACAAGTTGCTTGACTTTGTATTTTCATGTGTTTCTCTGATCTTGTGACTTTTTATTTTTCTCAATAGATTCGAGCTGCTAATCTCAGTGGAGACTGTACACTGATGAATGAAATAGCCAGGTTTAAATTTGGATTGAAAGGGCACCATCAGGTAAAGACTGTGGATGTTAAAATCTAATAATTTGTATGAGCCAAGTAGGTAATCTTTACCTACTTGGTCTCAGCCTTCTGATATTTCATAGCTGAAAACTTTAGAAAAAGAAATAGATGCCATGGATTTGCTGTTTCCTTTTAACTAACCTTAATGATCGATGTTAGGTTTTTTTCCCTACCTTGTTATTTTTATTGGAGTGAAATCCTTGAATATTTAGTCTTGTTTTAAAGCATTACCACTGACAATGGATGGCTAATAAAACCAAATGAAAAGCAGGGCTTGCAGGAAATGTAGTGGAAATACCTTATCCACTATAAGTGGGTGACACTACTTAAAAAGTCTTTGAAAACTGAAAGAAGCAAAATTAGAAGATTTCTAAATTATCATGCATGTTAAGTCTTGTAGGAATTAATTTTTGTAAATAGTAATGAAGTCTTCAGATTGAGACCCAAGTAGTTGCTCATGTTAGAGTGGCAGTTAGCTTGTAGATAATATTTATATATTTTTTGTTTTTTTGGTAAATAAAAAGTGTAAGAAAAAGTTACCATAAAGGGAGGTATCAAAGTGAAGGCCAGTAGAGAAGACATCCCTTTGTTTTACAGCATTTCAGTTTTTAAAGAACTTAACTGGTATTTGTGTCTGTTTCTTTCTGACATATTTTTTTTGTGTCTAGGTCAAGTTTTACAAATACTTAATACCTACAACAAATGCCAAATTGTATTTTAATTCCTGTTCTAATGAATGTCTTTTAATTATTTCATGGTTTATGTGTTCATGGAAAACTAAAGCACTTAGTTTAAACAGGATGGAACTATAATGTACTTATTACAGGCACTGTTTGACTCTTCTTTCATACAAAATTATTACCTATATATTAGGAGTTAATACTTGACAAAATCTGAAAAAAACTACACTAATAATGACAGATTTTTCTTTTTTTTTTTTCACTTTAGACTTGTGTACGAGACAGAGCAATCCGTTCCATTCTGGCTGTTAGAAAAGTTAGCAAAGAAACAGCGGAAAAAGCTGTGGATGAAGTTTTTGATGCCTGCTTCAATGATCTGGAACCTTTTGGAAGAATCCCACACAGCAAAGCAGATGCAAAACGTGCTTACAGAGACTTTCAGAACAGAGATCGCTATACTGCTAATTTGTAAGGGCGGGAGGGAAACCACGTGAGAAATTACATTAACACTGATTGTTCAGTAACATCTGGAGTTATAGTCTATGCCCACAGTGCTGATGGAAAGGGCAAATCTATCAAATGTTTCAATTAATTTTTTAGACATTTTTCATGAGCCAGCTTCCGTGGAAGTAAATGGGGTAAATGAATAAGACTAAAAACGGTGTTTCCTCACCTGTTATTCCAAAAAGATCATTTAGGATGCCAAATGACTTGTCAAATACAATTCATTGTGCTTTTAATTTTTTCACTCTGACTGACGAGGACTTGGTTTCTGAAAATTTTGCTGTCACTCAATAAATCTTTCCATAAAATCTTTACATTTTCACTATCTTCAATACACTATCAAGTGTGTATCTTCAATACATTATCAAGTCTTATGAACCTGATAATCTTCATCACTCTATTTTAAAAGATGGGCACCTGAACTACAGCTCTATGCTCTAGATTTAATAACTGTGGCCAAACCCAAAATTTAGTAACTGCAACATTTACTTTTGAGCACTTGGGTAGTCTAACATTTCCAGTGGTGGGAAAGTATTGTGACTTGAGTCCTTTATGCCATTAATTGCAGCTCATGTCCTGATTGTCTCTGGTAGTGGAGAACTGAGTATGATGATCCATGTTGCCTTCTGTTCTGTGTCCCAATATGTTTTGTGACAATAGGACTGTCAATGTATGGAGCTTTTTTAGGCAATACATAACTGAGATTTGGCTGTGGTGGGGCAGCAGACTCTGGTGAGACAAGCTGGAGTGAGGCACTGAACTGCTCAGGTAGAGAAATGTCAACCCATGCACCAATTTCAAGTGCCTGCCATGCTACAGCTGAAAGGGGGAGGTGCTCCCACAAATCTCCAGAATTTGGCAGCCTTTGACAGGGCCCTTGTTTGACTGCAGACTTGGGCTCCCACAATCCACCTATTTATTTCACATGCCTACAACGTTTTGGATCTGACCATCATTCTGTAATTTCCTCCTGGGAAGTATTCAGTCATGTGACAAGTCTCCAGTCCTGCTTCTAAGACATCACTTGGGAACAAGATGCCTGAAGATGACAGCAGTGTGTTGCCTTTTCCTGATCAGCAGCAAATACTGAGAAGATGCAAACCTAAGCATAGTCCTCCCAAAGCACAAAGCAGGACACACACAAAGTCCCTGAGAGAGCTGATCAAGCCTGAATTGTCTGAGTTCTGTTTGTGTTGGACTGTGAGTGGGTTGCATTTATTTCCAGGTGTAGCATAATTCATAGCTACAGGAACCATTACTTGTGGGGCTAAGCATTAATGTAGATCCCTCAGAAAGTCATCCCCGTTGTACTGGAGGAAGTTAGGTTATGACTATGATTCTTCAAACTTGTGCTTTCAGTAGTTTTACAGAATTTCAAATGGAGATTTCATAATCTTATTTTCCTGGGGTAATTCATCCGTGACTGACATGATCTCATGGCTGAATATCTGAACAGAAAAAAATGGGTATAATCTAGATACCTATGGAGAAAATTACATGTTGCATTCCAGGCTTCCCATATTACTTCTAGTCTCTCTAGACCTGCAGTTTCCAAAATCCCCTGAGGATATGAGATGCCTTGAAATCAGCATAATATTATGTGTTAATATTTCCTTAATCTTTACTGCTCTTCAAGTCACTGTTTTAGTCAGTATGATGTGTGATGCTGGGTTTTTTTATACTCTTGACATATATTCCGGCAGATAATTCCCTCCCTTCATTATACCTCATTAACCAAAGTTCTGCTTTAATGAATGTGTGTGTGTGTGCATTCATTTTATGTTTTGACCAATACATAATTTGAATATATACGTTTGTCTTCTATCTGGGATAAGCTTTATCAAGTCTACTTAGAAATGAAAAATATAGCAATAAAAACTAGAAAATACAAGCATACAAGCTGCTTTTTTTTCTTTAACATTTTTGATAGGTGAACCTGATGAAAATCTTGGAAAGAAAGTATTCCAGAGATATCTGCAAGAAATATTGCTAATAAGGAGGACAATGAGTTATATAAAGACATAATTATTAACATATATTTGTATATTTCTATGAAACAGTTGGAGACCATGCTGGGCACTGTAATCACAAAATGTTTGATTTTGCAATTCTTGGAGAAGTAAGGAGAGGACTCAGCAGAACTAGTACCTTGGACTTCAAGAGGGCAGACTGTCTTCTTTAGGAGCTTGGTTGGCAGGGTACCTTGGGAGGCAGTCCCGAAGGGCAAGGGAGTCCAAGAAGGCTGTACATTCTTTGTTAAGGGGCTGGAGCAGGCCAGCCTGACTGAACAGAGAGCTTTGGCTGGAACTCAGGGAAAAAAAGGAGAGTTGGAAGAAGGGTCAGGCAGCTCAGGAGGACTACAAGGATGTCACACATTTTGCTGAGAGCAAATTAAAAGGGCCAAAGCCCAGCAAGAATTTAATCTGGCTATTGTGTAAAAGACAATTAAAGTGTTTCAATAAATACCTTGGTGATAAAAGGAGGGCTAAGGAGACTCGATCCTTTATTGGATGGGAGGGGAAACACAATAATAAAGAATGAGGAAAAGGCTGAGGTAATCAATGCCTTCTTTGCCTCAGTCTTAAGAGCAATTGTTTTCTGAGAACCCAGCCCCTAAGCTGGAAGACAGGGGCAGGAGCAGAATGAAGCCCTCATAATGCAAATGGTCAGAGACCTGCTACACCACTCAGACAGACACAAGCCTCTGGGACTGGATGGGATCCATCCGTGAATACTATCTTCCATCATTTTTTAGTGGTCATGGTCTAATGGAAAGGTCACAGTTGACTGGAGGTTAGCAAATGTGATGCCCAGTTACAAGTCGGGTCAAAAAGATCCATGGGAACTAGAGGCCTGTCAGCCTAGCCTTTGGGGTGGGGGGGGGTTCACAGAGCAGATCATCTTGAGTGCCATCATGTGCACATACAGGACAACCAAAGGATCAGGCCCAGCCAGCATGGCTTATGAAAGGCAGGTCCTTTTTAACCAACCTGATCTCCTTCGGTGGCAAGGTGATCTAGTCCATGACCTAGTCTACATGGACTTTGGTAAAGCCTTTGACACTGTCTCACAACATTCTTGTGGAGAAANGACCTGCTACACCACTCAGACAGACACAAGCCTCTGGGACTGGATGGGATCCATCCGTGAATACTATCTTCCATCATTTTTTAGTGGTCATGGTCTAATGGAAGGGTCACAGTTGACTGGAGGTTAGCAAATGTGATGCCCAGTTACAAGTCGGGTCAAAAAGATCCATGGGAACTAGAGGCCTGTCAGCCTAGCCTTTGGGGTGGGGGGGGGTTCACAGAGCAGATCATCTTGAGTGCCATCACATGCACATACAGGACAACCAAAGGATCAGGCCCAGCCAGCATGGCTTATGAAAGGCAGGTCCTTTTTAACCAACCTGATCTCCTTCGGTGGCAAGGTGATCTAGTCCATGACCTAGTCTACATGGACTTTGGTAAAGCCTTTGACACTGTCTCACAACATTCTTGTGGAGAAACTGGCTGCTCTTGGCTTGGATAGGTTCACTGTTCAGTGGGTTAAAAACTGGCTGGGTAGCTGGACCCAAAGAGCAGTTGTGAATGGTGCTGCTTCCAGCTGGCTGTGGGTCATTCGTGATGTTCCCCAAGGGTCAGTATTGGGGCCAGTCCTGTGTAATATCTTTATTGATGGTCTGGATGAGGGGATCAAGTGTACCCTCAGCAAGTTTGCAGGTGACATGAAGCTGGGAGTGTTGATCTGCTGGAGGGTAGGAAGGCTCTGCAGAGGGATCTGGTCAGGCTGGAGCGATGAGTTGAGGTCAATGGTATGAGGTTCACCAAGGCAAAGAGCCAGGTTCTGCTTGCGGGTCACAGCAACCCTGTGCAGCACTACAGGCTAAGCGGAGAGTGTCTGGAAAGGTGCACCTAGGGATGCTGGTTGACAGTTGTCTGAACATGAGCCAGCGTGTGCCCAGGTGGCCAAGAAGGTCAATAGCACCTGGCCTGTATCAGAAATAGTGAGGTCAGCAGGACCAGGGCAATGATTGTCCTCTTTTACTCAGCACTGGTGAGGCCACACCTTGAATCCTGTGTTCAGTTTTGAGCTCCTCACTTCAAGTCATGGAACATGTTCAGAAAAGGGAAATAGGGCTGGTGAAGCANTGATCTGCTGGAGGGTAGGAAGGCTCTGCAGAGGGATCTGGTCAGGCTGGAGCGATGAGTTGAGGTCAATGGTATGAGGTTCACCAAGGCAAAGAGCCAGGTTCTGCTTGCGGGTCACAGCAACCCTGTGCAGCACTACAGGCTAAGCGGAGAGTGTCTGGAAAGGTGCACCTAGGGATGTTGGTTGACAGTTGTCTGAACATGAGCCAGCGTGTGCCCAGGTGGCCAAGAAGGTAAATAGCACCTGGCCTGTATCAGAAATAGTGAGGTCAGCAGGACCAGGGCAATGATTGTCCTCTTTTACTCAGCACTGGTGAGGCCACACCTTGAATCCTGTGTTCAGTTTTGAGCTCCTCACTTCAAGTCATGGAACATGTTCAGAAAAGGGAAATAGGGCTGGTGAAGCATCTAGAGCACAAGTCATATAAAAAGCAGTTGAAGAAACTTGGATTCTTTATCTTGAGGAAAAGGGGGCTTGGGAGAGACCTTATCTCTCTCTACAACTACCTGAAAGCAGGTTGTAGCCGGGGGATGTTGGTCTCTTTTCCCAAACAAGTGACAGGACAAGAGGAAACAACCTCAAGTTGTGCCAGGAGAGATTTAGATTGGATACTAGGAGATATTTCTTCATGGAAAGGGTTGTCAAGCATTGGAACAGGCTGTCCAGGGCAATGGTTGAGTCACCATCCCTGAAAGTATTTAGAAGACACGTAGGTGTAGGTTTAGCGGTGGACTTGGCATTGTTAGGTTAACAGTTGGACTCAATGATCTTTCCAACCTAAATGATTCTTTGATTCTGTGTAATAATGTCTATGAAATAAAATTGCATATCCAGAAAAATACAGTTTAAGCAATGGATACCTTTCAGTTATACCAAGTTAAATTATAATGGCAGAATATATGCACAGCAAGTCACGAGAAAGCAATCAGGACAGTCTGATGGGCTTCTTCTCATTCCCTGAGAAAAGGAGGGACAATAATTACATGGAACTTTGCACACACTGTTTATCAATTCGAGCAATCATTTCATTGCTTCAGGTGCATTTTAATCTGCATCCTTCTTTCTCATCACAACAGAGGTTTAAAAAACTGAGTAAAAACTCCATGCAAATATGAAAAAATTGTGAATTGATTAAGCAGCAGAGGGAGCTGAAGGACTGTGGAACAGCATGCTGTTGTGGAAAATCAGCTGCAGACTGTACACAGCTGTTCTTCAGTGGGCAGTTCACTCTTGGTTTAAATTTCTGTTTTAATCAAACTTGCGTAACTTCAATATTAAGAGAGGTTAAAAATTAAACCATATTTCAATCTCTTTATTTTTAATTTCTGAAGAATATTTGCTTCTTTTAGAAGACCACTTCAAAACATGTATGGAAATACTTTTCCCATCTGTGCTGTTCTGGAGTATAATTTTGTTCACATGGACACTTAGATAAATGCTGGGATGCATGTGGCAGACCAAAATGTTAAGCTTTAAAGACCCACCATTGATAATCACAATATGCATATTACATTAGTTTAATTCCTTATTCCTCATGCCTGGATTTTCACAAGATTATAATTTTTCCTCTTAAATCTGAAAGATTTTCACGTTTTGACCAAAAGAAAAGAGCATCATTGTCCAAATAATAAATATATGTAATTTTACATAGAAGACATACCTCACTGAATAGCTCCTTGGCAGAATTATTTCAAAGTTTGTAGCACCTAGCTCTCAGTTGCATAGATGTATGTTAGTTACCACAGAAGCCTTCATAAATTGATTTTAGTTTTTTAAATTAAAACTATTTTAGAGATTGTAGCAATTATAATTGAAAGCAACAAGAATCATCAGTAAACAGAAAAATCCAATTCTGAAATATGCAAAAGTTCAAAAGTTTTCAGGACATGATCAGGGAGTCTTATCCCTAGGTATATTTGAAGAATTCAGCACCAAGAGGTTATTATCCACTGGAAATCCACCCAAATCACCTAACAGACATTCATCCTTTAGCCTGCCTATATGCCTGATTAAAAAGAAAACTAGAAAACAAAGATTTACTTGGGGTATTTTGTGTGGTTGGTTAGTTTGGCTGGGTTTGCTTTGTTTTTTTTTGTTTGGTTGTTTGGTTGGTTTTTCATTGTTGTTTTGGGGTTTTTTCTGACTTTTTTTTCTGCTGTTGTTGTTGCAGTTGTAGCTCTTTAATGGATCATGAGAAAATAATTCAGAGCTTAGAAGAGAATTAAACCATTACTCTCACTTTCCTTGAAAAAAGATGAAGGTAGGAAAAAGGAGAAGAAGGGCACACAAAAAGCATTCTGTCCTGCTGAATAAGGAACCAATATAAAGAGAGATCTTGGTTTGAGCCTCCATTATAAGCAAAAAGTTCTGAAGTGCTTGCTGGTTTTACACCCATGTTCTCCACTCACAGACATCTGCTGGGGAAACAGCTGTAAACAAGGCAGGCTGTGTAACAGCTGGGCAGCAGGATGGCTGCAGGAGCAACAGGAAGCCTCTGGTATCCACACACTTTGGTCAATTCCCCTCACTCCTTCCAAGTGCAAAGTGGAGCCCTTAGGGGCACCTCTCCCACTCCCAGAGTGTTTCACAGTTGAATGATTTTCTTTCATTGCCATTTTTTGTCCTGCTGTTTTCTCCTTGTTTGAGGGAATCACTTCTCCTTGAACACATTACACCTGTTCCTCTTTCCTACTCAAATTCTTCCTCTGCATGTGTATCATGAAAGAGTGTTTTAAGATCACTTAATGAATTGCCAGGAAAGGCATCAGTAAAAACCGGTTTAATATAAAAGTGACAGCATGACAAAATCTGTTGGCAAGGTTTACTCTACTACTTACTAGATGGTTAAGGCACACCGAGGAAAAGCAACAAAAAAAATCCAATCAATCAATCAATCCAAACCCTAAGGGCCCAATAGCACTTAACAGCATTTAAATTTGATAGTACCTAAACTTAACAACATTTCACTTAAATTACATCATAATTTAAACAATTTGGCAAAGAATTCATATAGGATTTACTATATCACAACAGTAATTTACTTACAGGCCTAACTTACAAATCTAAAGTACTTAAGAAACAAGGAGAGCAGCATTTCTCCCACATTTTATATGCATGCTGGCATGCACACAGACATAAAGAGTCTGTACAAGGCACCTGTGAAAAATTACCCTCAAAGGTAGTGGAACACTCACTTCAGATGCCTTTTCATCTTGTTAATGGGTGAAGGGTTGAGCCTCGGTGAATGGGGGTGTCAGATCTTTTGTCGTTTGGCAATCCTTCAGGTACAGCAAACCTGAGAGTTTGCTGGCTCTGAGAGCTGTTCTGCTCAGAGGGAAGTTGCTGGTCACAGCCTGCTGTGGTCCAGGACAGCTCAAAGGGTCTCATTTCAGACCACTCTTTATGGGGCCACAAGACAGCCAGCTTTAGTCATAGCAATGTTTCATCTTGGCTGCACTTCAGATTGGAAACTGTCTTTGAAGGTATGAGAACAAAATTATCATTCCTCTTGAGCTGTTATTCAGGCAAAAAAAGTTTCCAAGGTTGTTAAAAAACAAGGGGAGGCAGCACAGGTTCCTGGGAGCAGATGGCATTTCTGATAAGCTCAACAGTTGCTCAGCCCAGGTGCTGTTGGTCAGGGCCGAGGCTTGACAAGCATTTCTCAGAACAAATTGAGACCTGGAGATGGGGGGATGCATCACCACAGTTTGCATGTGCAAGTAAAGGATGTCCTTTCTTCTTTTTCTTTCATTGCCAGTTATCTCTTTCTTCTCCTACTGTGCATCTCCAACATACATGAGGGAGAGGATAAATGAAATTTTATCTGGAGAATGAATCTGCTGTTGCATATGTGAGAACCAGGGGTATTTCTTCCAAGCATCCTCTCTTAATTACTACCTCCTAATGCCACAGCACTGGATTTTACTCTGATAACTTCAATCCGGTCTGGTGGGAGCCAGCTGGGAGTGAATGAGTGAATCCCCCTCCCCAGGTCTTATTTACAGAGCTTTCTTCTCACCTCTGGACATATGCCCATGAATAAACCTAGATACCTGTAGGCATCTTGACTTTGTCTCTCCCACTTCTGTGCCCCAGCTCCTGCTACTGTCCTGCTCTGCTCTCAGCTGCCCTCACATTCCCTGCATCCATGCCAAACTGTTGTTGGTGCCAGCTGGTGTCTCACCATGTTTTAGTCTCTTGACTTGACACTTTACTAGAATGCACTTGGAAAACCATTGGGGAATATGTTTCTTTACCATAGGAACCATGGCAGGGGATGGGGATTACCTGTCAGACCTCATGCTGATAATGAATTGAATTTCTGTCAGGGTTGAATATTCATTCATGGGAACTGGAGCATTCCTTGGTATCACAGAATATATATTACCCTCAGGTTTCACGCCTTCTGCCTTAGACTTCTGGTACGAGGAGTAGGAGACTAATTACCTGTAGGACTGGGAATACAAGAAAGAAGGTCACAGGTACATATTTCTATCTAGATGCACTTTCCTGTCTGCTGAGTAAAAGCAGTCTTAAAAGGACAGCTTTAATATAACAGCCTTTTCCTGCTCTTTGGATGCCTCCAATAGATTGAATTTTTCTGCCAGCCACTGACTGATTTGGACTGGATATTATGTCAACTCTTTCTGGTTCCTGTACACTTCCACTTACCCCATGCAAAGAAAAGATACCAAGGGTGTCCCCTTCCTTCTCTTTACGATACCCATACTCTGACCTAATATTCCCCAGGAGGTGAGAAATCTTGGTTCAAACCTTTAAGACTTTTGCTGAGAAAGAAAGAGATGCTCTGTGTTTCAGACACATGGGCTCAGGAAGGCTTCCTGGGTTCAGTCAATGAACCTTGGATAGCTGAGTCTTTGATGCAATTAGGCTTTTAGAAAGCATACTGTTCATAGGCCTTTTTAAAAGCCTATCTCACATAGAAAATGCATTTTTTCTGAAGATATTTTCTAGAAATCTGCTACCCCCATTCAGTGAAGGCTGAGCATGTTACTTCTACACTGCATATATCACCATGAAGTAAGGCATCTACTATATGTGCACTGCTACAGTCTTAACATGAGGGGGGAAAAGTAAATTTTAACACTTTCTTTAACATTTCTTTTAGATTTCACTTTCCGAAGCATTATGTTTAGGAAGTATTAGTATTAGTTTAGTTGCTTTTGTCTTGGTACATTGGCCTTTGTAGACTTTTTTTGACACATAACTGTCACCATTCATGACATGCTTAATGTAAGCAATCTAACTCCAATCCAAATGCTGACATAAAAGGCAACAGATCTGGTACCAGAAGTTGGCAGTCTGAGAATAGATGGTCCCATGTTGTCCGAAGGAGACTGAAGAACCTGTGGATGAACTTTAGGAAAACCCTAGGATAATAGATTTTCCTATTCAAAATCACCCTTTCCTGTGGTGACTCTCTTCCTTGCTTCTTCAAGATGCTTGGACATGCTCCTTATCTCCCGAGAGTCTCATCCAACTGCTCCAGTCCCTTCAACAGCAGTGGCTGCGGCAGCTATCCATCTTCAGGCACATCTGCCTCCACCTGAGAAATTCTTAAAATTAGTGCTTAGAGTAAACCTCCCTCTTGTGCAATCTTTGTTGCAGCACTGGAGATGTCTATGGAAACCAGCAGCTCTATAGTTATGTTAACAGCTGTGTAGAAGGTTTTTAGAGATCTAGGTTTTGTCTAAATTTCTCCTGATACATTTTAAGTGGGGGTTTTGGTGCTGTTTTTCTTTGTTTGTTTGTTCTGTTTTTGGGTTTTTGTAGTTGTTGTTGTGGGGTTTTTTCCCTGTTTTTGTTTTAGTTTTTCTTTGTTTCTTTGTTTGTTTGTTTGTTTTTAAACAAAACCCTTGTCCTCTTCAGATGTAGCCTCATAAAGAAAACTCTAAAGGAATGGGTGAGAGAAGGGATTTGGGGAGAAATTACTTATTTCTGGCCTTATAAACTGTGCCAGTGAAAAAACTCAAACCTTTTCACTCCCTCTATACCTCTCCTTCAGGAATCCTACTTTCAAGATGTCAATGTCAGACTCTCAGGGACACAGACTCTTTTATACAGCTCTGGAAGTTCTGATCAGTAAAGCACTTCAGAATTTACTTACATTTAATCATGTCATTTTTACAGACTTACCATTTGTTGCCTTGCGAACCACAGTACTCAGCACCTTGGAGAACCGTGCTCTAAGTGCATCAAGTGCCCTTGAACTTGCTCAGTGAGCTATTGCATGCATGGTCCTCTCAAAACACAAAAGGAAGGTCATTAAAGTGATGCGATTCACTTCCTAAGTAGTATCTTAACTTCAGTGGTCTCTTTGCATTTCCATTTAAAGTGTTATTGTCTGCCTGCTGAGACTCTTCCTGCTTTATAGCAGTCATATCTTGTACTAAAGTGAACTTTACAGTGTATTGTTAAAAACCTTTCACAACAGAGGCTGCTGGTATTCAATGGTGAACGGTAAGATTCATGTGTGTAATTAGTCAAGTTTTGAAGCATTTGTGCATTCTCTGGCATGAAAAACACTCTTCAAATGTAAGATCATTATGACTGTGACTTGTGTCCTTGGAGAGAGAAAAACGTGACTAGTCTAAAAAATCCTAGCAACATCTTATTGAGGCCTTAGGTTTTGTTCATTCAAGTCACAGATTTCTCAACAGAAGTGGAAATTACGGGATACTGATAGCAAATTTGTTTTTTCCACATCATGATTATAAATAATTTGCCTAAGCTAATTTTTCAAATCCAATTTCTGTATGAAAGTTTGCACCTAAGTTCAATGGAAGAATGATGCAGAGTAAGAGTGACTATTGTTCCTTATAACTGTTCTTTGATTAATACTTAGATCCCGTAACTTAAAATAACAAACATTTCACACAGATTCAGAGCTACAAAGAAGGCAGATACATAACTTTAAATTGTAAAACTTAAATCAAGGGCAGAAGGGAGATCACTCACAGGGCAAGAGCCATGCTTATAGTAAGGCAATGTATTTCCAGAAATGCTTTCGTCTTCTAATGAAGGTTTTGCTTCTGATATATTCATATTCCTCCTTGTATCCTCCTTTCATGTTTTTTCTCCATAAATTAGATATTTACAATGCTGTATTCGTGAAGATAGAATTTTTTGAAGCAAGAGAGATTTTAGATGAGGCAGTTGTGTAAAATTAGGTGAGCTACTCAGAGAACTGAAGTAATAAAAGATGCTTTAGGTGACTAGATACATTGCATCCCAGAACCCAAACTTCATTTGCACAAAGCATCTATTGGAGAATTTCAAACAGAAAACTACTTTCTGCTTACCAAAGTACATATTTTATCACTTCTGAGTGTAGAACACTTACATGCAAGTTTTGGTGGGGTGCTGTATTCTCTGGCCTTGCAGTGAAATACTCAGAGAGGGACCCTGCTTACTGCCATAGACCAAGGGCAGGGTGGAACTTCAGGACACATTCACCACATTTGTTGTCAATGTTGTCCTCTCCCTGGTATTTCACATTCCTTCCATAAAGGGAAGAATGGGTGACACAGATTTGATTCTTCACCTGAATATTTTCCTATTTTTAACTGGTTTGTGAGATTGAGGTAAATAGGTTAGCTGGGGATTTGGCCTACAATATGATAAAGCATGCATAGCTACTATCAGAATTCCCTCCTGAAAAGCATATTTTAGATTTGTTCTTATGTAGTAGAGTTTATAACATAGATAAACATTGCCTGGGAATCTATTTTCCTTCTTTATAAGATGATTGCATATTTGTAAAGCATAATTTTTCCTTTTTCTTTACTAATTCTGCATCTGAATGGTTAAAAACTCACAGCTTTTATATTTCTCTCAACTCCTACACATTAGTACGATCAAAGCAAATTGAGAACAAAAGACCTTCATGTATTAATGAAAAATATACCTTATATTTGTCTATTTTCTAAAATCAAAATTATACATCAGTGATGTGTCTAATTGAATGTCACAATATCAGTAATTGTGTTGTCTATGAAAGAAATTCGTTCCAAAGTCAAAGTGTCACCTTGCTGTCAAATAATCCCATAGATTACCATAAATAGAGCTAGTGAAATTGTACTGTGACTGAGAAGATATGTGATGTGAATCCCAGTCATTACCAAAGACATGACTTCCATTGTAATTACCTGCCTACCACAACAGCTTCCTTCTGCCAGCCCTTGCTTACCTGCTGCCACACAAACTCATTAACATTTCCGTTGATGCAATACCATTTGTACAGTTAACCTTTGTGCAAAGTGGGGGCATTTCTTCATTATGATGGATTCTGTAATATCACAACAACTTGCATTGAGGATTATATTTTTCTTTTCTTCATTTATGGTTAAATTAGAAATTAGTCTAACACCTGGGTTCCATTACACTGAGCTGCCTTGTCATCTGTGGAAAATGTAATTTGGTTTACAGGTAGCTTCAGTGTTCTCCATCTAAGAAAGGATTACTGCTGTTGCTCAAAGTGACTTTTAAAAGCAGATAAATTCTCGAACATTTCAACCAGTTTTTTGATGGAAAATAAGAAGTATTTTTCAACGTAAATTAAATAATTATTGTTTCATTTTTAGATATCAGACTTCAGAAAATACAAACCTCTTCCTATATCTAGACTTTTTAAAAAAAATGTTATAATCACTTTTCTAGATGATTTTAGGTTAAAGACTGCCTTTATTTCAATATTTCAAATTCAAAGTAAAAATCTTAAGTTTTTGGCTTCTTTATTATAGTCTGCAAGCATAGCCTATTTTTGCTTTTGTTGGACCACTGTAAACCATAAACGTTTTTTGCAACACCTATACTTTCTCACACCTAACTACTTTCCATAAGTAGTTACTCTATCTGTAAATTTAGATTAGAATTTTAATTGCCTGATGGTTTTAAGATTGAAAGTAAATACATTTTTTAAATTAACCAGTGCTGAGAAATATAAAGAGAATTGTAGTGCTAGACAGAAGAAATATATCATATTTCAGGCCTTGGGTGGATCTGTAGAGCTTTTTGCATTTAGTTTAGGCGTTATATCTTGCATTTCATCTAGCAACTTCATGAAGATTATTACTCATCTGGTATTTGAGTTATCTCTATACTTCTCATAGTGATGCAGTTTGTGAAGCTGAAGGTGAACATGCCGCTAATTTTACATTTGTGAGTTCTCTTCCTCACATGTAACAGACACTGAGCTTTTTTGCTGATCATGTCTCTTTCTCTCCTGAGAGCTCAGACTCTTTGACACCTCCTGTTCTTCCCACTATCCCATTCCTAAAACCTGCTTAATCCCATTTTCTGTCCTATTTCTGCCTCACATCAGTTCCTTTTTAATTCTTTCCCAAGGTTGCCTGGATTACCTGTCTTCCCTTTACTGTGCAAATTTCTAGTCCCAGCTGATGCAGCAGCAGGGAGGCAGGTCTCTCACAGACTGCATTTTGGAGACAGAAGAGGACTTCAGGCAGCAACTGGGTGTGTTAGGTCAGGATGTGTTATGCACACTGGTCAGAAGAGCTCTGTAAAAATCCAGACTCTGACAATTTGCCAGACAACAAATCAGTAGGGGAATTTGATACAATGCAGAGTTATCTGAAGCAACCACCACCTCACAAAATGAAAAAAATTCTAGGGGGTTCTCATGAGATACAGTGTAGTTACAAAACATACACTTTGTGACTTTGTAGACCTGTAGTACAGTCTTGGCATTGTTTGTATCTGGCTACAGACTTTGAAATGAGTTTGCAAGGCCCACAACAGAGGTGCATGAGGCTTGCCCTCTTTGAACTGTTTTACTTGGGTTGGCTTTAACACTTTTTAATTTTTCTATTGACTAGATGGTTGTCACTAATTTATTCTACTTTCCTTTAACCTTGTAAAGTATTACATCATAGTTTTATTGAGATAGCAATATTAAGTAGTTGTTCTACGTAGAATGGTACACTTATGGCTACCATGAATATGTAGTATATAGAAATACCAGCCTGGTAAGATAGCAAAGGCATCAAGAAATGGAAACGCAGAATGCAGAACAGAGGGCAGATGTGATGATAAACGAGGACAGGCTGACACTGGGACTGTTTATGACACAGGGCTATAAAAAACTCACCAGTGGTCAAGTGAAGGAAGCAACAGCTGGAACTGCTTTTAGGGTATCCCCATTTTTTAGCGATAACAAAGAGGACAGATAAATAGTACATTATACAGGTAAAAGGCACTCTATATAGTTAATTTGGTTGTAATGCAGAGCTTCAGATCATTGTAGAAAAAAGAAAGGGTAAAAACATGTTAGCAAACATATAAAAATGTTCTCAGGTATATCACTTATTGAGGAAGAAGACACCACCAATATGAACATCATATTCCTACTGGTGAAATACTTCAGATACTGACATTTATCATGTTACCCATCACTGCTGCCAGGCTGAAACTGCAGGATCTTCAAGAGTGAGGAGAGAGTGTGTGTAACACTAGGAAAAGGGGTAGAAACCAAGTGTATGACAAGATTAATTTTATTTATTAATCTTGTTACTATTATTACAACAGGTACTTATGCCCATAAAAAAGTAATAATTAGATCTAAACTGAAAAATTTTTCTTAGATTACACTTGTAGTTTTGAGAAAATTCCTGACTTTCACACAGGATGTATTTTCCCTTTGCTTGTTGACAAAATCTGGAGCATAGCAACAGTGATTGCTGGAAATGGAAAAAGACCACAGGCAGAATTCCAAGAAAATAAAGAGGTTTTGTCCCCTTATTCCTGTAGGTTGCTAAACTGTCAGAAGACAGTGCACAGACTAGCTTCCAGTGGAGAGACAGGGTTTTTTTCTATGGGCTGGTCACTGGAACAGATTGCCTGAAGATGTAATGTCCCATCCCTGGGAAGTGCTGAATGACAGGTTGGATAGGACTTCAAACAACCTGTTCTAATGCAAGGTGTCTCTTCTCATGCCAGAAGTCTGGAACTAGATGATATACTCTAAGATGTCTTCCAAGCCAAACCATTCTATGATTCTACGATTTGCTGTGGAACACTGCATTATCATTAATCTATACTCTCTCAATCAACCATAACTTCACTGGGGTCATATATCTTCCTTCAAAACCATACTCATGTGAACACCTGAAATCAAAGGAAATTACCTGACTTTAGGTTTCTTAAAATCAGGTCTATTATATTATGTCAGGTTATTCATACTCCTAGGAAAGGAGCATTTTGTCTTTTGTGTAACAGGGTAAATGTCTTAAGTGCATGGTTGCTCTTAGCTAGAAAATGACTACAGACTAACAGAACTGCAGATAATTCTTCAATAAAGGCCTTAGGACATCTCTGAAACACTGTAAAAGGGATATATTCACTTTAGCATTTTCAAATAAATAAAACAGAAACAGAAGAAGAAATATTTTGTGGGCTATATTTATATGAAAAACAAGAAATGTATCTTATTTCTTGTGTAATAAAGTTCCTAATGTGGAAGGCTTTCAAGATCTTCCTGAGCATTTGCAACTAGAGAGGGAATTAGACATTCAGTGCCTGAAAAATTCACCTTTAGGAGTTCAGTAATATAATTTCCCAGTGAAAAGAAACAAAAAAGACTCATAGGTGAAAAGGAATCTTAATTGATTCTGATTATGCAAAAAAGTAAAGTAGATTAATCAAGAGAAAGACATAGAAACATTTTATTGCACAGGGAGTTTGAAACACTTTATGATTATGGGTGCAAGGGTTAAACCAGATGGCATACATTTTAAATAGGCACTACAGCAACATGTCAAATATGTCCATATTTGCATATACTTTATGTTAAAAACATGCCAGCACTGTCTTATATATTCAGAGCCTAGCAAGTGGAAGTCAAAGAGGTCACCTGTGCAGCTGGTGCAGGTAATGGAATTCCCATCAGGCAGATTTAGAAACTCTAAAGAAATGTGCTAAACACAATGCTCCATCTGTTTCTAAACTATTGAGACAAGCATGCAATTTGCATGCTTTAAAAAATAGATACCATAATTTTCGTATGTTATTTTGTGTGTGCTCTAATACATTTCAATATGTGTCACTTGTTTGGAGAACATACTAACACGCACATAAATACCTAAGCCATTTATTCCATTGTTTTAAAGTTTGCCATACCAGTTCTGCTCCTGAGAAAAAAAAAATACAAAGCATCATAATCATCTTAATGCTTAACCTAACAAAGCAAATGCTGAGAAATATTTTATGGCCATACTGTGCCAGGTGGTTGCTACCAAGACCTGTCGAAGAGTGAACACTAAATGAAATTATAAAATCAATCTGAAATGCAGAGATAATAACCATGGAAATCATAAGACAAATACTTATGAAAAGCATAATAGGCCAGATTCCTCTCTTAGACAGGCATGAGGACCCTTAGCTGGATGCTATGCAGTGATTTTTCCCCAGAACAGCATTGATAGTGATGATTCTAGTATCTACTTTTTCTCCAAAGCAAGAGCCCTGGTAGCTTGAGACAATGACTGGACGCAGGATTTGGTACTGAACAGTAATTACTGCACTACAATTTTATAGTGTCCTGCCTGTAAATTTACAATGATCCTAACCAAGGTGCCTTAGAAGCAGATGAGGGAATACACACCTGCTAATGTTGCTGCTTTTGGCAGTAGCTGACTGCTTAAATGTCTCACCTCCTAGTCTCCTGTCAGCGTTAGCCCTTTTCTTGGGGATTTCTGAGTGCCCTCAAACAGGAACAGGACTAATGACAGCTGTCTGTGTCCAGGTCATCTATATTTTGCATGCTTGATTAGTCCAATCGACTGCCCTTGGATAAGCATTTGCTTTCTGAACGTGTTGACCACTGTGTAGGTGTTGCAGAGACCGTCTGCTAACACATTGTGGATCTGCTAAAACTGTCCTTAACTAGATTTGTTATACATACACTGATTAGCTGCACAGAGTACCCACACATGATGTCCCTGCTTATTCAAGCATTAAGTTGTGTAACAAATTGGAGAGAAAGTGGAAAAATTCATGCCATAATGATATTGTGCAATTTCATCTCTTTTTCTTTCTACTTCAGTCTTTTCCCTGGTTAATGTGTTTAATAACAGGGTACTGCAATTAACACCTGATTTTATTGTGACATGCTTATTTGAAAGATATTTGTGGATCTACATAGACAAGAAAAGGGTTGAACCACCAGATCTGCAAGATGTGCACACCAAACTTTGAAGCCTGAGTTTTCAGAAGTGGCTCAAGCCTGGGGATGTTAAGGATGCTGGTGGAAGACCTGGATCTGAGTGAACTCTGAGGTACAGCTGTTAATCTCTGTTCTGTGGTAGTGAATGCCTCTAAAATATTGGGTGGGCAGCCCCATCCAAGCTGGTTCACTAAGGAAATGAATGGCTTACAGGTCCATCATGCCAATGTGACTGTTCATGAATCCATCCTATCCCATGCTCCTCAAATGTGCAGGGGGAGAGAACTGAGAACACCAGAAGTGGCTGAGAATGTTTGGATGGGTGACAGGAACTGTGAAGGTCTGAGGGTGCTGTAATGGTGCTGATGGTAGAAGATGAAGAAGCTGAGCACTGAGATAAAGGGAGAGGTTCACAGAAAATGTGGAGAGATCTGTTTCTGTATATTCTAAGTGACATGACAAAATCTTAGGAATCAAGTCTTCGTCCACTGTGTACTTTACATTAATTACCTTCTTTACAGACCTTTAAGTGTCATTGTTTATGCAGTGTTTTAATTAAATAAAAGCTTAATAGGCTTAGTCCCTGCCAGTAGTATCTTCTGATCATATTTTGTTGATTTAATAACCAGATGAGTAAATTTCCTGTCCCCATTGGTTATATACTCATACCAATTTTTATTTCTTCAAGGCATTAAGAAAGTTATACATTAAAAAAAATACTCTTAGGGCCAAATCTGTATTTGTTCAGGCATAATAAAATTTCTTCTTTCAAGAGTATCTTTTTAAGATTATCTGAAAGATTTGCCAGTAATTTACTATTGAGATAACTAGCATAAATGAAGACTATTTTTAATAATGTACTATTATCTGCCTTGTACAGGGGTTTAGACACATTGCGGCAGAGTATGAATAATTTAGTTTGAGCCATGTTACTTGATCCCAAACCCCATAGCTCAACACACATAAAAACACAGTTTGTGTAAACACAGTGTTTAGTCCACTTCTGACACAACATTTACATCTGTTTTATACCCTTAATAAAAGGGGATTATAAGTGTTACTTCATTGAGTTCCTGGATAAATTCAGAACTATTTCTGAGATCTTCCTTACTTTAGGGTGCCAGGGCGTTCACTCATTATAATTGTTTCTTCTTTTTTCTTTTTTTTTAATGAAAGAAAATTATGTAATTAAAAAAAATCAATAAAAGCAATCTTGTTATATACCAGTAAATATTTAATCCTCTAAAAGTTCTTGGGAGGCAGAATGCTTTAGTAGTGAAGGGGTAAGGATGTGAGCTCGAGCTGCACAGCTCGCATGGCCCTGCCTTGCGGATGGGCTGCAGATGAAACTGTAGATGGAACAGGCTGTGGAAGCATTCATTATTAGTAAAACAAAGTCATACCTCTAAAAGTAGGTCTTCTTTCCCAAACCTGAAGTTTAATTAATTAAATTAGTAAATGACTACATGATTTTTACCTTTGTCAATGATTTCTTGGAGAGTGGCTATGGCAATGTTACTTTATTTGGAAAAAAATTTAATGAACTAAGGTTTTATATAATTGGTGTAACATGGCAAAATATTCCTAGTATTCAGTTAAAGAACCTGTAGATTCCAGTTTATATAAACAGGATATGAAGAAGGGGTACTACTTGTAATAGCTCTGTAGATCAGATGAATCTTAGGTAGAAAAGTAAAAGGCAAAGAGATGACCTTATTCAAGTTAGAAATAAAAATTCTCAAGGACTTCAGCAAAATCCAATAATTAACTTTAAATAACAATAACAGTATACCAATTTCACATCAGAAAATAATCACAGCTCTCATATATTAGAGTAATACATAAGACAGCAAAAAAAAAAGTAATTTAAGACACATATCCATGTGTCTTACTTACTTAAGTATTAGTAAGTAATTACTTACTGTTTTTTATATCCTCTATAAATCCGTATCTTATTCTGAGGATAATTAATGTCTTTGATGTCTTTTACCCTCACTGTGCAAAACTCTTTTAAAACAGCATTTGCAAATTGTGTTCCTACTACTACCTTCAAATATTTTCCTTTGTTAAAAAAAAAAAAAAAAGATAACTTTCTTGGGGAAGACAGGGAATGTAATTTATATGGGAATTAAACATCTTGCTATTGTTATTGTCCTGTGTGTATTTTTGGTCCAGAATAAAATATTGTCACTCCTAAGGTATCAAAGAGATATTTATACACCAGACTTTATTTCAGGCTGTCAATTAAGTGGCACAATGTTACCAGTTTTTAAACTGTCTTGAACTATATCATACGTACCTGTTATTTTATATGCAGGCATATGTGCATGTACATACACATTCTACCATCCATAGATTCATAAACATACATGTCCACATAAGATCTTTAAAACAATTAATTGGGAGTTGGGTTGAAGTTATAACTTCTAACACTAAGGTTGCAAAGTTTTTGGCAAGTGCTTTTGAATTTTCAGATTTTGTGTTGAAACAGAAGTTTCTGATGATAGCTTTAATAGCATGTAAAAAAGGATACTATCTCTATGTCTGCTACATAGGACTCTAGGCTGAGTGAATTGTTAATATAAGCATCTGACTAAATACTCAGCAAAATTAACACCACCTCCTTGAAATCTGAATGTAGATAGGCAATACGCCCAGAGCTTTAGCCTTGGCTCCATTCCAGTTGTTGTCATATACTATATCTAACTCCTTAATTTTAATTCTGCTTTTAAAGGGGAGTAATACAGGGAAATCAGCCAAATGCTCCTCAAAACTCTGCTACTCCTCTTGGGTTTGACCTCCTTCTTCACGGAGAGAAAAAAAGAAATCACCAACCATCAACACCTATCATCCACGATAGCAAGATGAATTGTTACTTGCAAAATATTTCCATATTTTTATTCCATTTATTCCTTTATTAGCAGAGTAGTTAATATTGTTGACTTATTTCTTAGGCATCTAATTTATTTATGCTGGAATAGATAACCGAATAGTTGTGTTAGGGGATTTTGGGGGGGCCTTTTGCCTTTTTTGTTTGGTTGGTTTTTGGGTTTTGGTTTTTTGTGTGTGGCTGTTTTTTGGGGGTTTTTTTTGGAAACAAACAGACCTTATGCTTCATACTAATCTCATCTGCCACTGACGGCAGAAAACAAACAAAGTTTACATTCCAGGTAGTGGTGGCTTTTCTTTTGCTTTTTGATCTTAAAACCTCCATTATATGCAGAGGTGACACATAACTTGCACACCTAATTTATAATCCTTTAATCCTCAAATATTTTTCTTATTCTAGGAAACTGAATGTTAGATCAGCGTCTAGTCTATATCTGCTCAAATATTGTTTAGTTGACCTTTATTTCACACTTTATTTATCTGAATATTATGCTTGATATATGTTCTTGACAAGGAGTAGCAACAGATACACTTATAATGGCCAGATATCCCAGACATCTTGTCATTTTCTACATAAAATGGGAAAAAAAAAAATCATTGAGGCAGAACTACTCTTTTGTCTTCAGTGTGATATTTCAAGGTCAAAAAAGATGTGTTAATGGGGCAATTTAGCATGTAATAAATAATGCATTTGCCATTGCATGGGTTATATTTCTTCTACTATCTAGGTTTCTGTTTGCTATGTTTTCAATTCCACCTTTCTATGAATAGCAATGTTCAAGTCTTTAAAGTGAAGATGACTATATAACTGTATTTTCATTTCAAAACTACCAATCATGTAAAGTATAACGTTATACTTCTCATACTGCTTTTTCATTTTTTCCTACAACATCTGAAAACAGAATATATCAAGGCACCTTTTCACACATTATAAAAAGACATATACATTGTCAATATTTGCAGATGTACAAATGTTGTGAGGCAGCTTTCCAGCTAGGTGGCCCACAGCATACACTAGTGCATGGTGCTGTTCTTGCCCAGGTGAAGGACTTTGCACTTCACCGTGTTGAACTTCAGGAGGGTCCTGTCAGCCCACTTCTCCAGCCTGCTAAGGTGCCTCTGGATGTCAGGATGATCTGGCATATCAGCTTCTCCTCCTAGTTTGATGCTGTCTGCAAATCTTCTGAGGGCACGCTAAGTCACATCACGTTAAATAGAAGTGGACCCAGTATAGACCCCAGGAATATATGACTACTGACTGCCCTCCAACTAGATTTTGTTCTGCTGATCACCACTCTCTGGATCAGATCATTCAGCCAGTTTTCAGTCCACCTCACCGTCCACTCATGCAGAATGTACATCCATAGCTTCTCTGAGGACTCTAAGGTACCTGGAAATGATTTCCAGGATTAGATGCTTCATCAAGCCCTAGAATTATGTCCTAATAACAAAACCACTGGATCCAAACCAAAAATACCCTTCATTCTGCCTCTTGAAACTAAATTTCTGAGTAGACATGAGCAAAAAAATCACAGGCCTTGAAATATGTGAAAGAGGGCATATTTCTAAGCAAGTCATTCACAAATGCACTGCAGGTGAAGCAGAACTGTGGTTCTGTTCCCTCTGTCTAGAACTGGGTTTAATTTTTTCTATGATCTATTGTAAAAATCACTTCTTTTAGGTGATGAATTGCTCCACAGAGGTGATTAGCTCTAGATATTTATCAAAAGAAACAACTGGGATGCTCGCTTTGTGAGCTGGTTCCTTTAGCCATAAGTGAGATAAGTGGGATGACTGTGGGTACAGGAATTTTGTTTGCAGTTTTGAACCTTCAGCCAACTGCTTCTGATTTGACAACTTTCCCTGTTTTGAGCCGGCAATTATTAACAACATATTTAAAGTCCTCCCAACGTATCACGTCAGGTACTTGCAACATGGCGTTTGCTATTCTTTGTTCAGTTTTAGGAATCTGGCCTGTTCCCAATGACTCAGAAAATATGGGAACAGGCCTTCCAGACCCCAGCACTGCTGACCTGAGTCAAGGTAACCGCAGTTGGAAGAGTGTGGCACACTTTCTATGGCAGATGCACAGGACATGGGCAGAGTACAACAAGCTCTTGCAAGCTCAGATGTCTTGGGGATTCTGAGACTAACAGATCTTAGACCATGCTCACCTGCTTCTTCTCAGTTATCCTTCACTCTATGTTTAGTAGCTCTTGTCTCAGGACAACACTGCCTTTTGTATCAATCTGTGGAGTACCTCAATTCCCAGAGGGTCTCCCAGTCACTGTAAGGATGCACACACTTCTTTTTCCTTTAACAAATACAGTGTGAGTAGTTTATAATGTTTGGGCGTTTTCATTCTCTGACACAGCTTGCAATTTTATACCTGGTGTTCACTCTGTCATGTTCCAGAATGATACTGAAGCTTATCTATGTAAGGAAACGACTGGTCCAAAATTTGAACTGCAAAATGAAAAGTTACTCTTAACCACACTTACACATCACTGCTTGTCTTGCCTGAGATTTGTTGCATTTGCTGTTGCAAAGACTTTTCAAAACACATTAGTTAAATGGAGCTGAAAATCATTCATGCATATTTTATGGAATAAATTACAGATATATCTCCAGTTGTAAGTTATAAAATATGCCTTTGCTTGGGCTAGTAAAATATTCTGCCCCATTTAAAATAAGCTATGTAATGAAACTGATGTGCAGGAATAATTTTATAATTCTTATTAACATAAAGTATTTTATCACAAAATGTATTTTGAAGATTTTTATGCATAAATTCTAGCATTTCTTTTCAATTCCTCTCAGCAAATACAGAAATAAAATTATATACCGTTATTTAAACTGGGAAAAATGAGAAAATTTTAATTTTTTTAACCACGGATACTTTTGCCATATTTGCAAAAATTAAAGAAGATAAGCTAAACACAGCTGGACCGCCTGGAGTAGAAAGAAGCAAGACAAAATCATACTATGAAAAATATCATGTTCAAAGTCTATGTAAGAGAGATTTTTTTTAAATTTATGTTATAGAGACAAGGAAGATTTTGGAGCATTTAATGTCTTAAAATGCCAGCTTCTGTGATGCAGAAAACAGATTGCTCACACTGAAGAGGAGCTTTTGATCATCAGGAAGAACTTGTATCAGTTCTGTTCTTTAACTTGCAAAATCACAAGGAGATTTGTGTGCCTTATCATCATCAGCTGTAAGGCCCCAAAAAACTTCTTTAATGAGACTTTTAAAAGGGCTTACAGCTGTTCATGTAATCTGAATCAGATGTACAAGAGAAACACCAACAAGAGGTTCTCAAGAGGTCAAAACAACAAAAAGAATTTACTGGCGACTTTAGAAAATCAAAGCACTTTGGCAAAAGCTTTAGAACAGCATACACTCAACATAAAACACTTCCCAAAGCATTAGCTTAGTCCATTCAACTTAGCAAACTCTAAGCCTGGTTGATTTTAAGTTACTCAAAAATTCCTAGGGAATTAAAATAAGAGAAACAGAAAAGGCATACAAAAGAACAAACATAACTACCATACCTGGTTCCAGCAGCATCCAGCTGATAGAATTTCCAAGAGGATCAAGTCATGTCTTGCTTTAAATACTCCTTGTCTTTCCTGGGCCCATCCCCCAGGTGGGGCTTCTGGTCATCTGGCCACTCAGGGGCTGGGTTGGGGCTCCAGAGGCGGGTGTGGAGCATTGCCTCCAGCGTGCCAGGGAGTGGTGCAGGGCTGGGACAGAGGCCCAGGGGGCTGGGGTGTGAAGGGCAGGGCATCACCCCACCACGGCAAGGGCTGACCTGCCCCTTCCCCCACACATGCACCCAACTTGTTTCGAGCTAGCAATCTTGTTATTAAAGATGTATCATAAGGCATGCTTTTTTTTCCTAAATGAAGAATTTAAATTTTTTGAGTACTGAAAACCTCACAGAGTAAGTTGACTTGTTCTGCTCCAGATCTAGAATAATTTCTGCCTTTGGGTTATTTAAAATGAATACTGTTGGCTGAAGTGAAATTGCTCCTCTCAATACAAGAAGTTTCTCTTGTACAGGAGAGGTAGCCTCTCTGAATGCTGTCTTTAAATGGGTTGAGGGAAAAATTTGTTATCTGTACATTGTGGAGGAACACTTGAGGAGCTGCTACCTATAAACAGAAGTTCAGTCCTGGGTTTTTAAGATTTCCCTAAAAAGAAGGGAAATAATATTATGTAAATAATAACATTAAAAAATAAATTGTTTAATTTTGGGGTTTTTTTAAGTTTAATTGAGGAAAATCAAAGCTGAGGTGCAATAAAAAGATTAAGAGCAATAAGCATTGATAAAATAGGTGTGAGCAATAAATCTAAGGGAGCTCTCTTTAGCTGAGGAAGGTTCTCTGACACACCCTTCAAGGCCTGCATGAAATACCACAAATCTTAGGTTGGTTGATACCTGCTGAATCCTGTCAACTCAAAGTAGCCTTCCCTAACCCACTGGCTGCAGTGACTTGCTTTGCTGAATCCTTCATGTTGCTGTATTGAAGATGGAGCCATTTAAACTTACTCATACTGTGTCCATAGAGCAGCTGGTCTGTGAAAGAACTGGTCTAGACACTAATTTCCATTTCACTTTAATCTTGTGCTGACTAGACTTCACAGTCTTAATACCGAAATATCTGCAGAGCAAAGTGTCCACTAAAACAGGAGTTGAACAGAGTTTGGAACACAAGATTTTTTTATTAAATCATAAGAAGTTGAACTGTGTCTTTGGATTCTTTCCCAGCCCTGCTGGTCGATATGGCATGGAATTTTACAGCCTGAAATAAAAATAATTACTGGAATCCTGGAAATCATATGACTTCAAGTCATATGTCTTGCAAATCAAAGCCTAATTAATTATACCATTAAGCAATTGTTATTGTCTAGTGACCAGTAAATGTGTATTTTGAAAATCAAAACAAAATGTGCTGTAAAATGAGCTAAATTCTATTAGCTGCATTAAACAATGACTTATAAACTGAAAACTGATGTTTTGGCTGGTTGCTGTGAATAGTACTCCAAAGCTGGATTTATAAGCCAGGAAGCTTGCTGGCTGGGGATGGTTGCCAGCAATAATTTTGACACAAGAATTTGAAATAGATGTAAATAAGGTCCAAATGCTGCAGACTACCCATTAAGGTCTGACAGAAAAAGCTGCAACGCAAAGCATAAAGTTCTTATCTTACTGGTTTAGTATTTATTTTGTATAAACACACACAAATTGTGCACACACTTGAGGAGGTTTTTGTCAACATTACATCTTCCTCAATGCTCACGATTCTAAAAAGAGACCATAGCAGTCCATCCTGACCAAATAAAGAGACCATTATGAGGCCTTACCTAAACCTGCATCTCTTTGAGCAGGCAGGAGTTTGCACGACTAATTTTCTACAAATGATAAAAGATTTTCTAAGCCTGTAATTTGTGAACCTGAACCTTCATTTTCAAAGGACTTGGCTACACATATACATGTAGACGAAGGTAGCATGGCATATTATGACTAAATGCTGTACAAAAATGTTACATTTGGAAAAACCCTGGCTCAGACTTACCAGTCTGAAGAAACTATTGAGAAAGACAGATCACTAATGTGACAATTTAATACAACTTTTTTTTTTTAAATAAGATTTTGTCTGGCCTTCTATGTGACTTTCTTCCTCTGCCCAGTTGTCTGGGCAGTAAAAATAACCCCATGATAATTGGATAAGAAAACACTTGTTAACCCCTTTCAATGCTGTCTTCCGAAATTCCATCTTCTATTCTTCTATATCTTTCCTTATTATTAATTAGAGTAGTTGGCAAAAAAGCCAGGACTCTAACTTAAGTTCTGATTGGAAATTCCCTTCCTTCTGCTCCAGGTACTATTAAGAAATTTTTTAATATTTGCTTTGGATAGAGAAAATGAGGATGGAGGAATTCTGATGTAGCCTGGAAATGAAATGGTTTGGTGAGCAGTGTCCTGTGTTGGCCTGTAACCAGATGGGAGGGAATTAGTAAGGAGAATGATCTTTAGGGACACAAGTACTACACAAATGTTGTGGTACTCCATAGAAAAGAGACATGTTTTCTATGGGAAGGTATACTGCACCTATGGATGAGCTGCCGTTACTGATCTCACCTTAAGTTTCTCCTGCCTATATAAATTTTGTGTTTTCCAGAATTCCTTCTGAAACAGAGTGTTATTCCTGGTTCTAGCCCCTGCTGTAAAAACACAGTCCCTGGATACTTAGCAATACAATGCAATACAATACAAATTTACTGTGTGACGTTGAAGCTTGAGAAGGAGAAAGATTGAAATGTGTTACTTCCTTGATTGAAATTCCGTTGGTATTGTCTGTAATGCCGTGTCCTCAGGAAGTAACCTATCAGTCTGCAGACTAACACTTTTGTGACATACCAACCAGAAGTGCAGAAATTTAGTGGAACGGGACATAGAAGTAGTTTTTTGAGGCTGTGGCCATCATGTGGGACAGCTTTCTTGACATTTCAGAGGTAATTTGATTTCCATGACTGTCCTCAATGTGACTTGCAGGTCACACTCCTTCTCATTTTTGTATATCATTTACTCATTAGGCCATAACTTGTTCTTTAAATGCAGAGTTGCCGTCTGCTCCATACGTGCTGTGTTGGTGGAATGATAAGGATGTCTCACTTCCTGCCCTAGCTGCTGCAGGAGGCTTTGTCCTAGAATCATTCCCTTCTGTTAACCCAATAGGTACTAGATTACTTGGAATGAGGAATTAAAAATATCCCAAACTGTTTGCTGCTCTTAGCCAGGTAGAACATGGCATCTAGGAATTTAATATAGTAAAAGGTTTCCTTCACAATGTCTGCAGGCCCAGTAGATCCAGATTAGCTCCATGCATGGACCAAGAAAGGAAATATAACAGGTGCAACTGCAGCGTTTTCTTCTCTGTCTGCCAGAGGTTTACCTTGAACAGTTAAGCTGAAGTTCCATATTCCTTTTTCGCATTTTCCAAACCAACATGTTGAAGAACCTCTCGACAGCTGCGTGTTAGGCCAGTAACTTCTTCACTGGGGAATAACTTGGTTGCTGTGTTGAATCATTTCCTGGGAGACTACACAGAGAGGTCACTGTTCAGCTGCTCCTCTGACAGTGTCCTCTGATTTTCTTCTTTGCCTCTGGCAAGATAATATCTCACAGGCAGAAAATATTTTATTCCTCACATCAGGATAATATGCACATAAATATGTATAAATATGCCATCCTTGGTGCTCAAACCATCTGTACAAGTGTCACCACAAGAGCTATTGGTAGCTTTTTTGCATGTCTCTTTACTTATTTACAGTCTGAATGAAGCATTAAATTCCAGTGTGACTCCTAATTAGCAGAGCAGCAGTTACTCACAATTGCTTTGCTCTGGCCTGTTATCAGCTTAGTCCTGAGACAGCAAAGCCACCTGTGGATGTACCAACTTACCAGGTACTGCAACTTGCCAAGGTGTTGCAAGGTATGGAAACTCATCTTTAAGGAGTCTGCTCAAACTTAGCCCATCTTTGCTGGCTGTCAATTTACAAGCAATATTGATTGTGGGCAGTTTACAAAGGGGCGCCTTAATGAGAAGCAGAAGGATATGGCACACAGTTCCCAGAGGCATTTATAAGCCTTGATCTGGAATGATTTATGTTAAGTGTTCATTGTATTAAGTCTGTCGCATTTGGTTTTAGGTCATTTACTGAAACTATCCCTCACATATAAAATGTACTTCTGTCACAGACTGGGCTTTTCTTAATCATATTTTAAAATTTACCCATTTATTGTCTCTATTTTGTCATCTGATGCATTTACAGACTTTTTTTCCCCTTCAATTTATTTTTTCCCCTGAAAATGCTTATTTGAAGAGCAGAACATCAGCAATGATGGAATAACAGGCTAATTGACAAAGATCACCACACTGCTTCATCAGTAACTGTGTGGCTAAATAAAATCAAGATTTGCAAGAGAAATAGGGAATATATAGCAGTTTAATTGACAGGAGAAAGATCCCATCTATTTGAAGGTCTATGGTGTGGGATGTCTGTAGGCTTCCAAATGACTTTTGCAATTTGTTATATTTATAAATTACTTGAATGGACTATTGATTGACTAGGAAGGCAATAATGAGAAGAGGAATGACTGCATTTCAAGTGTCAAGAAAGTTGTTGTCTTTGTATTATGGCTGATACCTAGGAAATATAAATTAGTCTACATAAACATTCAGCTCTCCTAAAAAGAAAAATATAACAAGAAGGAGGAAAAAAATAACAGAATAAAGCTAACTAAAAAATGAGGCTTTCAAAAGAGGATCTGGGAGATAGAAATTGTGATTTTCTTTTAAGTAGTACTTTGATTATCTGGAAAGATAATTCCTTGATACGTCAACATACTGTATCTTCAATTAGATAAGCATCATGCTTTCACATCAGTCCTATTTCACTTAAAATACACATCTAAGTTTTCTTTCCCCACAGCTGCATATTTTAATGTGTCTGAAAATTAAAATAATGAAAAACACACATAAACACATGTCCTGTTTTGCAACCAGTGCCTCTTTTTTTATTCAGCAGAACCATTCCCCATAATTCCTGCTGGTAAAACCTATGTTTGCATATCAACCTTTCCAGGTTGTATATTTCCAACATACAGAACTTAATTCCTGGTAGCTCCCTGTCTGGAAAAAAATAGAGCAGCTCAAGTAAATGATGAAAAGTTACCTGGCCAAATACACAATACCTATAAACTAAACTTTAGCTATAAAATGTTTTTAAATTAAATGTCTGAAATTGTAGACTTTCCTGCAGAAATTCAAATAGGATCAAAAAAAAAAATCACTCTGATATATATAAAAGGAGACAAGAGTAAAAAAAAAAAAAATGTTTGGAGTCAATTGTGATATTTCCCTTTGTCAAAAGAGGTGAACTTTCCTCTATTCCCCTTTGTCAATAGCAGAATTCCTACTAGCATATAAAGGACCAGGATTTCATCCCTGTAATCTGTATCTTATGGAAGGAAGTAGCAGAAGTAGAAGTGAAAAATAAACTAATATATTTTCATGCTAAAAATAATCTAACTTTCTACTAAGAAAAAGCAATGATTGTGTCAATGAACACAGATATTTCTTCATCCTTCTTTGGCGCATCATATTTTACAAGTTCATGAAAACCAGCTTAGAGATGTACTTGTTTGATTTCCCTTATTTCTGATATTTTACAGGAAAAATGTAATAGCTGTAAGATTATGAAAAGCAGATATTTCAATTTCATGCTGATGGAGTTAAAAAAACATCTTTTCTACTGGCAAGATAATGTCAAACACCTTGTAGAAGAGTTACTGAATGTGAGGACACATGAAAACCAGAGAAGAGAAATCTGGGAGCAATGTAAAGAATTTTCTAAAAACTAAGAGTACTTTATGGTTGATTTTTTTTTTTTAATTTTCATTTCTTCTGTTCCTTCTCTGTGTATTTGCATCCATTTCTTCCCAGAGTTTTAGCATTTCAAGGGGAATAATTCTTGCATGGTTTGGTCTCTTTCACTGCACCTCATTTCATCTCAGTACATTTGGTTGTACTGAGAAGTAAATTTCAAATTTTGGGGTTTTTTGCAATTTCATTTTGAATTTGTCATATCTCCTTTCCAGAGTGTTTCTTCAACTCTGTCCTCTGATTTCAAGACTTCAGTGAGGATCAAATGGGCAAGCTTTGGTCCACATTCCTGTACTTCATGTCACTCCATTTGCTTTTCTTGTTTTCATGTCGTATCTGGTTGATTTTTAAACTGAAGTGGGACATTCTGACTAGAGATTTTGGGTTGGGGGGCAGAGAGAATCACCATAAGGGGAGAGCCAGGGGGAGGGACAGGCTGCCCAGAGCAGAGGCTAGGCAACCTCTTTCCCTGTAAGTTTTCAAGATCTGAGTGGAAAAGCCCTGAGCAACTTGGTCTGAGCTCAAATGTGACTCTGAACAGGAGTTTGCACTAGACTAGGCACTACCTGAGATAGTGTTAATTTTAGGAGGTAGATAGTTTAGGGTTTACAATCAAAAAAAGAAATATTGGAAGATAGTGGAGATTCAACATAACTGCTGAGTATCGAGGTGACATAAGGAACATAAAATTTCCTTAATCTATCAGTAATTGAAAGCAGAATGTAGTGCTGAAATCCTCTAAATGCTGTTCCAGTGCACTCAGCAACAAGAACTTATATTCATGTTTATTCCTGAAACTGTGTTAGATCTCAGAAAAGATTCTGATAGCTATGTATTTTAAATTTGAATTGGAAATTTTAAGATATATATTTTCGTAGCAGGGCTTATCTACCTGGAATGCAGTGAGAAAAATATTTTTCAACTCTCACAGGTTATATAAAAGACAGAATAAGAGTTGGTTTATCCAATGAGAAATGTGTCTTGCTAGGAAAGGAGCACAGTACTCATCCTAAATCCTCAAAGAAGGAGCTGAAAGTAAGCTTTTGAAATAAATCATGAACAAAGATCATGATCAAAACTGACTTGTTATTGGAAATTTCATTTTCTGTCCATTGAAAATGGACAGAAAATAAATCAAAATAGTTCTTTCTTTTT